>CM051263.1:8598646-8898646 GCA_027921565.1 Artemia sinica | reverse complement strand
CGGTCAGGCCATCAGCCCACCATTATGCCCTTATATGGAGACCGGGTACAGATAAATTAAGCCCCCCTTCCAAAGATTTTGGCTTTTCTCGACCACATTTTGGCCACTGAAGCGATTAGTGAGAACCATTGTTGAGCTAGAAGTAAGTCAAGGGGGACATCTTGCTCCAGTGAAGCTCTAGATGAGGATTAACGAAAATAATAGACGGGATGAAACTCGGTGCTATACGTATCTGAGGCCGGCAATAAATAGAGAAGCACGACCCTGAGCTCATCACTCAGGAGGCTAACCCGTCAGGTGGTAAATAATCTTGCATGGACCTAATGAGTCCCCGGACGGCAAGCCAGTGAGGATGGCTAAGGGTGTCGGACCTAATTGTCACGGTAGTCCTTCTTGTATAGGAAATCGACATGTTTATTTATTATAAATCAATATGTATAGGAATTAATATGAGATCAATATTTTTCAATATGTATAGTTGAATAGGAAAACAAATGGTTTGACCCTTCTGTTATTATGTTGTTCAGTTCAGAAAAGGAATATTGAACCAAGATTAACATATATAGCATAGGACTATATCCAAACATCACGAGGGGAGGCCGGTATGCAATTCTGATAGTAGTTGTAGTAGTATAAGAGGTCCAGCTTGTTAAGGCAGAATACTGAATCGCAATCACAAAGAAATGTTTGACAAGGAAAATGAACCCATCTGTTAAGCCGTTCTGTGACAAAGGGATGGGAGCTTCATCGGTACATTTCCGTAAGGGCGAGAGTGAGCACACTTTTGAATAGAGCTTAATTTCATTTTGAATGGGCCTTTATGGACTTCAAACTTACCAATTTTGCTATGTGGAGGTCCAGCTTGTTGTGCCGAATTGTGAGCAGGCTGGACACTGGGAACAGGTACGGGAAGGCCGCTGTAATAGGCGGCGGCAGCGCCATTCAAACCAACACCAGGCAGACCGGGTATACCAGAAGTAGGCTCGTTTGGATATCCACTTGACTCCACTTTCACAGTACCTTTAAAATAAAATAAATTATAAAACATAAAAATTTCAGTCAAATAAATAAAGCACCAAATACTATAAAAGCTGTATCTGGTAATAGGTTTTGATACAGCTGAAAGCTGGGATGATTGGCGATATGTTACAAATTCTAAATTTTGAGGGGAGCGTAGAAACTAAAGCATGTCAATCAAGGACCAGTAGTCTCCACAATAACTGTCTTTTTAAGTGTCACGACCATGGGTGACGCCCCCCCCCCCACCTAGACTTTGAAAAATGATTTTTTTTTTGTATTTCCATGCCAAAAAGAACGAAAGAATTTTTTTAGCACCCCCCCCCCCTCCTAAACTTTCGGCAATTGGTGCCCGGATCAAGATCCGACAACAACGAGTTTAATACGAAAAGCTCGTTTTTACGATTAATTTTGCGAGTGAGAGAAAGGAATATAACGCATTAAAAAAATTCATACCTAAATAAATAAAAATAGACAGAAACTTACAAATCGCAAGAACCAAACAAGACAGAAGAAAATGAATTATGTCCTTCTAAGCCTAAAAGGTGTAACCACGGAATCTTTATGTCACAGGATAGAACGCCTAAGCCGACCCCCGAAACAATCCACTAAATATCCCTGACATTAGTATATTTTCTTCAGGCATACTTTTTTCATTTAAGCCTGAGAGGGAAAACCAGTCAATGTCTGTCATAAATTATTTCCCAAGAGTTCTTCCTCGATAAAATTCTTCCTATTGCATCATTTTCCCAGCTTACTAAAGGGATTCAATTGCGAAAAGAGCTCACATAAAACCTTACCATTAAAATGAACACTATTTTCAGAAAAGCACAAGCCCCTGAACGGCTTTTAAAGGAGGGGGAACAGAAAATACTTTACCTGTTAGGCAAGGAGGGGGAGTGGTTACAATAATATTCAAATATTATTCATTGAAACACTCCTTTTCAGTAGATCAGATAGTCTTTTCAAGAGGTGGTTTTTCAAAACCCGAAAGAAGTGCATGCTACATCACTATTTTCCAAGTATTCAAGAAGAGTGGGGTCCTTTGAAATAATAAACGAACACAAATAATTAAATAAAGCCAACAGGGAGCTGAGCTCGAAGGAAAGGCTGAAAAGATAAACAAAACACATCATAATATATAGAAGGAGAGGGAGAAATGAGGCTACCCCACCATGGCAAATTCCAAAAATAATACTATAAAAAAAAATTATCAAGTAAAATCGCCCCGTCATCAGAGGTTAATAATATATTCTACTAATTTTGTCTTTAAAAGTGATCGCCTATAAAGATTTTTAAGTTTAATATTTAATTTCAGCCTAATTGCTATAAAAGGGATTTGGTATCTTATTGAAAATTTATCTCTTTCACATTTAAACATACTTATAATAATTTCACATTTAAACATATTTCTTTCACATGTTTATAGTGAATTGATCTAGTGAAATCCTATATCAATTTCAAAAGCTTGCTTCTATATACAATTCCATGTTTTTCCCCTCATACAATTAAGCAAATTTTTAATTTTCTTTCCTCCTCTCAAATTCATGAGACCATGCATAAGTTGTTCCGATTTTTCCCCATTCAACTCATAACCTTTTCTCTTTGAAAATTTGTTTTCCAAAAGTGCATAACTATTAAGTCTAGGCTTCTCTCTCATTCCCCTCCAATATCCCTTTTCATCCAGAGGAAAATAACAGACGAGGCATTAATTAAGGTACCAAAGAGACAAGGGAAAAAAGAGAGAAATTCCCCGAATCAGTAGAAAGGTTCTCTTACGGGGAACAGTTTCTCGGAGAAAAATACAAAAAGTGGATGTCGGACATGGAAATTGTTCCAGATAAGCTTTAAAAAGATAGAGCTGAGTAAATATAAAAGATGAACATATATTTAGCCAATAGTTGTCGTGGAAACTCCTTGTTAGCATGAATTGATACATTGTGAGATCTAAATAAACTAAAATAAGAGGAAAATTAGGGTGTCTAAAAAAAGCTTTCTTTGAAAATTGTCCTCTGTTATTCCGTTATTCAATGCTCCCTTATTCCCTCTATTCAAAAATATGTAAACTTAATTAATTGAGTTTACGCTTTATTAATGGTGGTTAATTTATGTATGTTCTGTAATGCGTCAGAAATCATCTCTCACAATGCTTTTGATCTTTTTTTTTTTTTTATTTACCAAGACGGCGTAACTCAGTTTTTTTTTTACTGATAAAAAAAAAAAAAAAAAAAAAAAAAAAAAAAAAAAAAAAAAAAAATTGCGGAAATATTTGTCTTTGTGTATATTCAACTTATAAAGAAGAAGAGAACTAGGGTGTCTAAAACTCTCTTTTGAAAAGTTATTCTCGCCGTAGACTTCGCTATTCCTTTTCGTCAAAAATGAAAAAAAAAAAGTTTGAGCATTCTTAGTTTAGGGGCGGGGTTTGTCTGTAGGCATGGGCACCGACAAGGGGAGGGAAGGAGTGGCCACCCTTTCGAAAATCATTCATACAAATCCTTCTGATTTTTATAATTTGCTGAAATGAGCTCTTAGGAACTTTTTTTGTATTGATGTATCAATATTTACAGCCAGGGCCGTACCTAGGTTTTTCGTTCGGAGGGCGGGGGGGGGGGGGGGTTAAAAAACTTTATAAAACGCAATGAAAATGTGTTTAAATGTATTTTTATTACATTTTTACGAGTCAGGCAAACACTTCGGGTGGGGGGGGGGGGTCAATCCGTACCCTCATCCTGGATACGGCCCTGTCTACATCCATTAGTTTCTTAACGTAGTAAGAAAAAAAATCAGCTCCGTTTCAGTACTTTTTTTACAGTCCTTTACATACTAGCAATACCATAGCTGAGCAAAAACCACAATTTGGGAAAATATTTGTAATTCAACTTGTACATTAAACATCTTAAGAAATTACAAATAATAAAAAGAATTAGGGTATCTAGAGTTCTTTTTCAAAAGTTATGCTCATCATGTACTTCGCTATTCCTTTTCATCGAAAATGAATAAAGTATGAAGTTTGAGTACTCCTGAGTTTAGGGATGGGTTTGTCTATAGGCATGAGCACCGACAGGGGGAGGGGGCAGTGGCAACCCGTCCGAAAAAGCAGTATATTAAAAAGTGTGAAAATAGAAAAATGAAGAAAGTTCACAATTAAATATAAATATAAACAAAGCTTCTGGTAATACCCCTCCCTCTGGGAAGTTTCTTGGTGCCACTCATCCCTGTAGGGAATGTAGGCGACTAAGAATTTCGTAATTCAGCCAAAAAATTTATTAAGTTTAGAGTTAAGGCCACCAAGAAACTTGTTGCACATTATAGCCAGTTTTTTGTAATGAAAATAAAACATTTTTATAGAAAAATAAGCTTGGATCGAATACATTACATTGAGTTTTTATTTGTTAGCTTTTTCTCTCCCCCCCCCCCCCTTAACAAGATTTGTGGGAACCCAATAATGATAATAACTAAATTTCCAATCAATCTAATTTCGCTTACAAAGAAAAAGCGTATTGGAGAAAAGTAAAAGAAAAAGTAATACTTAGTAATTTGTTCTATATATAGAAAAAATATAATCTTGATAAATGTAAGAGATGAATACATTTCTATCCAATAGTTGCTGTGGAAACTCTTCGTTATCAATAACTAATACATTAAAAGACTCTAGTAAACTATAGATAAAGCAGGGAGTATTAAATATGAAGGTACAACATTCGTCTTACCAAAAAGGTATGTTTCTTAGCACAAGTGCGTGTAGTCAACAGTTTACAAGTGGGGCTGGTACTCGTATGATATAGCCCCTACCCAAGGATGATAAAAATACAATACTTTAGAAACAAATTTGGGCTACATGCTTGCACATTAGGGAGGGGGGGGGGGGCAAAGAATAGCGGGTCTGCATGCCTAATGTGTTTGGTACAATTATTCTGTATATTATGAAGTAAGAGTTGTTTTCTATCTTCACACTGTCCAAATACTTTACCCCCCCCCCCTAATGTGAAAATAAATAGCCCAAATTATATATTTTACGTTTATTCTGTCACTTCTCTTTGTCTTGTCTCACGCTAAGCTGAAAGAAACTAACGAAAAAAACCGGTTCTATAATGTGTCAATGAATGAACAACTTGAAGGGTAGGGGCTATATCATACAAGTACCGTGGGACTTAACGGGGTTTTTCTAAGAGAAGAGTCGAACACTTAACAAGAAGGCATGTTTATAGGCATAAATTTTAATTTTTTCTATTCTCATTAAGTGACAATACGATAGGCCCTTGGGAATAGGGTACCAATTCACAAAATGAAGAGAGAGGGGCAAAGATTTTTTTCTATTTTTTAATGAAGATAGCAATAATAAAATTCACAAAATATAAGAAAATAGGGCCTTCTAAATGATTGAAACAAACAAATATTTACCAAAAAGTTTGTCATGGAAACCTCTCGATAACAATGAGTGGTATACGGAAAATGACAATAAACTACAAATAAACCAAAATCATGAACATGATTGGCAAAAAATGTAAAAACAAACGATAGCAATTTTTATGGAAGTAATAAAAATGACAAATTTACAGCCAGAGCTTTTTATGAGATTAACGAAAAATCGTTCATTATACCAGAACAGACACCCGAAAAAAAAAAAAAAAAAAAAAAAAAAAAAAAAAAAAAAAAAAAAAAAAAAAAAAATTACCAGGTGTTGCGTGTCTGCATGGCAAAATACTAGGCAAAAACATGTCCTTTTCCAAGTTACTTTCCTACCGGCCGTTTTTACCTCCTCACCCAGGATCCCTGATACTTGCAGAGGCGGTTTTAGAGGAGGACAAAGGGGGCACTTGCCCAGGGTGCAGAAATTTTAGGGGTGCAAAATTTCAAATAAATACTCTAACGGTTATAACCACTTTGTATTTTGAAATTTCATTTCTATTAAAATAAAATAGAGGGCGCAGTTAATAAATGAAAACAATTAATTAATTATTAACTAACTAATAAAATAAATTAAAAAAAATAAATAATAATGATCAAAAACTCGAAATAATTAAACAATTTAAATAATAAATTGAAAATATTTTGTTTAATAAATGAAAATTTCGTTGAAATTTGAATTTTGTGGGAGACGGGGGGGGGGAATCAAGATTTTGCCCTGGGCGTAAGAGAGGCCAGAACCACCACTGGATACTTGTTTGATTTATATAGACGATTTGCAGTCATCATTTCAAGGAATTACATCTATCGAATAGACAATATGTAACCTTACAGTAGTTGTCCTTGGCAGGAAAACAAACCTAGACAGAATTGTGCCAAAAAAAAGACTTTTCTTTTATCAAAATATGTTTTCCAGTACATGTTCAGTAGGTCTGAGTAAGAAAGCCAACAGTCAAGTTTCTACAGCAAAATGGGAGAAAAATATGATAAAAGGCCGATTTGACACGAATTCGTAGAGCACAAAATATTTCAGATTAAGTGTAACGAAGTGTGATCTTAAATTATCATGTACTAAAAGAACATAAATTCACACTCAAGGATACCACGCACCGCTTTCAATCATCCAATACGCCACGTTTTGTATATGCGCTAGGGTTTGGACATCCCTCGATTGGAGGACCGAAAAAGAAGATAATTTGCAGCCTATTCTGATTTAAGAAGTCACCGAAGTTTTTAGATCATTTACAGGATGGCACATCGGTCAATCGGTCCATCGGCCATTTTAAAATGAGACATCTTTTTCCCATGCAGTTGTCAGTTTCGGATCCCCAGTGCCCTATTTTCCGAAACATGTGATTTTGCGACAAGGCTTCAGGCATAATCTACACTGAAAAGAATGTACTTATATTATTATAATTTCATAAATCATATTAGTTTCAAACAGGGCCATATCCAGGATTTTTCTCAGGGAGGGGGGGGGGGGGGGGGTACAAAACAAAATCTTAGTGATTAAGATTATCAGGGTTTCTGTGTGCATAAATGTGTTCACATTTTTCTTGTTACTGTTGTTTCTGTTACTTGTTGTTGTTCACAAGGGGAATCTAACCCTACAATAGCCTTTTCTATATCACTATGAATTACTTTTTAAAAAAAATAAATTTTTTTTAAAAATAATCAGAAAATATGTTCACTTTAAAGATGAGTTGTCGGCTTGTCGCCCATACAGTACTTTCCCTTAACAAGGAAACAGTCAGAAGATCATGATCAAGATCTTACGTTGTCCCACTAAGAAAGATTTTTCTTTTAAGGGAAATATATTTTCCAGAATATGTGAAGTATGCTTGAGCAAGGGAGCAAACAGTAATTTCTCAAAGGTTTAAGGTGTATGTTACCTTCGAAACATGTGATTTTGCGATATGGCTACAGCTATAACTTGCGACGAAAAGAAAAAGATACTTATATCACTATAGTTTCATGTCAAGACGTATTTTAATGTATTTTTCAGTTTAGAAAAAAGTACAAAGCATACTTCAAAAATGTAATTCAATAAATGAATAGAGCCGAATCTCGGCTATCATACGATACCAAGATTGTCGGTTTTATGAAAAATTAGAAAAAAAAACATCAAATACTTGCAAAGGGAATATAAACGTTTATTTTACATCGCAAATGAGATTAAATTATCAATGCATAATAACTTGCAGATGGAACATCCTTGAAACAAAACTTTTTGGGGAAAAATGATGTTTTTTCTAAATATTAAAAAACTTCAAACTTTACATGTACTTTATTCTTTCAAAGGGTGTGGGGGTCATTCCAATTATGATACTGCAAAAGAGCTTCTATAACACTTTTGGCACAACTACTATCAACTCAAACTAAGCTATTTTGGATGTTTAACTGAAGATGTTTGGAACTGTCGTTTCTTTTCCAAAAAACACGGACAAAAAATGGGAAACTGCTCTAAAACTTGATAATTTTGAAAACTAAAAGAAAAACCTGGGAAAATCGCGGTTTTCATGTATTAGTCCAGGGTCAAAATGAAGAATGCTACGAAATTTTTTCAAGTAACTACCTCAGCTGCACATTATATACGAAGTTGGGTGAGTCTTTACCAGTGCCAATTTTTTTTTATACATTCCTATAACAAAATTTTGCATAATATTTTTGCAAAATATACAAAAAAAATTACTGCGCTTCGTAGTTTTTTTTGTAGACCCTCCAAACCAAAATACCCCCCCCCCCCCCGAACAGAGATCCCTGATACTGCCCTGATTGTTTCTTCTCGTATTTTTGCCTCACTTATACAAGTAACTGGTGCTTAGTAAGGAAAATAAACTAAAACTATTTTTCACTAAAAAGTCTTTAAAATATAACATCTATTAAGCTACACAGCCGAGTTGCCCCTTTTCCCTCCCCAGTGAGCATTCTTGACCTCGTATCTGCTCTAACTACTTCAAATAGCCTACCCAAAACTGACATAAATAAGAGTATTTATCAAAATTGAAATTGATTTGCTCTCAAGTTCTTAATAAAAGTGGCATTCTTCTTTTTTGTTAGATGGAAGCAAGGGTTTGGGTGTGTTGTGAATAGAATGAAATGATGAGAGGAAGGGTTGTTGCAACCAGGAGCCGGGGAAGTGCGTGACATTTCTCTTTCTTTGTTTTCTTCTCGGATTTTTTTTTCTTATTTAATGATATTGTACACGCTCAAGGGGCTGATATACTACGAACCCTCCTTAAGCGACAGCTTAAGGAGGGTTAAGGAATCAAGATTGTTAAGGAGGGTTAAGGGTTTTATTTTGTTATTATTTTTTTTTAATTTTATTATTTTTAATTTATAACTTATCTTTATTATAATTATATTTATTATTTTATAAATATAATAATATAATTATCAATGTAAGCATAAATAAGTAAGCATATTAATGTAATAAAAAAGTAAGTATAAATATAATAATATAATTATTGTTACTATAAATATTATTTTAAAATCTGTTATTATTTTTTTTCGAAACTTTCCATGTCCAAAGATCTCCTTGTAAAAACTTTCTTTGTTTTAAAAATTTCCCATAGTTTCAAATTTGGTTTATAATGATTTGCCATTTCATTGACCTCGCACTTCAAACCAACTGTAGCAAATACAGAATTTTCCCCAACTGAATTAACAGAAAAACCTGTATTTTGATCAACTGAATGATTTCCCAAGATGATAACATTTTCCCTGGAATCAACTCTGTTTCCTTCTGTAGGACTTCTCAAAACTTGCACGATGGGGACAAGTCCTTAATTGCCCCAAAGAACGTATAATGTAGGAAGGGGAAAATAGCAATAATTCCTGTGTACTACTTCTCCAAAGGAAACTTTTAAGTTGAGAAGGGAAGTTAATAAAGAAAGAAGTAAACAAGGTCCTCATAATAAGTTCCGAATAATTCGTATTTATTTTCTAATTTTTCTGGAGCAACAATGCATTTCAAATAAATAAGGTGTATTAATGAATGTATTAGCAGTAAACCAAAATGAAAATATCTTTTTGCTATACTCGATAGCGATAATTCAGAAAAAGAAAAGAGACACATCTATCTTTCTTTTAACCTAGATTCGCATTCGCGGACGTACGAAGAGGAAGGGGAATCTCAGGGCCCGCCCCAAAATCTCAAAATGTCCCAAATTTCGGGACCTTCTTATTAAAATTATCATTTTATCATCCCCCCTCCCCCGCAAGATATACATGCTTTTTTATCGGATTGCATCGTTTACCTCCTAGCTTATTTAACCTACTAATACTTAAGAATTAAGAAAATACATTTTTCACTTGAAATACGTTTGGCGTTATAATACCCTTTAAGGTTTTCATTGATCACCCTCTTTCAATCTAAACTTATTTACAAAATCAAACACGTTTTCTGAATATGCATCCTATCCCCCTAATGGTCCCGGATTTAGACCAAGGAATGTATATAAGAAAAAATAAAAGAAAACGCCAAAACGATGAAATTCTTACTTTATAATACCCGTCCTACTTGCCTGCCATAGACCCGTTAATTTTCTCAATATTTTCTTTTTTGTGCTTTTACTGAATTATTCAAATCTCTTCATAAATTTTACTAGTTTTATTAGTATTTAATATTTTTGACAAGTTATGATTTACTCTCTTTTCTTCTTTTTTTTTAAATCTTTTTACCAATTCTTTTGCATGACGTTTTGACCTAATATTAAATGAATGATTCTTTATTTGCTCGTTATGAGTTAATGTATTCTTTAGTAAGTTTTATATTATCGCTTTTTATCATTTTATGTTTTTGACGTCAAATTGTTGTACCTTCTTTTGCATTTATTTCCCTATTCTTTTTTTTCATTGCTGTTTTATTTTCTTGTTTTTTTTTTCGTTTTTTTTGTTCTTATTGAGACTCTGAAATGCGAATCCGGCCAACCTAGGGTCATGATAGGCATTAAAAAAAATAATTATCTATCTATCTCGTATACGTAGCTTGACTCGAAAAAGGGCTGGCCCAGCCATTTGTGCCAGTCGTCCAGCCTTATAATCCACTTCCATTAAACGGTGTAATCGGAGCGTTCTAGTGCATACCCCCTTTGTTAACAAGAAATGTTTCTAAGTATCCTTTGCTATATTTCCATGGATTGTTCCCGTACCTTGCTAATTAAGGTCTTGTTATCCTGTTAATTAATATCTTTGAGTTTTATTTCCTAGTATTTCAATTTCTTTTCTTACAGAAAAATAAAACTTGAAAAATATATTCTCTACTTTTTAAAGAGGAAAGAAAAGCTGATGATGGTTAAGACTTTTTATGAAAAAAGGTAAAAAAAAAAGAAGAGAAAGTAAAATAAACCTTAAGGACGAAGTGCCTACACTCATGAGGTCTTTATATTGCGCAAGTCAGGTGGGGGCTATGCACGAAAGAATTGATCAGAACAAAAATAAAATAATTAATTCTTTTATCCATTAATTAACAACTATACCAGATCTTTTCATATATAAAGGGAGATTTTTCAAAAAAAATTATAGTCATTTTAATAATAATTTCAATCAATCTCATTATTTTATACTTCAAATCCTTGACAGATCAATGACACACTTGTTTTTGCTCATAGGAGTCCCAAACCTCAATATTAGGTCAAATTTGGCACGTCTCTCACTGAAATGGCAACTCTGGATACTTCCCTCTTAAATTAGCCCCATAACCACAAGAATTCACCTACCAGGATTCATGAAGTATTCTTTGGGGGATATGCACGATAGAATTGATCAGTACAAAAATAAAATAATTAATTCTTTTATCCATTAATTAACAACTATACCAGATCTTTTCATACATAAAGGGAGATTTTTCAAAAAAAAAATTATAGTCATTTTAATAATAATTTCAATCAATCTCATTATTTTATACTTCAAATCCTTGACAGATCAATGACACACTTGTTTTTGCTCATAGGAGTCCCAAACCTCAATATTAGGTCAAATTTGGCACGTCTCTCACTGAAATGGCAACTCTGGATACTTCCCTCTTAAATTAGCCCCATAACCACAAGGATTCACCTACCAGGATTCATGAAGTATTCTTTGTTAACACAATTTCTTAAATTATCCGGTATTCTTCCAACAATTGCTCGCCTTATCTCCCCTGCTGCCATCTCCCGAAGTTCTGTACAGGCAATGTCTGAGTAAAAAGCCGCATGAGGTGTACATACCAAATTCGGCGCTTCTTTCAAAGGTCCTGAAAGATTAAAAAATATTAGATGTCAGCACGAACGCAGGCTCTTAGAACATAATGTATACTATCTCTATATTCTACCACAATTCCTTTCAAATGACGTTCCATTGCTCCACTCAGCGAAGAAAAAATAAAAGAAAGAAAACAAGTGATTTTACTTGTTGTGCAAGTTGGATGGGGGGGGGGGCTGTAAGTTTCCTGTGTGGAATTTTCAGAAACGGCAATTTCAAAAGTGCAACTTTCATTTCGCTCCGAAACCGTTTTCAAGGGTGTTCAGGTTTTCATCTATCGGAATTCCCATAAATTTGTTTTTGCAATAAACTTCTAACATACGGATTAATTGAAATCATAGTTAACATTCACGAATCTGTTTCAAATGGTAGTTTTTCTCACTAGACAGTTTTTTTTTAAGCGTGTTCAAATTTTCGGTTACATTGAGCTGAGCTTCGTGATTTACTAGGTTGCGGCGACTGCTGCAACTATATTAAATCACACTTTCCCCCGCCCCAGAAGACTTTTGAGTCGAAGTAACCAGGCTTAATTGCACAACAGTTTGGAAAGAGGTGTGTTCAAATTCTAAGGTCTGTTGCTGGGTTGTCCCGGGTCATGAATTGTAGTTTTCCGTTTCTGTTTAATTGTTTCAATTACCAAAAGTAGTTTCAACCCATAATTTATGATTAAAAAAAAATCGCTTGGTCACATTTACTCAATTCTTTTTTTTTCGCAAATCACACACCCACAGGCTCAGCTTTTGTTGTGCTGCTGATTTTTTATATATAAATTTTAATTTATAATAAATTATTGTGCTTCTACTACTACTCGTAAATGAACTTTTGCATTATAAACCAACAGGTTTTGAGAAATGGCAAGGTTTTTATTTGTCTGTTTAAAGGTCTAATAATCTTCAAAGATAATAAAAACATTTTTAAATTCTATTTACTGGGCAAACACACTCACAGGCTCAGCTTGTGTTGTGCTGCTGATTTTATATTTTTTATTTTAATTTATAATAAATTATTGTACTTCTACTCGTAAATGAACTTTTGCATTTTAAAACAAAAGGCTTTGGGAAATGGCAAGGTTTTTATTTGTCTGTTTAAAGGTCTAATAATCTTCAAAGATAATAAACATTTTTTAAATTCTATTGACTGGGCAAACGAAGGAATAAAAAAATGTGAAACCCAAAATTTTACACATACCTATATTTGCCTAGATTCAGCGTTAGTAGAAATGGAGTAAGTCACTTAGCTTTTTCTGGGCTACCTGGTCTCTTTCTAGGGTGGCAGCTAAGAGATCAGACGGTGTCACACCATGGGCCAAAATTTATGTGATGATAGATTTCATTGTCAGATCTATTCTACCAGCCTCAATTTATTACCGTATGAACAAAATTGTAAAACTGGGAAAAATGGACCCTTAAGCCTCATTTTCTATTAAATCTAGCCTCAAAGCCAATAATCATACAGGGTGATGACTTTTTTTTAATTCGTTCTTAGGAAAACTCTGCTTAGCATGGAGAAGGGTAGGTCAAAGAAGAGGGAGACAGATGCCCGTTGCATGGGCTTTTAAAGAGTTCAGTATACTGACCCAACGAAGATGTTTCGCGAATTTTTTGAATTTACGTTTGAAACTTTTTAGAACGCACGTCGTAATGGATGGGGCAACGGACAGTGGGTTAACAGCTGTAGCAATCTCAAAATGTCAAAAATAATATTTATTAGGGGGGTTTGAAAAGAAGAAATTCTGGAGCTCGGCTCTCGGTGGCCCGGCACAAGAGGGCATCCCTCTTTTCCCTCATGTGTACCAGCATACATTTTACTAGTTTTTATCTCCAATTATTTGTGTAGGACCGCCTTGCTCTTTTGTCACGCCGTTTTATGTGTACATTGACTTTTCCTTGCTTACCCGAATTCATGACACCTGTTGAGCATCAATGGAATTCCTGGCTCTACATTTCCATCGATTTACGGCAATTACTTTTAACCTTAACAGAAACTTGTTTATGCTGAATTTGTTAGGATACTTAACTATTGAATTTTACAGTTGTAAAAATAGTGCTGCATATAAACAACATGTTAGGGTAAAGGGGCTCATGGGACTTGGGCTAATTAGGAGAAAGATGAAACCGAATCTGAATCTAGGAGAGCACCTCTGCGACTAAAAATACTTGTAGGGGCTATCCCAATGTGTGCATTTTTACGTATTCACCCAATATTCTCGTCAACAGATCCTTAGACGATCCCTAGGGAAGGTAGCATACCCTTCACCCACTGTGCGCATTTAAAATCATCAAAGTTTGCTCATAATCCAAAGTATAATCACCTACGGAACAAGTACTGACAAAACTCTCCAAAAGTGACCCCGCGTACCTAAGCGCCTCTAGACGCAAAGTGCTGTACTACTTAATCGCTCCGAGCCAAAATACCGAACCGAGTGACCGGGATGAATTGTGTAACTACGGGTTTTAGTTGCCAGGTTCGCATAGGTATACAAAGGGTCATTTTTTTTGTGTGGAGAGGATAGGTTTTGTCAGTACTTGTTCCGTAGGTGATTATACTTTGTCATAATCACACAGAGGCGAGAAATAGGGACATGCCCCTTAATTTGTGCGGAGGACTATTTCTTAGAAAAATCTAAAAAAGTCACGTCAAAATGCACTTCTTCGTTTTTACCCCCCCCCCCCCGGTCCACTGATTCAACCTGGGTGCGCAAAAGGTTTGTCTTATATATTGTGAATTGGCAACGTAAGATTAATCTATTTGATATCTTAGATAGAGACATAAATCTTAACCAAATAAATATCGTTTTTTTGTAAGTTCAAAGCACAGTATATAAATATTAGACAGTATGATCGTCCCCTATCTCACCCATTATTAAAACCCGGACCGAGGTGCAAGGTGCGAGTGCTCCGGAGAAAGTAAAAACATAAGCGACATTAGATCTTTTCACGGGTAGACAAGTCAGATTTCTCTTGAACGCGAAACTTGGCTTCAACGTTGGAACACTAAATTTTAAAGAACATAATTTTAAATTAATTTTCTCCAATACATATATGAAAATCGGTAACAAGAAGTGCAAAGTTATTATTAGGTGTTTTTAGGAATTACAAGTAGGTTTAGAAGTCTCGAGTTGGTTTCAAAGGCATTTTGAGAAAGTTTCGGCCAAAATACGTGTTCCAGGGTAATTGGACCGCTGATAGCAGATCAAATGAGAGGAGCTGTTTGTACGCACTAATTAAAGAGTATGTGGGAGGAGCTGTTTGTTCGCACCGAGAACGGAAGAGCCAGAAATCATCTGCGGTAATATTACTGCTAATTATCTTTACACAGTGGTTCAAAGATTGTCTAAGGGAATAGTTGGATCCTCTTATGGGGCAAATATAGCCTTTTCCCCTGTGGGCGTAAATGACCATAAAAGTTGCCCTTGTTTTGACATTATTGGATTGGCAATGTAAGATACTGTTACGTTTGATGTATCCAATTTCGCTCCCCTTTAATAAGTATTTCATAGCAGAGATACATCTTGATTAGAAACTATGTTGTTAAATCTTTGGAAAACATTTTGACGAAGTAACTCAAAAGGATTTCGTTTCTAAGCCAAGAACGCATAAAGACAACCGTATTGATTAGAACGAACCAAGGAGGACCTGTCCTCGAGAATCAAACAGAGAAACTTTTCCCGGGGAAAGGGAATTGAATCAACAACTGAAAGATATGGAAAATGTTTCTGGCGATCGACTCTGTGGGAATCCCGAGCTCATGACTCAATCCCAAGTGAAAACAAAAGAAGAGAGAGGGACGACTTTGTTTCCTCAAGAAATGGATAATCTCATGGACAACGATATTAGCTAGAGTCCTGAAACGATCCTTCATAAGTAAGATCTGTACGACGGGAAAAAACAAATTCTCGACTTTATACTACTTGGGACCTTGAACTAGAACTAAACTAGAACTAGAACTTGGGACCTTGAGGAAGCAGTATTCCCTTAGTAGTAAGATTATACTAACAAAACCGCCTGCATCGAAAACGATCAAGAGAGTTTGTTTTATTGTTCTCGAAGAAACAGGAATTCTACCGAATCTGAAAAACGAAGATACCGCTTATCCCCCCTAACTCTAATAAATGCATGAAACACTCGAACAGAATTTGCCGAGAAAAACAAATTTTCAATATGAAATTGATCTCCAAAGGTAATGAAACACCGCCTTTGTTATGTTTTTAGCTAAGATGCAAAGAACAACCCCCTGATTAAACTCGGTAGGCCCTAGGTTTAAAGAAAAATAATGTGACTTGTTTCTTTTTTTTCTTTTGAATTAAGATGTAATGAACAATCTCAAACAGTTTAAACAAGACAGATTGAAAAAAAAAAACGTGGAAAGTACCGTAACATTTTTAGGCTGTGTTGCATTGGGAAAGGCAGTATCTAAAAAATTAGAGTAACAAAAAAGCTTCAAAGACGAAATACATAATTTAACCTAGATTCAAGAGCTTAAGTTAAATTCAAGATATTCAATTAAATTCAAGACAGTCTAGAGTTACCACTCTTCTAAAAGAAATATGCTATACAAATAAAAGTAGTACCATTAGATTTCTTATCTTATGCCATTTCCAAATATGGTCACTTTTCTGGCATTGCACCACGATACCAGGTTTAGCCCTAGCAATATATGAAATATAAACAAAAAGGAAACGCAAAACAATGAAATTCTTACTATATAATATGCTATATATAATACTCGTGTTTTGATTAACAGTTTTGATTAATAACTCATGTTTTGATTGTTTAATTTTTAAATAATATTTTGTTGAATGTTCCGAACAATCCAGAAAATCCGTTTCAACAAAGAACACTGATATTTGGAAATACATTAATACGGAATCTAATAATACTACTTATATTTATTAACATGTTTCCTTCAGAAGAAATGCAATTCTATACTGTTACCAATCCAAGCAGGGGCGGATCCAGGATTTGTTTTAGGGGGGAGGGGCGCAAAATAGGTTGATCCAATAAACTTGCGTTAGGAGCAAGTTTAATTAACGCAAACTTGAGTTAATTAAGTAAATTACACTACTTTAGACTACGCTACGGGGGCACCCGCCCCCTCACCCCCCTGGATCCGCCACTGAATCGAAGCGTGTCAAATGCTTTCTGCAAAGCCAGGATAAATAAAAACCAAAAATAAATAGAAGCCTTATGCCGAACAGCTAATTCTTTTTTTTAGCCTCACCCCCCCCCCCCCCTGCATACTTACCTGGAGTAGGGTAAATATTCTAACTCGTTTTGATGAATCCTTAATCTAAGTAACTAATATCAACTGGCAAAACTATATAACCTACTCCAGATATTTTATTCAATTGGACATACGAATGTTTCCTCCACCTTTTGGAAACAAAGCTTTCCAAAGTAATTTGAATTTGTATTCCCCTTTTGCCTAAAAAAGAAATCGGGAAAGCTTTGACTTTCCCTTTCCAAAGTTGAATGGATTGTAATAATAAAAAGCGGATTTCAAATAGATAAATCAATAGCTATCCAAATTTTAGACAAGGGTGAGTAAACTTTAAAATTAGCCTCGAGCCGGGACAGTGGGACGGTGGCTGCAAAAACTGAGATAGTTTTCGCATAAAGGGGATTTATAAAACAACGGTCATGTCAATACATTTTTGAGAGAACGGGGAGAAAGCAAGAATATGTTTTGTATGTTTGTTGTAGAGTATGTTCTGTGTAATAGACGTTTTTCGCAATGATTACGAGGAAAAAATAGCGAGAGAGAATGAAAACGTTTTCCAGTGCTTTAAAACTATAAACTTTTACGTTTATAATTAGCAATGTAATGAACTCAAAACCTTGCAGCAAGTCAAGCGCGTAAGCGAGAAACATAACTTGGGCTGTGTATTTTTAGCTTCACTTTACCTTACCCCTAATCACCCTAATGTGTAAATATATAGCCCAAATTATATATTTCCCATGCATTTTCTCATACGTCACTCTTATTTCAACTTAATACCCGTAAAAGACTAAAAAATATTTTAAACAGTGGTATAGGTAGAACGGAAAAGATCCCCCGACCCCAACGCAACTTTAAGTGTCTACATTTTCTACTGTGCATACGACCCTGTAGTAATAAATTGGCAATATTATTCACTCATTCTTTTTGCCGTCAAAAAAGGAATCGAATCTTGATTAGTAAATGAAAGCGAAGTTTTGTCCAAGTTTCCCGCCAGCAATACCCCTTTGTGTAAATGGTGACGCAATAAGTAACCGAGAATTTCCTGTTTCGAAAGACTAACTTTCAAGATGTTTTCGGCTTATCTTTTAGTTTTTACTGACATTTTCACTTGATTTGGGAAAATTAACTCCAAATTTGGCCCCCCTCCCAGGATTTTGACGAAATCACGCCACTGGATTGGACGGCCGGGCAGCAAATTTAACGGCAAAATATGTATATCCCTGAAAAAAAAATGTACAATGCAGCTCCTTGAACGACAAACTTCTCTGATTATATACCATTTTTTTTTTCTTTTAGAAATAAACCAATTCCTTTTTCGGTAACTAAGTGTAATCTTGCGTTTTAGGCAAATTTTAGATCATAGGCCACAAATACCACTATTTTAAAGGTTCTTCATGCGTCAGTCCCCCTTATGAGTTATGCCCGAGTCACAACAGTGACCTTCTGATGAAAAAAGTAAAAAATGATAAGTTATTTGTGTAGCCCATTGATTTTAAAGCTTATCTTGTCAGATTCAGTATACAGATTTGAAAATTCATGCTCCAATTTGCACTCTTTCTATTATGCCTATTACCTTCATTCTGATCGGTCAATCAAAAATTACGTTTGAAAATTACGTTACTATGCAAGGGATCCATTCAGAGGTGTGGCTAGGGTTTTTAGCGCCTGGGGACAATGTGAGTTTTTGCATCATCCCCTCCCATCGTCACTACCAAAACATGAGTAGATCACAGTATCGATAAAAAACCTCAGTTTGGCGCCCACTCAGAGGCTCTGCCCCCTTGTGGTTACCGGCTATCGGTGCCCGGAAATAGCAGTCCCCCCTTGCGCAGCGCCTCACAACATGGTAGGCAACACGGAGTGCATCAACGCCTCAAGAGTCCCTAACTGATAGACTGATACAAATGTGACTGCATTAAAGACAAGAGAATTACGTGGTTTGAAGTTGGAACTACTTTTAAAAAATTCAAGGAGAGAGAAACCTCCAGGGTTCCAATAGTAACAAATAAGTTTAAATGTTCTGGCAACGATGATTCACAAGACGGCATGTTATTTAGCATAAATTTTACAAGAGTTGAAAAACTGGAAAATATATTTTTGGGTTGACAAATATTAAAGGCATGTTTTTGGTGCGTAAGGAATATTTTAGACATCTAATATACGGCAAACTTCTCAATTATTATAATGAATGAGAAAATACGACATAACACACTCTGAAATGAAGAGAAACAGGAAATAGGAAACAGGAAAAAGCTTAAAAAAGGAAATAGGAGACTATGGATTAAAGCAATTGACGAGGGAATAAGCTGTGAACCTAAATTTTACAAGAATATCAAATGGTTCTAGGCATATTCCTCTCCCCCCGAGAAATCCCCCCCGGACAATTTCCTACTGCAGACAACTACCCCGGCAAATTCTCCCCACACGCAAAATTGAGCAGTCAAAGGGAAAGTAAGATAAATAAAAAGAATGAGCAAAGATGTGATTTAGGAATATCCTGTCTACATTCCGAAACATAGGCAGCTAAGCCCCTAAAAAAAAAAAAAAAAAAAAAAAAAAAAAAAAAAAAAAAAATCGAAGAATTGAAAGTAAAATTAAAAAAGATGTAAAAATTGATTCTGAAGATATAGGATTTTCTACACCATATATTCTGCCTATAATTTAGAATATAGGTAAAATACTCCAAAATCCATTCTTTTTATTTGTCAGTCTCTCCCTTTTTCTGCTCAATTTTGCGTATGGGGGGAGGATTTTCCGGGGGGAGGATTTTCCAGGGGGCGGGAAGTGGGGTATTTATTCTGATGGGTAATTTTCCACATGAGTTCAATGAGCCGGGCGCCTAAAAAAAAACCTTTTGAATTATTACAGTCAATTTTTGCTTCCTATAACAAATATCTTGCCTTATATTGTTGACAAAGAATAATCTTTACAAGTTCCAAGAAATACAGAAAGTCAATTTTATGAACGTTTTAAATAGAATATCGAGCATTGTTGATTATCATCTGCATATTCATAAATTTTCATCAGCATTTTCTTTAGTTTAAATACATATTATTTTCATATACATAAACATTTGATATCTAATTGAAGCTTCCAGAAAACATTGCTAGTAATATTTAAAGTAAAGCACAAATGAATATTTAATTTCCAGCCAAAAAACTTTTTTTTATTAACTTAAATATGACAACGAAACATGAATAAAAAGTTCCAAGAATTAAAGAAACTTTCATAACAAGTCCATAACAAGCAAGCCTAGATATGTTAGCATTTAGATTGAATACCGTGCTTAGCATTGATGATAGAGCATGCTTACGCTTTGCGCTTGCAGTATCCCTGGCAAGAATTTTAAATAACATGAATTCATTAACAACGGTTAAAAACATGTACATTTGAATGAACAATATAATAATTACAACCTGAAATATATTCAGAAGCAACAGACCTTAGTAACCTGAGCTGACTTGCGGGGAAGCAAGCAAATTTACTTAATGCAAGAAGTTGAATACAAAACAGGGTAATGATTTTTCGGTACTGTTCTACTAACCGGGCTCTTTTATATAGTGCTAATTTGGTTAATGCTAATGAAATAAAAGAGGATGAATATATAATAGTTTAAAAACAAATGTGGGCTATATATTTGCACATTAGGGGGTGGGGGGGAGGGGGAGGAAGCATACCATATATTAAATACGTAACCTAACCTAGGTACCTCTCCCTAAACCCCCCCCCCCAAAAAAAAAAAAAACAATTTAAATACAGTTCTTGCCCTTGTTTATATCTCAGAAGGCATTGTAAACCTGTTTTCATCAGGCGTTTCGATCTATTTCGTGACTGGTATGCTTTGCCGTATTCAAAAGAGCCCGGTTAATAGAACAGTACCGATTTTTCTAGCGTTTCGATAGGCTTTGTAACATCTCTAATCTGATACTGTATTTAATGTACCCCAATTTTTACTTTTGCTTTATATTTGCTTAAAAAGATTAAATTATCAAATAAGAGATATAAGAATGATTTAGCTGGACAATTTTTCTTTTTTTTGCGAGCTTAACGACTGAAAAGACTTTTTTCAGATTTTTTTTTTTTTTTTTTTTTTTTTTTTTTTTTTTTTTTTTTTTTTTTTTTACAAAAGCATGCATTTTCTTGGCAAAGATTTGGAATTATCAAACGTAGACAGACGGAGAGGAAAATTTCGCGGAGCGACCGATAAAACAATTATTTTCACAAAACCAGCAATAAAAAAAAGTTTCATTTTTATTGATGGATACTCTCACACTTAAATAAGTCAGCGTAAAAACATTGATTCAATTTTGTCACTTAAAAAAGACTTCTGACTTAAGGAACAAAAGGTCAAATGCAGATAGTAATTCCCACATTTAAACCACCCCCCCCCCATAAAGAATTCTTATACACGTGCTTGCATCTGATAATCACCAAAATAATGGTCAAAAAATACATTACCAACCAATTTGGAGTTAAAACGTAGTTTTTGTTGAATTTGATTCCCCCTTACCCCCCAGAAAGTACCCAGGATTTTTTTTTAGGGAAGGCAATTATATAAAAAAAAAGAGATGACTGATAACCTAAATAAAAAATGTCCAGAGATACGAAATTAAATTACATGGGGAGCCCCCCTATTTAAATCCCTCCGCCCTCCGTGCATATTCACAAGTAAACATAGTTGGCTTGTGTCCACTAATGACAATGTTGCTTCGATTTCCTGAAATCGATACCCAGCTTAAACCGTCATCAGCGCAAAATATCTTCCGACACTAGTACAGCCTACCTTGCTAGTTTCTTTAACTTTTTTTTTTAATTACATATTCCCATTGGATTTCCCTTTCCGAAGCAAGTTCCTTTAATAAAAGTGCAAATTGGGAAACTTTCTTAGAACTATTTGAAAGTTTTCCTCTCCAAAAAACATCTATGTCATCCTTCCCCGATCAATTATTATATTTACTTGGTTCTCCCCAAGATTTATTCAGCCCCAAATTAAAGGACATAATGAATAATGTAAGTCGCTAGAAGGAAGTTGTAAATGGAGTGTCTTCTGATTTTCCCCCTTGTTTTTTGCAAAGCGGAAACATTGCCAAAATCGCAATTCTAAAGTGGGAAATTTTAGTAGGAAATCAATAGCGATAGGGAGAAGGGGAATAGAGTATTCCTAAATTTGAAGTCTCATCAGTTTTAGTTATGCCAAATGAGAGCAACAATGAGGTTAGATGCCTCCTACACATTATTAAGGTCAAAATCGTTATATCTAACTGCGTCTCATCGAAAGGTTTTAAGTGTAGATCTAAATTTATATTGAAATTTGCGTCTCATTAAAATTTAATCATAACTACTTAGTTTAGGTGAAACCTCACTTACTGGCAAGGGCGTATCCAGGATTTTTGTTCGGGGGGATATTTATTTCAAGAGAGGGGGGGCTACATAAACGCTTTACAAAACACATCAAAAAGTTGTTTACAGACATTTTTGTTACTCTTTATGAATCGGACAAAGACTTTGGGGGGAGGTTTCAAACCCAGTATCCCCCCTCCCCGAATACGGCCTTGCTTACTGGAAATTCCTTTTATTACATTTATTTCGTTTATTATCCGGAAACTTCAGTGCAGGGTAGGATTAACATAACTCGATCGAAATTGAAAAACAATTTTTGGTGGACTATATGTGAATATTCATGTAATTCACAATACAATGTACATTTCCAGGCAAGTCAGCAGCACTTTTCTTATTTAACCAGGTCGATACCCTTTCTTAGTAAAGCAAAATGAGTCCTAAATTTACTGCGTTTGACTCCTTTTATGAATAAATCTTTAAGCATGAGCATGATTGGCAATATATGTTATACCTGTATACACGATGGGAAGGGTTCCCACTAAGGAACTTTGTAATAATGTTAAATACCAGATATTCCAGATAGTTATGTTTTTGTTTGTTCAATCCCCAAAAGGTTGGAGAGTTTGCATTGGACCCCCCCCCCCGAGTATAAGACAGGGGGTGGGATCGGTGGCCCTCTCTGAATAAAAAGAGGATGTTTAAAAAATACGAGGTAAGAGGAAAATAAAAACAATGCCGCTAAAAACTTTGTGAAAAAAAAAATCACAGTAGCAATCGCTGCCCCCCTCCCAACCTTGGTAAAATGGTAAATATTTCGCTGTTCATATTATTGAGTTATGAATAAAGCAAATATACCAATCGATGCCTTTTTTATGCTCTTTACGAATATAATAATCACTTCTCTCACAAATTCCTTTTTGAACCCTTGAAAATGACCAGAAAATTTATAGTTCTTGGGTATAAAAAAGGCTTAAACCATAGATTTCAAACCTACTATTTGGTTATAAATCCATCTTTTAAAGTTATTGATTTATCACGGTTAAGTTGGATAAAATATTCAAAACATTTTCTCCATTTTTCCGTCCGCTATGTTTCTTTTGTCGGCTTTGATATTTTTCGACATTATAGGTGAAACGGTAGTTTTTAAGCGGCCTAACAGAATAAGAAGAAAACATGGCGGATTTGCTTTGATTTTTTTTTAATCAACTTAATCTTGACAAATCAATGTTTGTGAAATACAACTTTTACAAAATAGATTTATAATGAAATAGTAAGTTTGAAAAACATGTTATAGCCCATTTTTATATCCAAAAAATATAGAATGAAATTATTATTTTCAAGGGTTCTAAATGGGCTTAAAATTGAATTTGCAAGAAAAGCGATTTTTATATTTAGAAAGGGCATAAAGAATGACATCTAGTGGTATGTTCAATTTATTTGTAGGTCAATAATACGAACTGCGATATATTTACCAGGAAAATTTCCTAGCAATGCCCTTGTCCCTCAGTATACCTCACCAGCGATATATTCCCCACGTACAAATAGATCATGAAGGATACCCGCTATTGAGGTTTGAGGAAAATATTTAACGCACGGATGCGTAGGCTACACTTCATCAGACAAGATTGTCTGATGATGAAATATACTTGCAATAATAAACTACGCCAATCACTCCAAAGGCTCCTTGGCCTGTAAAGTAAGGGGGAGACATACGAGTCACTTACTCAGAGGAAAAAAAAATCACTTACAGAGAAAAAAAATATGTAAAATACAAAAAATAAAATTAAATACGTTAGATAAATTGGACTCCAATGAATCCTGTGCAAAAAGAAAAGAAAAAAAGAAATAACTTCTAAGAAGCCAACAAATTTTTACAATTTTTTGAATTCCTCCTGTTTTGGAACTCCCCTAAAGGCTTGGATATTTGCATCTTAGATGGAACTTGTATTTGAAAATAGTACTTTCCTTCTAAGCCTTTAAAAACTTGCAATATTAGAGTAGAAATTTGAATGGAGAGTTCTAGAAAATAATCCACTGTAGTACTGAATAGAGAAAAGGGAGGCAAATTCAATATACAGAATCCAATATGAAGCCTCTTGTTATTTTCCTCTTCTGAGGAACTTGAGCGATTAGATTAAACTGTACCCAGAGAGCAATAGATTGAACCTTCCCAGAGAAAAATATATTAGCTTAGAGCTAGTAATCTTAAACATCTTCCTCTAAATCCTTTATCTCGATAACATTTGAAGGAACTATTTGCCGGGAAACTTAGGTAAAAATCAATCGATTCTTTCAGCAATATGAAAAGGCGGAGGATATATAAAAAAAAATAAGTGAATGGTACAGTAGAAATGAAATAGGCATGCCATAGTGGATATTAAATTTATTTCCAAGGAGTCAAAACTATAAGAACTTGGGTGTTACGATCCGGGAGTTGATGGTGCACTTAATGAAAGATGCGAAAAGTAAAAAAAAAACACTCAGATGCGCACGTAAGCTCTTTTAGGGGGTGGGGTCGCAATTTCAAAAAAATCACCGAAAAATGGACAAATATTTCAAATAATACTATAAATTATAATAAAATTCGAATATATCAAGATTTTAGGAAAAACCGACCCCCCCCCCCGGACACATGTCTGTAACGACTACAGTCTATTTTTTAAAAGCAATTAAATTTTAGAAATCACAGTCAGAGTATGTTGGACCTCCTAGGGGGGGAGGGTGAAGGCTAGGGACAAGATCTCCAAAAGTTATAAGATTCAGAGTCCCATTACAACGACACCTAGATCAAGCTTGAAAAAAGAACTGTTATGGAGCCTCATGTTACTTTTTTTTCTGAAAAACTTCAGTGATTGGATTAAGCCGTTGCCAGAGAATCGGAGAAAATGTATCTTGCTTAGAGCTAGTGAGTTTGAAGATTTTTCTCAGAATCCTTTTTTGACCTCGATGGCATTTGAAGGAACTAACCCTCGGGAAGCCTAGCTACTGCTAATCAATGGTTCCCGCAATGAAGAAGAGCAAATAAAAATACAAAAGTAAATCAAAAGAAGATAAATTTATAAAAATAAATTTCATAATGAAGAGAGGAGTTAAAGCAATTAGGGCGAATGAAGAAATTGTCGGTGGTTGTCAACAAGCAAAAGGGAAAGGAGTTTCTCAACCTGACGCTATACGAAACCAACAACACACACAACAAATTATAACAATAATGAAAAGGTAAAAGAGAAGGGAAGGCAAAATTTCTATCAAAAGACGATTCTTGAAAATCTTTCCAGGAATTTTTAAGAAATTACAAATCTTTCGTAATACAAGTTTTCATGTAATCGCAGTCCTTACAGTGTATGCCCTCGCTTACCTTCATCCCGCTATACCGGGCGAACACGCCCTTATGAACCTTAACGCTTAGCAGCAATAAAAACGAATAATTTAAAAAATAATTTAAAATAATAAAAAAATGTATATATCATATGAAAATGATAAGACTTTCCTCTGTTTTTCAGAGCCTGTTCGCAAAGGAGCTTCCAAAAATTATACCCCCCCCCCGAATGGTAAAAAAAAACAACCTTAAGCTGAAAACAACGTTAAATCTCTTAATGACAAATTTATGTTAATTGTAAGTCAATTTTAACTTTTATCATACAATATCCCTCGTAACTGTAAATAACTAGTGAAATTCTAAAATGGGCAGAGAAATCGGTAATAAACATAATTGCAATAGTGCCAATTCATGAGAATTGGGCCGGTCTTTTACTCATCTTTGTGCTAAGATCTTACATCTTTTGACAAAGAACGCTTAAAAGTGAAATCTTAGCACAAGATCTTACATCTTATAGCGTTCTTTTGCAAACGTCTTTCATCATTCTGCTCTGATCAGCGGTCTAAGAACAATGATGAGTATATCATCAAAGTTCTCTCATCATTGTTCTATATGGCAGAAAGATGGCGTTCTTCACACCTTAGGCTAAAATCAGTGAGCTGTAAGATCTTAGAACAAAGTCGAGTTAAAAGAACGGAAATCTTCGTAGAAAGATGTGAGATCTTAGATGTAAGATCTTAGTGCAAAAGAACGGGCAAGTTTTGTAATGTATGGTGCAAGTTTTTTTTTTTCAACGAAGACTCAATTTTTTTTTCGAAATCTAGTTGGGGGGGGGGGGGTAATTTTAATGAAAATACAATGCACACCTCCCACTTCCCATTGACGCCCTTGTTCGTGTAGGTTCATAGATTACCTTGATAAACATTGTAAGGTTCATTTTCATGGACGTCCAAGGCCGCAGCACGTATTCGTCCGTCTTTCAAAGCCTGTGCCAAAGCGTTTTCATCAACTAACCCTCCACGAGCAGTGTTTACAAGGAATGCACCTGAAAAAAAAAAACAACACAATATATATATATATATATATATATATATATATATATATATATATATATATATATATATATATATATATATATATATATATATATATATTATATATATATATATATATATATATATATATATATATATATATATATATATATATATATATATATATATATATATATATTATATATATATATATATATATATATATATATATATATAATATATATATATATATATATATATATATGTGTGTGTGTTTGTTTACTGAAACACAACAGCGTTGATAGATATGGTAGTATCGAGAGAAAACGATGGACCACAACGATATTTCGCGTTATTGAACACCCTTACACATTTTTTCTCTGGTACTTAGCCAAATAATGAAACTTACGAGTCTGAAACATAGCGACTGCGTCGTGAGCCTACGTACCTAGCGCATACGTAACTAGGCGCTAGTTACACACCTAACAACGTAACCAGCGCCATCTAGGGTTACCCTGTGATTATAAACACTAATTATACATCATATAATCATGATAGCGTATATGATTATAAACACTGGAACATATGCATTACTTGCGTTTATTTTATACCTATACTTCATTTTTAGAGTTTCGGTTGCTCTTGGCTCGAGTCGCTCTTTATTTATAGTTTATTATCATGATCTGTTCGCAATGACAATTGCCAATTTGACCAGTAAAAAAAAGGAGCAAAATTTCAGCAAACCGTCAGATGCACAATTTATGACAGCTCAAAAACCGTACAAAGAAAATTCTATTTTATATTCATTCTGGACAGGGGCAGATCCTGGGGGGGGGGGCAGATAACCGCGTCCCCCAAGATTTTTTTTGGCACCCTAATTTTTTTCTCTCTCTCTTTTTTTTTTAGATAGACTTGTCAATTTGGTCAATTATTGGCACCCTTGTCACATTGCCCCCACCCCAGATTTTGCTCTAGATCCGCCTATGATTCGGGACGTGCCAATTGCAAAAGAACTGAATGTTTTCAGAAATGGAAGTACTGTTCAATCCCCAAAATAGGGAACTAATACGAAAGCTATTTGATTAGAGCCAGAGGTGCCACAACTCTTCCTAATTTTCAAGATGTGATCGGAGAGTCTCGAGCAAGGGCAATCGTATTAACAAATGGCAGAGGCGTAGCTCCAACATTTTATAGGGGGAGGGCAAGAGTGGTCCATATCCGGATAGTCAGGGGCATGGGCTATATAATAATTTTTTCTCCTTGTTATTGGGGGGAACTGCCCCCCCCCCTAAACGACGCCACTGACAAATGGCAAAGTTTTAAAACAGCAACAAATGCATTACGCTTTCTGAAATGTCAATAGGAGGACGTGCTTTAAATTTGCCCTACATAAATACATCCAACAATAACTATAGGAAACACTTATTGACCAAACGTCATATATTTATTAGCAATATCTCCAAATATTTACGTCATGAAACAATTAAATATGCTCCTTTTTGTCATTTCCGTTTCTTTCACCTTCGATTTTTTCGGCAAAGTACTTGTTTAATAGCTGTAAATTTTGATTTGTTATTCTTTGTTTCGACTCTAAATTGTCCAATTTTGTCAGTTCTCAACATATCTTTTCCAAATAATAGGAAGACAAATAATTCTCACGCAACAATCTTTAAAACTCTTTTCCTTCACACGGAGAATTTTACCATCCAATCTAAACTTTACTCCAAAAAAGAATATATAGCTGTCTAGGGATTATGAACTACTATCCCTAAGCACTATTTCTTCTAAAAGGACTCCCCTTTTCTTTAATTTTTATTTTCCTTTGAAAGACGACTCAAAATACTTTTTTCTTCAGTATTTCCCAGGAATCAATAGAACTTCTCTTTCGGAAATAGTTGCTTTTTTCCTGATGGGAATAAAGGGAAATTCTAACTCAGCTTTTATTAATGAGATAGATAGCTTTTAAAAAATAAGAGATTCGAAAGTATGGAACTTTCTAAAAATGAAAATATAATTTTAAAGAATTCTCCAAAAAGAAACTCATAAAGGCATTTGTGAAAAGGAAATGTTTATAAAAAAAAAATATTAGTTAAACCATATTGGGAACCTTACAGAAGTGTTCACTGGTAAAAACTTACCTACTTATAGAATGCAAGTTTTAAAACATTTGTAGAAAGGAAATTAAAAAGTACTTTGAATGTCTACTGGAAAAACGGGATTTAGAAAAGGTTATCATAGTTTGAAAAAGGTTAGGAAAGATACAAAGAGATTGGAAGCTACAGTGATCACAGTGGTATGAGAGGCCCAATATGCTTCTGAGGCATGGGCGCTCCGAAAAACGGAGTAAGATTTGATAGATATTTTCCAGAGAAATTGCCTACGGATTGTTTTGGGTATCCGACTGACTGACCATAATTCAAACAGTAGGCCGTACAAAATTTTGTTCCAACCGCCTAGGGTTAAAAGGAAAGCAGGTAGTCCTCAGTTCGGGTGGGGTGATGTCGTAAGGAAAGATTTAAGGAAAATAGGAACTTCCTGGGAGCTCCATCATTAACGCGCCATCTAGCGTTTGGCATTTCTCGACAATTTTCCTTTGTAATAAAAAAAAAGAAGTAAAATTAGTATAATAAGACTCAGATTCAAGTTAATGAGAAAAAACTACGAAACTTGAAAAAAATGCCAAGAACAACAAATGCAAGATGGTGCTGTTGATTCATCAGCGCCAGTTTCTACTCTTACAAGTTACAATTACTTATTGGTATAGGCAGCATTTTTTACGTATTTCTTATCAAAAAAATCTTCGAGCGAAAGAATTCCTGCAAAAACCACAACACCCTTAGAATCATTCTGTTATCAACATGTGAGATACACCCTTTCATTTAGGGCATGACAGAATACAAAACATACTCAATACTGAACATATGAACATGCTTAACATGTATCGGATCCTATAAAGGTACACATCACGTCTCAAAATAGTCTTTTTATTAGCATTCTCCAAACATTAATTGACTAGAATCTTTCTGAATAGTTGCCCTTTCCAATGAGAATAAAGAAAAACCTTAACTCAGCTTAAACTGACGAGATGGATAGCTTTTTAAAACATAAGATAAACGAACTTCCTAAAAACGAAAGCACGAAGTCTCCTACGCTTCTCTAGAAAATGGTATATCTTTTGTTGAAAAAAAATTTAGGGAAAGATTTATTAGTCTGAGCTTTCCTGAACTTGTACAACATTCCACGGCACAAATTAAACTATTTTTTGGAAGTATATTTTCAGCTTGCGAACTATATTACCGAATGCATATAAATAAGCCATATTCAAAATAATTATATTAGATTTTATACACGCCGTCATATATTTACGGCGAGGCATACTGTATGGAATATGATACTTGAATCAGTTTGAAGGTACTATAGTAGTACTGACGACAACTTCGCGCCTATAGACATAATGTACCTCTTTCGACTCAAAATCATTCACCAATTACCAGAATCAATGAAGTAGCATTGGCTGAGTAAAAAACATTGTTTTTCATTTTTATTTCGCCATATTCTATGGATCGGACGGGTTTAGAAAATTTTTAGAGAAATCATTCGATATGAAAAGTGACATTCTGCACTAAAGTAAGTCTATGAGCCTTCCAGCTCCCGCCCCCTCCCTTTCAACAAAAAGTTTTTGCCGAAAGCTTGGCATGCTGCATCTTGTCTAAGCAAGCATTATGTAAAGATTTACCATCTTTGTTTAAAATTAAAAAAAAAACTAAAAATTTTTTTCAGCTGAAAGTAAGGAGCAACATTAAAACTTGAAAGGAACGGAAATTATTCCGTATATGAGGGGAGTTGGATCCTCCTTAGTCCCTTCCATCAACTTCCAACAAGGCGGTTTTGTTGACGAGTAAAATGGAAAAAGAAGATGTACGGCTATAAAATTTTATAGCCGTACGGGTTGCAGCGGTAGCTAGAATTCTAATAAAGAACGAACTCTAGCCCACGGCAACTTAAATATTTTATATAAGGGTTTTATAGTAAAGAGCGAAATCAAGCCCAAAGGAACTAAACCCTTGTGGTTCATTCATATAATCTTCATTATTTTAGTATTTATATAAGACAATTATTTATTGTTTAGTAATAAGATGCCTTCTAAGCGAGTTATACATAATTCGGGTTGTAGCGGTAGGTAGCAACCTAGTAAGGGACGATCAGGTCCAATGTTAAGAAATATAATAACCCATAACTAATAAAAATAGAGTCAGATCAAAACAAAAAGCACATCATTAGAACCGCCTTGTCCATCAACTTCCGTTTCTAACTTGAGATTTCCTATTTAAATATCATAATAAATAAATCTTACAGTTTTATTTAAATAATAATCTTATGATATAAATTATAAACACTATTGTTACCATAATTATAAATTATCTTAATGTAGTTATCATTGATATTAATATAATAATATAATTATCGTCAGTACTACTACTGACGGTGCTACTCTTTTGGCTTGTTCAAAAAATCATATTTTTTTTTTTGGCTTAAGTTTTTTTTTTCTTTTTTCTTTTTTTTTGCGGATGATTCATTGGTTTCTATTTAATTTATTTGATATGTTTAATTTGTCGGTACTTGTGCATTATATGCTACAAACGAAAGAAGTCAAGTTTGGTCAATGCTAATGAAATAAAATAGGATGAATATATAACAGTTTAGAAACAAATTTGGGCTATATATTTACACATTAGGGGGATAGGGGTATAGCATTGCATATATTAAATACGTAAACTCCCCCCTTGGTACCTTTCCTCCCCCCTAAACCCCAAAAAACAATCTTTTAAATATTTTTAACTCGATAAGAAACCTCGCTTTGCAATCAATTTAGATAGCAAATACCCGTTTGAGGGGTCTCCATGTCTGGTTTGCTTGTACAGTCTATAGCGCTGTGTAGCATATAATGCACCAGTACCAATTTGTCTAATCTATTTTCTTTTTATTCTTTTATTCCATAGTTCTCTCTCTCTATTATTCAGTAAGTGACTCTTACGCCTTCCCCCTCTTTTATAGGCCAAGGAGCCGTTAAGGGGATTAACATAATGTGCCATTGTTTGCGTATTTCATTATGAATGATTTGTATCTTCTCATAACTTCACGGTGAAAAGAACAAAAATGAAAATTTTGTAAGCGAGATTCGTATATTCGACAATTTACCAGGGGGCTTCCAATAGAAATGACACGAGCAAAGAACAAATAAGTACAACATGGATCCTCTTAAATGACCATTTTTATGATGGCCGTATTCATCAAGTGTCGAATCAATCAAAACTTGCATTTTGTGCGCACCCTCACTGCAGCTAATAGCTCAACTCCTTGAGACGTTCTTCGTTTCTTAAATTGACATAGACATATTTATTGACATACTCGATATAGCACTGGAGCACTAAAACTGAGCTACTTACAAACATATTGCACAAAATTGGACATAATTTACAAACAATTTACAAAAAAAATTGGACTCTATGTTGTTAAACAGACCCGTGAAAAGGGGGGGGGAGAAAATGTTGATACCCTTTTGAACGGCAATGAACTGATTCCAACTTGTTCTGACCTCTGGTGTGTGTTCGGGTCGCATTCGGTGGGGGGGGGGAGGATACACTTGTGTTTAGAGTTTCTTAGAATGAATTGTCCGAATGTGATTGTAAGATTTTGGCTGCGGTTGTGAAGTGACTCAAGTATCAGTAATTCAAGGACCTTTTCATAGGAAGTATAACTTTCTTCCATCCTAATTTTACAAGCACGCACTTGAATAGCCTCAATAACTCTCTGTGTTTTACTGATGGCTTCAACAATCAAATGTCGCATCAATCCAATATTCCTATTTTTGTCCACTTTTCTTCTAAGATTGTATTTGAAAAACCGTCGTATCTTTCCAATCCACACACATCTTGGAACGATCAGATAATAGGAATCCCCTGATACAGATAATGCTTTCTCCTAATGAACTCTAGTTCTGATAGTTGTTTTTTGCTAGTCCGAATAAAAAAGATTGGCTTAAGAACCAAGATTTTTGTCAATTCTTACGATTGAAGGGAAAGACAGCTTTTTTGTTCGTCTGTTCTATTGATTTCTACGAACTTATAAACATAAAACAAAAACACAGCTGTCAGAATGGAGAATTATTTGCGATGCTTAAAAAATGAATTTAATATAAAAATAAAATCTATGTTTCTAAAGAAAGAGATAAAAAGTTGGTTCTTTTGACGGATTATTTTGGTCTGAAATTTTTTCACGTTTCTTAGGTAAGAGGGGGATCACTGGAATGGATTTATTTAATGCCCTTTCCGTTATTCCCAACCAGCCAAAACTCTTGACTTATTGTCGTCTTTGCATATCGTCAGGACTTTGGTCCTAGCAAAAGTGGCCTCCCTTTGCTCCGACCTTCCACCCTCGCATGCTTTTCATTTTCTTTCAGCATCATTTTCTAGATTTTTTATCGGCTCATGAGAGTTGCAAGTCCCACACTCGGTTTTTTGTCTATATTTACTAAACTATATAATTTACGTGTTAATTTTTTATTCTAGAGTTATTAATGTCACAAAAACAAAAGCTCCGTAAATTAATCTTATTATGACTACAAACATCTTGTATTCCTAAACATTCATCATAATCTTAATGTATAATGAGACAAACAACTCGATAGGCAAGATAGCTTCGGGTACCCGATGAATGCTGCCACAGAAAGTTTACAGAGGTGAAAAAACTACACACAACTAAGTGAAAGTTCGCCCGTGACCAACCTGGAGGGTGGAACTACTGTAACAGTAAAGGAAAAAATAGTCTTGGAAATTGAATCTCGAGCCGCGTTTTCAGGCTCAGCGGGACACGGGTTGTTCTCGTCTAGTTTCAAGTTTCTAGTTTTTCGTCTAGTCTCAGCAGGTTCGAAGTTTCAACTCCGTGTTCGAACCCACTGAGCCGTGAACAACTCGTCTTCGAACATGGGTTGTTCTCGTCTAGTGCATCAAGCGTTTTCACAAAGCGGGTTCTCGAGGAAAACACGGGGTTGAAACTTCGAACCCGTTGAAACTAGACGAGAACAACCCGTGTTCGAACCCGCTGAGCCTGTAAACGCGGGTTTGTACTTCTGGCAGAGTCTTCTGAAAAGTGCTTCTCTGAAGATTGTGGTGTGAAGTAAGGAGCAACATTAAAACTTAAAACAAACTAAAATTATTCCGTACAAGAGGGTGGCTGCCCCCTCCTCAGCTCCTCGCACTTTACGCTAAACTAAGTCTGGCACGTACGCAGGAATTTGTTTTTTTTTGGGGGGGGGGGGGAATCCTTCAAATCCCCTATTCTGTGAGAAGTATCAGAAAATTATATGAAAATGGAAAAACGGAGGATTTCGGGGGGGGGGGGACCGGAGCCCCCCCCCCTGCATGCGTACCAGCTATAAGGATACACTGGGACACTTATATAGGTTAAAACCCTTTCCCCAAGGGATATGAGGACTGAGGGGTCAGATCAACTATGCAGAACCAAACGACTATGTCCAAATTTTAGTCGGATGTCTGTGGGGAATAAAGGGGTGAGGGAGCTAGTTGCCCACCGATCTTTTTGTTACCCTAAACAGGGCACTAAAACTTTTGATTTTCGTTTGAACGAGCCATCTCTCGATCTTCTAGGACTATTACTACTACTACTACTACTACGACTAACAACTCACCGCAGCACCAAGCCGCCTGAGGCCAACACAGCTACGCACACTCATCCTAAACCCCAATCTATTCAAAGCCAACCTTTTTACACCCGCCCACGAAGTTCCTATTTCCTTTAAATCTTTCTTTATGACGTCCTCCCACCCAAGACGAGGACGACCTGCTTTCCGTTTAGCCCTAGATGGTTGGCCGAAAAGAACAATCTTGGGCAATCTGTCATCCTTCATCCGCACAACGTGCCCTAGCCACCTCAACCTTTCTTTCATTATAGCCCTAGAGAACGGTATTGAACCACATTTTTCGTATAGCCTATTGTTTGAAATACGGTCAGTCAGCCGGGTACCCAGAACAATCCTTAAGCAATTTCTCTGGAAAACATCTAGCAAATCTTTAGCCGCTTTTCAGAGCGCCCATGCTTCAGAGCCATATTTGACCACTGTCATCACTGTAGCTTCTAATATTCTAATCTTGGTTTGCAGACTTATCTTTCTATTCTTACAGACTTTTTTTAACTGTGAAAAACACCCTGAGCCTTGGCTATTCTATATTTAACATCTTCACTGCTCCCACCATCTTTACTAATAATACTACCAAGGTAAGTGAAGCTGCCTACCTGATCAATCTTTTCATTACCCAACGTCACCTTTTCATCTTCACTTATTCCTAGCCTTAGTGACTTAGTCTTCCTAACATTAATTTTCAAACCAATTCTAGCACCCTGAACTCGCAAAACCTCTAAAACGTCATTCATTTTGCTCAAACTTTCATCTAGGATGCTTAAATCATCAGCATAATCCAAGTCCAGGAGACTTTTTCCTTCCCATTTGATTCCGTGGTTTCCCATTGCCTTTCCTCTGCTCCTTAAAACAAAGTCCATCAAAATAATCCATACAAAGGGGCATAGAACACAACCCTGCTTAACTCCTGATTTAATACAAAACCAGCTGCTAACCTCATTTCCTACCTTAACCGCAGCAGTGTTATTCTCGTACATAGCACTAATCACTTTAATGTATTTGTCTGGTATACCATACAAGGATAAAACCTTTACTAAAGCTCTTCTATCAACAGAATCGAACGCTTGCTCATAATCTATAAAACTGAGGACCAAAGGTGTTTGAAAACTCAGGCACTTCTCAATTATTAGCCTAAGAGTGAAAATTTGGTCGACACATCCTCTACCTTTTCTAAAACCGCACTGTTCTTCTCTTAAAACTTTGTCTACGGCATCTCTCAGTCTAAAAAGTATCATATTACTAAGTAATTTACTACCTACAGATACCAGACTAATGCCTCGATAATTACCACAGTCACTTTTATCACCTTTCTTATAAAGTGGCTTAATTAAGGTTTTCCTAAAATCGTTAGGTACTTCCCCTTTTCAAAAATCATATTCATAATCTTCAGTAACTTATTTCTAGCCTCAGAGCCACCATATTTAAGAAACTCATTTACCACCCTATCAGCACCTGGAGCCTTATTATTCTTTAATCCTTTTAGTACTGTTGCTAATTCCTCCTCACAAAACAAATCTTCCTTCACATCCAAGGCATCACAAACTTTTTCATTTTCCTCTATATTTTTTCCTGCAACTCTATCTAGGTTAAGCAAATTCTCAAAATATTCGGCTCATCTCTCTTTAGTTTTTCCCTTATCGCTAATTGCAACCCCATTCCTATCTTTAATTGGGCCAAGTCCGGATTGACTACTCCCTCTCAATTTGTTAACGTGCCAGTACAATATTTTACTATTATGCCGTCTAGCTGCATCTTCCAGATCCTCGGCAATTTTATCCATGGCCTCCACTTCACACCTCCTTAGTTCATATTTTAATGCTTTCTCCACTTTCTTTACATTTCTTTTGTTTTCATACGATCTATCACTCAGATAATTCTTGTGCAAGTCCTTTCTCCTTTCTATTAAACATAAATCTTTTTAACTAATATTCTTAGCTGCAGTTCTAGCTTTCTTCCCTAATGCACCTTCAGCAACTTCACAAATTATTTTTTCTAAAATTATTCCAGCCATCTTCCACATTATCAAATTTTAAACTCTCAAGTTTAGTATTCAACTGTTCCTGGATAGTTTCTCTCAAATTCTCATCCTGGAGTCGACCATAACTTCCCGGGAGGTAGTTACCCTTCCGATATTTCAGCTTTAAATTAACCCTTGACACTACTAGATGGTGATCTTTACTTTTAACATCAATAACAGCACTCCTATATACCCTAGTATCTTGTATTGATCCTGCCAGTCTTCGGTTTACTATAACATATTGGCTTGATACAATCACCCCTGGCAAAAAATACAAAATTCTACATTTTTGTAAATAGAATCTTGGAACTTCTACAGTGGAGTTCTCTAATATGCTGAATTTGATGGTGTGATATTCCTTAAGACTGCTTGTTTTTATGGGGGTGTTCCACCTATTTTCGAAAATCAGACAAATTTTCACATGCTCGTAGCTTTTGGTGGGTAACATTAAACTTAAGACATTTTATATATTTGGAACCAGCATAAAAATCCAATTCTTGCGATGTTACCATGAATTGTATGAAAGGTACGAAAAAAGTAGCCTAACCAAGAAAAAATCCATTAAGAAATACTTTCTTCACTATTTTTACTAGAAAAAATAGTTTATCAATATATCCAAAATCTGCACTCGTAGCTCGTTGCAAAATTTGTTGTTTTTTAACTTAAATTTAAGAAATTAACTAGAAAAAAGGAAAATTACCTCTTAGAGAAATTACCTAAAAAGTTGAATCAATTTATAACTTTAGGGAAGTTCCTTTCTTTGAAAAAAAAAAAAAAAAACTGAAAAAAATATGTAATATGTCATGTGCTAGAGAGGCTGATATTAGAATTAATTGAAATTGCAAAAAAAAATCTTAAGAAATACTTATTCAATCCAAAGAAATAAAAAATTTTCCAGACCAAACTTATTCAGTTTTTAACTTCTTCTACTAAATAAATTTTTCAGGGGAAATTATTTAGTTATTTTGAGTCAGACCTACGGCCGTCCAAAATCCAAACATAAGCACATGTTTTGCGGTAATCAAGATTTTTTTTTTGTCAGTCCCATGATTGAAGAATCTTTTTTGTTCGTCTGTTCTATGCATTTCTCCCGACTTGTAAATATAAAACAAAAAGCGAACTGTCAGAATGAAAAGAAATACTTCCGTAAGTGAAGCCCAGATACATAATCCGGCAAAAAGAATGTTTTTATTCCTTTCTTCTAAGAAAAGAAATAGAACAGGTTATTCTTTCCATCAAAAATTAAAACTATTTTTTTTTTAAGTTTATTCGTTTTAAGGTTTGCAGTGAACAATCAAAGGAATGCATTCATTTGAGAGTAATTTTCTTCCTTATTATTATCCATCAAACTATGCAATAAAGTGGTTAAAGATTTTTATATGAAAAAACAGCTTAACATTTGGCAAATGTCTTTCAGAGCGTGTTTAACCCAGAGGATTGCAAACTTTTTATACAACGCCGCTTTACAGCATATAGAAGGGGAAGGACCCTCCCCCCTTCTTCTCCGACGACTACGGTTGTTCATACAGTATTAAGCGAGAACGTCATTCACATTGATCTTCGAAATCCATGCAACCAAAGTTCTGCAGTATTTCAATCCGATTCAAGATCCATTAGAATCCATCAAACCTTCCACAACCCCTGACTTATTATGCCCAAACCACCCAAAGGGCTCAAACCCAACAGTCTATGGTTTTCGTCGAATCGTTAGATCAAGCACAGGACTTGAAAAATCAAACACCTGTAGGGAAAAGACGTCTATTGTATTGACACGTATTCAGAGTGGTGCCCTCCCGCCCCTTTCCCTCCACCAAAATCTCATATTTCTGATATAATTTCTCATGTTTTATATAACATGTTCATTGTTTTTTATTATTATTACTACTTTTACCCCAGTCCAAACAAGGGTCTACTCTTGTATAATAGATTCAATTGTTATAATTAGTATGGTATACAACTTGCGGTTCTAGGCGTTTAAACCCCCCCCCCCCCCCACGGAAAATACCCTCCCAGAAAATTAAGGCTTTCCAAATTTGAGAATTTTATTTGAGTTTTTTTTTTTTATTTCCGTAGGGGGTACGAATTTTGGTACTAAAATTCGAGAACACACCGTTACTTTAGAAATAAATTTGGGCTATAGATTTGCAAATTAGTGGGGGGGGGGTGTAAAGTATAGCGGGTCTGCATGCAAAATGTGTTTGGCACAATTATTCAGCATATTAGCTAGACAGAGGAGTGTATATTAAAGCCAAACTATACGGCCATGAACATAGTAAAATAACATAAATGAAAGGCAAAAATAACATAAACTTTGATCAGCGATCATCATAAGACACTTAAACAATACATTAACCTAATAATAGTACTTAATACTTGAAAAATCGGTCATAAAAAAAACACTTAAATAAAACAATATATTTACTGTAATTTTTTTTCTTTTTTTTTAAGTTAACAAAATTTCCAGATACCTGGCTATTCTTTTGTAATTTTTTAGTGGTCATACCTAGAAAGAAGAAACTAACGAAGAAACCGGTTTGTTCTCGAGTTTTACACAGCCTAAACTTGAGTGAGTGGCGCATAATACACAAGTACCAAAATCCCTCCCCCCCCTAAGGAAATAAAAAATAGAACTCAACTAAAATTCTCAAATTCGGAAAGCCTTATTTTTCCACTGGGGGGGGGGGGGGTAAACGCCGGCCACCACAACTTCCCTGCTCCTAAGAAAGATCAATGAAGACTTTTATTCTCAGCTAAACACGCAAATAGTACTTTATCATTTATCTAAAATTAATTTAATCTTCAAAAGAATAATCCATTCGCTTATTAATCTAAACAATGACGACTACAATTTCGTGCCAGAAATATCTTTGGATTGCACCAGAACTCAATAGCCGAATGATAAGAAACGATGAAAACGGAATGTCATGACGCATTTTTTTTTGCAGGACAATGGGTTTGATTAACGAATATCAACCTGCCGTTGCAGATTATTAATGGCGGTTAGCGTATTGACCTGTCATTCAACCCGAGAACGGTAAAGAAGCAGTGTAGCAAGAAGGGGTAAGAGGACATATCATCCCTGGGCGAGAAGTACCAAGTGGCAGGATTGTCCATAAAATCTCAATTGTTATTTTGATATGTTTCTGTGAAGTTCATTTTATCTGTTTGACTAAGGTGGGGGGGAGGGTCCAAAAATTCTTAAAAATGACCCTTCGCCCTAAGTCCTACTAAGCCAATATTAATAAATTGTAAAACCATTGTAATAAATATCCTATTTAGTCCAAAAATGCATTTTTTCGACAGCCTTCTCTTCCTAAAGTGCCCCCTAAAATCCCTCCTCTCCTAAATGTAGTTATGCAGATCAATGACAATGGCCATATGTAGACAAAGTTTTGAGCCTTGAGGAGAATACCAGGGATTCCTCTGAAGGATACGGAAAAACAAGACAAAGAGTGGGTTTTTTCGGCCAAATTTTTCCTGCGACAGGGGTGTTTCATGCAAATCTTAGGGAAAACCCATCATACTACCTCCCTCTGTGTGAGCAAGATAATTTTATGCGACCCTGCACATATGTAGGAATCCGTTTAAGGGGTCTTAAACTTCGAGGCCCGACTGGGAAACAAGCAGACACATTCCGAAAGAGCGCTCACTTTCAGAAATCACGTATACCAAGCAGGACGGAAGTGTACCAAGTATGGCAGATCTGTGTGGCATGCGTGGCGTTGAGATGCACACAAGATGGCGAAAAGTGGAAACCCCTTGACAAACCCAATAGGAAGACTTGGTAGTGGACAAATAAATAGACATAGCAGACAAATTCTACGGGTTTATCAAAATATATTAGAAATTTTGATATTTGGAGGAACACCTCTCCGCTCTCATTTGCGGTGATACAATAGTTTAACTCTTGTTTTAATTACATACATGCTAAATATGGGCGTTTACTAATGACACAGGTGGATTTGCTGTCACGAAGGACCACAGTTAAGCGGCATTAGATCTTTTCACGGGTAGACAAAGAATAATCACCTACGGAACAAGTAATGACAAAACCACTTGGCCGGCTCACCAATAAGTGGACAATAAGTGCAGAAATAAGTGGGAGGAGCTTTTTGTTCGCACCGAGAATGAGAGCCAGAAATCATCTGCGGTAAACTTACTGGATAATTATATAAACTGTGCGAAGGACTTACGAAAACAGTCACGGGAACTTATAGACACAAGTCAGAAATACTATGAATCGGGTATAGGACAAAATATTGTACTTTTAAAGCATAGCTTCATCTAATCCTGTGATCTCCTCTAAAGATTTGGTTGTTAGCACCTATGATAAAAACTATCTCTGTTTATGAAAAATTAAACAAAAAACGAGTTTTAATTTTGACAAAGCAGTGAATAAATACAACAAAATAAACGCTTAATTAAAAAAACACACTCCGAATATTTCGGTCCCACGTCCGGAAGCCTTTCTCAACGGAAAAAAGGGAGAAAATGAAACAAAAAATGTTCTTTTTTAAACTTAACTTACATCGAAATACAATATACTAAACAAACGAAGAGAAAGAACAAACAAAAGAAAAGAAATATAAATAAATAAGTAGGAATCAAAACTGACATTAAATAACACTTCCATGCACTGACATCTTTATTTTTGGCGTACTTGAACTCATTGTAATAATAATTAGCCTTCCTTTCGAGCTTAGCTCCCTGTTGGCTTTATGTAATTATTTGTGTTGTTTATAATTGTATGATATATTTTATCTATCGGTGAAAAAAGCACCTTACTTACGGTTCGTTGCCATGAGCTGTTTGATAGGTTGAGATTGTTAGGCCACGTCTTACGCATGGAAGATGATAGATTGTCAATTACTTTCTGACAATTCGTCTAGGGCCATGTAAAAAATGGGCTATATGAAGCCCATTCATGGGTTTTCCTCTGGGTCTCTATGAAGGAGCAATTAGTGGAGTTAAGAAAAAATTGGAGTGGATGTGGATCCTACACAGTTGTGTTGGCCTTGTGTGGTGTGGTGCTACAATGAGCCTTCAGTAGAAGGGTACTTGTCTGTTATAGCGCCTATGTTAAGTTATTCATCCACTGATGCACTGTAGAACCGGAGCGACAAGTGACGACAAGATAACGACAAGTGACAGACTAGATGGGAAATATATAATTTGGGCCATATCTTTACACATAGGGGGGGGGGGGGAGGGGTAAAGTATTTGGACCGTGTGAAGTTAGAAAACAATTCTTACGTCATAATATGCAGAATGATTATACTTAACACATTTTGCATGCAAACCCGCTATAATTTACCCCCCCCCCTAATGTGCAAATATATAGCCCAAATTTTTTTCTAAAGTATGATATTTTCATCATATTTTGTGATATTTCATTAGGATTAATAAATTTCATTCAAGACAGATGGCAAACTCAATGAAAACCGGTTCTACTTAGCTTCTACATAGGCGCTATAACAGACAAGTATCAGTAGAAGTAGTAGTAATCCGTTTTCTATTTTTATAAATAGAAACGGTTATTCCAGATTTTAAAAAGTGTAGGCTACAATTTTGTGGATAGCCATTTTTAGATAATGATAAAATTGAACATTTAAACTTTCCATCTAACTTATCCTGATTTTATCGACCAATTCTATAGATAACAAGTCGAGGAGCTTGTCCGACGAAAGGTATAAAAAAGCGTATCACACACTCTTTTGTCTGGAGCAAAAACTAGTTTACCACCCCTTCTCTTTCCTGAAAGTTTCAACTCGATTGAATAAAACAGGGCATGCTTATCAAACATTTATCTATCAATCTATCGCTGGCGTATAAACAAAATCGAATGTCTATAATGATACACTGGTCGCCTCACAATGTATAAATGGAAATCTATCAAAAACTGAAGAATTATATCAAGTATAAATGTATTCTTCATTTTTTGATAGATTTCCATTTATACATTGTGAGGAGACGAGTGTATCATTATAGACATTCGATTTTGTTTATACGCCAGTGCATGGAAGTGTTATTTAATATGTGAGTTTTGATTCCTACTTATTTATTTATGTTTCTTTTCTTTTGTTTTTTTCTTTCTCTTTGTGTGTTTAGTATGTTGTATTTCGATGTAAGTTAAGTTTAAAAAAAGAACATTTTTTGTTTCATTTTCTCCCCTTTTTTCCGTTAAGAAAGGCTCCCGGACGTGGGGCCGAAATATTCGGAGTGTGTTTGTTTAATTAAGCGTTTATTTTGTTGTATTTATTCACTGCTTTATCAAAATTAAAACCCGTTTTTTGCTTAATTTTTCTTAAATGGAAAAGCAGTGTGGTCTAAGAAATTATTTATATATCTGTTTATTTTTCAAGAAATATTTTAAATTCAATTTAGTCAAAATATTTTTATTGATAAGCATAATTAAGGAAGTAGTTAACGATTCTACATACCAGAGAATATGAATATTTTTCCCTGCGTCGTGACTATGAATATTTCAATCATTGAAATGAAGTAGGCTACCAAACAATTATTTTGTTTATATTTTCTATATCCTTTTACGGTACTTTTAGGTGAATAGGAAACGAATCGGTGAACATGTTGATTTTTGCTACGCTTTCTGCCAGTAGCATTGCCATGAGGGATATTTTGATTTCTGCTCTTATCAAAAAAAAAACATGAAATTTCCCAACATGATGACTGGGTGTAGATATTTTCTTAATTGGTACGTCCACCCCCCTAATGAATTATTATCGCTGCCATTGCTAACCCCTTCCCTATTCCAACTGGTCAAAAATGAATTTGAACAAAATGAAACATAAATCTAGCTATACCATTGTTTTAGTTTATCGCTTTGGTTTGTAATCACTTTCCTGAATTTGTAAATACTATATTTAATTTTTCGACAGGTTTAATCAGTACCTTATACCCCTGTCTTTCTCCTAAACACTACCGTTCCTAGGTTTTTTCCTTGCTTCCGAGTCTTCTTTTCCCCACCTTCCCGGGGGGGGGGGTCTAAAGCAAAATCTGGGAGGAGGGGGTCAATGTGACAAGGGCGCCTATAAGTAAAGTCTTGGGGAGGTCCGATGTGACAAGGGTGCCAATAATTGAACAAATTGACAAATTTTTTTAAAGAGTAAAAACAGGAAAAAATACCTTTTATGTAAATTTTCGAAGATATAGTTTGCCCCCTCCCACATTCCGTGAATTGACGTCACTTCATACACGACCGATGTGATGACAGGGCTATTCTTTTCTCGACACTAGTCAAGCATCTCTTATTTGTTTGTAATGTTTTGTTTGTTATTCATTCATCTCATTTATTTGGTGATATCTTGGGTTTGGATTTTTCAAATGAAATTGTTTTGTTTTCGTAAGTTCCTTTAAATCTACTAAAGGGACGAAAGATATTTCGCTACTTCTATGACGCATGTATAGATCTTAGGAAAACAGGTAAATCTTAGATAAATTTTGATTTTTGAACAATGTTATCAGTTAAAAAAAAAAAAACCTTTAACTCTGTCAATCGCAGCACAACTAAACAAGAACTTGGTAAAGCTTATGCAAAATTCACAACAATATTAGCAGAGGTAGATAACGAAAAGTAAATTGTATGCATTATTTTATCTCTTGCCTCACTATCGAGCCACAGTCCTCGGTGGAGCCAGGCACGTACGCAGGAATTTGTTTCGGGGGGGGGGGGGGGTAAATCCTTCAAACCCATTATTATGTGAGAAAATCAGAAAATTATGGGAAAATGAAAAAAATCGTGGGATTTCGGGGGGGCGGGCCCGGAGGCCCCCCCCCCTGCGTACGTCCCTGGGTGGAGCCGCTCCTCCAAAAACCTGATTTGTGTTTCCCAGAGGTTTGTCAATTGAATACACCGACATGAAGTGTTTTTCTTTAGTATATGTTAAAAGATGTGAAAGCAACTATATCTCAATTAAAAAAAGTAAACCAAAAAACACAAGGGACCCAATTCAGTTCGGCGGTTGGTAAAACAAAGCAAAAGCTAAAATACCAAAAATAAAAATTTTAGGTCAAAATACTCGATTCTCTTTGGGGATTTACCCTTTCAACTAATATTGGAGAGAATACAGTGTTTTCAACTTTTAAAATAGTTATTTCATGCCTGACTACCATTTCTTCAGATGAGCTAGGCTTAACTGTAATTTTGCACCTCCCCTATAGATTTTGGGAAACATCTATCCTAGTATTGTTATTGAAAAAAAATCGAAAAAAACAACAAAACATGTTTTGAGAAGTATCTGATAAGTAGAAAAACAAGGAAGGATTTTCAATGAGTATATTATTTTCATAGGCAGCGCGCTAGCGCTGCCTATGAAAATGCCTATCAGACAGTTCGTGGTAACGAACTGTAAGTAAAGAGCGACCCGGCTCAATGGTAACCGAAACTGTAGAAAACGGAATTTTGATACCAATAGATACATCAAAAGAATCAGATTTTAATGCTAATTGGTTATTGGGAAATATACAGACATTTTCAGGGGGATTTTTTCTGGTAGTGGGGGGGAGTGGGTCGGTGGTTATGTGGGAGGATCTTTCTATGAAGGAAGTTTTCATGGGGGAAGGGACATTGCTATGAAGAGGGCGCCGGATTTCCCAGCATTATTTAAAAAAAGATCAGAAATTATATATAAAAAAAACAAGTTTTTCAATTGAAAGTAAGGAGCAACATCAAAATTTAAAACGACAGAAAACATTGCGTATATGATTGGGTTCACCTCCTAGTCAATACCTCGCTCTTTAAGCCAAAGATTATTTAGTACTTTCTATTCTAATTAACGGTATTTGTGATTAAGAATTAGAACAAAATTCGAACTTTAGCTTAAAGAGCAAGGTATTGACTAGGGGGCGAACCCTCTAATGTACGTATTAAAAATATATGAATATAGAAGTTCGTTACGTAAGTTAATTCGTAAGTTACGTATATTTATTACTAATAAAAACGTTCGTAAATAAAACTAAACAGGTTTCGAGAAAGCCATTTAACCAAATAAAAGTAAAATTAATATTCAAATTTTTTTTTAATTATTCATGTACGGTGAGCCAAAATCAAAACCTGCATTAATTCAAAAACGTTCAAAAATTAAATAAAAAAACAAGTTTTTTTTAACTGAAAGTAAGGAACGACGTTAAAACTTAAAACGAACAGAAATTATTCCGTATATGAAAGGGGCTGTCCCCTCCTCAACGCCTCGCTCTTTACGCTAAAGTTTGACTCTGTCTCACAACTTTATTTTTTAAAACAATAAAAAACTTTAGCGTAAAGAGCGAGGCGCTGAGGAGGGGACAGCCCCTTTCATATACGGAATAATTTCTGTTCGTTTTAAGTTTTAACGTCGTTCCTTACTTTCAGTTAAAAAAAACTTGTTTTTTTTATTTAATGAAAAGTAAAGAACGATGTGGGCACAATGTGTTGTTTTTTTCAGCCGGCACTTCGTATCGAAGGAGTTGTCGTAGAAAATTCGAAAAGGGCTCATTCGATTGGAAATTGGAGTGGCTAGTGCCCTTTTTAATAGTCGAAAGTGATTGGAGGGCAACTAGCCCTTCCCCAAAACCCTCGGGGCAAGGATTTTAAGTTATGCCCTGAGGGCATATAAGAACGATGTTGGCACAATGTACTATGTATTTTTTTTTTTTCCTTTAGAGCAGGGCACTTCATATGGAAGGGGTTGTCGTAGAAACTTCAAAAGGGGCTCATTCGATTGGAAATTGAGAGTTCTAGTGCCCTTTTTAATAGTCGAAAGTGATTGTAGGGCAACTAGCCCTCCCCCCCCACGCCAATCATTCCCCCAAACACATCCAATCAAAATTTTGAGATAGCCATTTTGTTGAGCGTAGTTGATTTCCATAGATAAAGTATGTTTTGAGGGGGACACTCCCCCACAAACCCTCAGGGCAAGGGTTTTAAGTTATGCCCTGGGTGCATATAAGGTTTTTTATAGAAGGCGTTGTCGTAGAAACTTCAAAACAGGCTCATTCGATTGGAAATTCGAAGGGCTAGTACCCTTTTTAATAGTCGAAAGTGATTGGAGGGCAACTAGCCTCCCCCCATCATTCCACCAAACACATCCAATAAAAGTTTTGAAATAGCCATTTTGTTCAGCGTAGCTGATTTCCAGATAGAAAATATGTTTTTGAGGAGGACACTCCCCCAAAACCCTCAGGGCAAGGGTTTTAAGTTATTCCCTGGGGGCATATAAGATTTTATAGACGACGTTGTCGTAGAAACTTCAAAAAAGGCTCATTCGATTGGAAATTCAAAGGGCTAGTGCCCTTTTTAATAGTCGAAAGCGATTGGAGGGCAACTAGCCCCCCCCCCCAAGCCCATCATTCCCCCAAACACATCCATTAAAAATTTTGAGATAGCCATTTTGTTCAGCGTAGCTGATTTCCAGATAGAAAATATGTTTTTGAGGAGGACACTCCCCCAAAACCCTCAGGGCAAGGGTTTTAAGTTATTCCCTGGGGGCATATAAGATTTTATAGACGACGTTGTCGTAGAAACTTCAAAAAAGGCTCATTCGATTGGAAATTCAAAGGGCTAGTGCCCTTTTTAATAGTCGAAAGCGATTGGAGGGCAACTAGCCCCCCCCCCAAGCCCATCATTCCCCCAAACACATCCAATAAAAATTTTGAGATAGCCATTTTGTTAAGCGTAGTTGATTACCAGATAGAAAATATGTTTTTGAGGAGGACACTCCCCCACAACCTCGGGGCAAGGGTTTTAAATTATGCCCTGAGGGCACATAAGGTTTTTATAGAAGGCGTTGTCGTAGAAACTTCAAAAAAAGCTCATTCGATGGGAAGTTCAAAGGGCTAGTGCCCTTTTTAATAGTCGAAAGTGATTGGAGGGCAACTAGCCCCCCCCTCATGACCATCGTTTCCCCAAACATATCCAATTAAAATTTTGAGATAGCCATTTTGTTCAGCGTAGTTGATTTCCAGATAGAAGGTGACTAACACCCCTCTCACGCCCACCATTTCCCCAAACACATCCAATCAAAATTTTGAGATAGCCATGTTGTTTAACGTAGTTGAAAGTTCTGGAAAATCGGTCTTAGAGGATGACAACCACCCTAACAGACCTTAGGGTAAGGGTTGTAATTTATGCCCTTGGGGCATACAAGTTGTTTATAGAAAGCGTTGTCGTTTCCAAAAGGGCTCATTCGATTGGAAATCGAAAGGCCTATTGCCCTTTTAAATAGTCGAAAGTGATTGGAAGGCTTGAAATTTTTATAGTAAAGATCGACGTGGGTATAATGTATTATTTGTTGTTGTTGTTTAGACCCGGCACTTCGTATCGAAGGAGTTGTCGTGAGAACTTCAAAAAAGGGCTCATTCGATTGAAAATAGAAAGGGCTGATGCCCTTTTTAATAGTCGAAAGTGAATTGACGGCAACTAATCCCCCTTCCACGCCCACCCTCCCACGCCAACGTTCCCATTTCTGCTCTTCAAATTTAACCAAATCAAAATAGCGCAAGTGTATCCAAGCTATCAAAGAAAGTAAACAATTTTTTTTTGCGAATGTTATCAAGTTTTCCATTCCAGATCAACTAGAGGAGGTATGAAACTAAATTAAACAGTACTATGTGTGTCCAGATTTTTAAAAGGGTTATGTTGTTAAAAATTGCTGAAAATTTTTCTCCAGCATAAAAATAGCAGGCCAAACTATAAAGTCTAAAAAAACGAAAAGATTTAAAGTATTATTTTCTTTTTCCCTGAAAATACTATGTCAGTATAAAACGAACAGAAATTTATTTAAAAAACTGTTTCCACAAAATAAGTTTTTCAAAGAAAAGTAAAGAACTCCATTAAACAAAAAATGAGCAAAAATAAAATCAATTAACCTACCAAGCGTGAAACTACCACAAAACAGCATCGATAAATAAATGAAACCCAAAACGAACAGAAATTACAATAATTAACCGAGTCAAACTCAAAACGAGCAGAAATTAACATAAGTTGGGTGCAAAACCCCTATGCCTTCCCAAGGTCAGAACAAAATTTGCACTTTACTGAAAAAAATACAAATGAATGTGCATTGTCAGTTTAATATACATATACTGATATTTAGTAATCAAAATGTTAATATTATTTGATTTATTAAAGTTATAAAAGTAAAAACATTTATATTTTTTTCAGTAAAGTGCAAATTATGTTCTGGCCTTGGGAAGGCATAGGGGTTTTGAGACACATTTATGTTAATTTCTGCTCATTTTGAGTTTGACTCGGTTATTTATTGTAATTTCTGTTCGTTTTGGGTTTCATTTATTTATCATTGCTGATTTCCGGTAGCTTCACGCTTCGCAGATTATTTGATTTTATTTTTGCTCATTTTTTGTTTAATGGAGTTCTTTACTTTTTTTTGAAAAATTTATTTTGTGGAAAAAGTTTTTTTAATTAATTACAAGAAATAACGGTGTTTTCTCTTTGCTCACCTGATTTTTCTCTGGTATTATACCTACTTCGCTTTTTCCTAATTAGAACTTAAAAACGAAGCTAGAGGGTAGTTTTTTTTATTTGTATTCCACTTCACCTTTTTATAGCTTTGACTGCAAATGTTCCAAAAAACAGAATAACAAAAACTAACACAATTTCTATCTCTGACATTCTTTTAAACATGTTACTTTTCTCAATTGCTTTAGTAATTTCTTTCCAGCACACCCATAAAAAATTTCCAAGAAAAAGAAATTAACTTTAGTCTCAATGAAAATTCTCGGAAAAAGGAGGCTCTTGGAGAAAGTTTAAACTAAAAGCGTTAGAGATGATCTTTAAACTATTAGAAGCGAATAAACTAGAAGAAAACCTTCTTTAGAAGATACAATACTATTTTCAAAAAAAAGTCTGAAAAGGCAGTTTTATGGTCAATTATTACAACTAATTCAGTTAATTTCCGAAGATTCTACATTCATGGGTAGTGGTGTCACAAGAGGACTGGATTCCATGCCCAAAAATATTAAAATTAAATGTAAATACTAAATTAATGAAATAATATGATTTCCTTTGTGTTAGTATGTTTGGTACTTGTTAAGAATCCAGTAAGTACATGAGAGATACCGCATCGAAATGTCAAAGATGCTTTGTGAAAAACAGGTTTCGCTGCCTTGTGAGGTATTGCTAACTCTGTGACAAAAATTTAAACTTTTGTTTTTTGGGGTTGAAGGGGCAAAAAAGGTACCTATGTTAGGTTACGTATTTAATATATGCTTTGCTTAACCCTCACTCTCCTAATGTGCGAATATATAGCCTAAATTTGTTCATAAACTATTATATTTTCATCCTATTTTGTTTTATTTCACTAGTATTAACGAAACTTCACTTCCCGCGTTGTCCATACTCAGGCCCTTCAAAAAAAAACTCAAGTTCAGAACCGTTGGTAATCTGTGTAGGCTACATGGATTCGTTTTTAGGTACTGTTCTATTAGCTGGGACCCACGCGATATATTATATAGAGAAGATGCTTAAGAAACTAGTCAAACGGATTTCTTTCAATAGACAATTGGATTGGAAACCGTGGTTTGTCATTGCGTTTACAATATTTAAACTTTTGTTTTGGGGGGTTGAGGGGGGGGAGGTACCTAGGTTAGGGTACGTATTTAATATATGCTACGCTTTACCCCCCCCCCCCCCCCCAATGTGCAAAACATATAGCCCAAATTTGTTTCTAAACTACTATATTTCTATCCTATTTTTGTTTTATTTCATTAGCATTGACCAAACTTCACTTCTCGCGTGGGTCCCAGCTAATAGAACAGTACCCGTTTTTATAAACACATTTGTGACTACTGGTCAAATTTATTGTCAAAGAAAACACAGATAAAATAAATACGATCTAAGTTAGACAAACAATTGCACAATCAGTTCACTTTCCTTTTTTTCAATCTTGGTTTCATCGTCGAATAATACGATATAATGCAACGATATGATACAACGGGTAGATTATGTGAACTAAAGAGTCAAGTGTATTGGCCTTCAGGCAATGATGCCTTTAAATCCAAATGCGAGTTGATCGTTTAATTTCAACAAAAGAATCATACTTCTAAATATTCGCTTATTTAAAAGAATAATAACAGTCACTGAATAAAAGGCTACCATGGAGTAATGGACCTAAATTAAGGGAAGGGGTAAAATTGCTCATAACTTTTATACTTTAACAGGGAAAAAAATTTTGAAGGTAATATCTTGTATTAAAAAAATGAATTGACATACACCACTCCCTAATTTGGCGTGTAGGGTAAAAAAAAATCCCAGGGTCATCAGCATAGAGGAAGTGATGTGGGGGGGGGGGCATGATCGTCAAAACAGCAAAAAACAAGAGGACTAGACAATTTGGTACTCTTTCACTAAACGGACTCTTTTATCTAGTGTATATGGAATGTCAAACTGGAGGCGCGACGAAAAACCCGTTTTACGGGATGATTCAAAACACCGCTGTAGAGAAATACAATGTATAACGTGGTTTTAGTTGCGTATAAGATATTAAGTGTTGTTTTTTTGTTTTTTGTTTTTTTTTGGGGGGGGGAGGTACCTAGGTTAGGTTACGTATTTTAATATATGCTATGCTATGCTTAGCCCCCCCCCCCAATGTGTAAGTAGCCCAAATTTGTTTCTAAACAATTATATATTCATCCTATTTTATGTTATTTCATTAGCATTAACCAAACTAGCAATATATAAAAGAGTCCGTTTAATAGAAGAGTACCAACAATTTCTTTTGTAAAATTAAGACATTCCAAATTTTCCAGTACCCAGGAAAATCCCTCTAGTACGTCTAGCCTTAACTCAGAGACTTCAAAACGTAAGGATGGGGGGGGGGGGGTTAGAGATAAAATTTTAATACGTTCACATAACAAAAATACCCATACAATTTGATAGTTTTAACTTTTAATTGTCGTATACCAGATAACCAGACTACCTAGCCCCCAGCATACATTCCTCTATTCGTGTGTACATTGCAAAAAATAGTAGAGACAAATGGGGTAAGGGGAACTCCCGCCTCCACCCAGGAATGTGCGAAAGGAATTTTTAGGGAAGGGAGTGGGGCAATAATAAAATAATATGTGATAATTTGGATAAGAAACGCCAAAAAATTGAGGAAAATTCAGGACTTAGAGGACGGGGGCTCCAGCCCACCTTAAATACACGTTTCTGCGTTTTCAACCACCTCCCTCTCCATGAAAATTCCACGTCTCTGCCTCATAGGGCCCAGGCCTGCATGTGCCTAGACTGATAATTTGCAACAGTTTTACTGATTTTCTTTTTACAAAAATATGTATTTGATGACAGGCACTCAGCATATCAAAAAAGAAAAAAAAAGGATGTTGAACTAACAAAAATTAATTACCATTTAACTCGCCAAAGTCTTTAGGAATTGGACTGCTTCCAAAATGCTGAAATACAATTTTCACTCAAAAAGTGTCCCTAAATTTGCACCAGGGGGTAAAGGGATAAATAATTTTATTATGAGGATGTCTTGCAACTTAAAATGGTTCAACCTCATACGGCTCATTATGGTGCATCTTAGAATTCATTATCAGGCATTCTACGGGCGTGGCTAATCGAGGGTAGTTTCCCCTGGAAGTCATGGCTGTCATATGGAAAATCCTCAAAAGTGGTTGGTAAGCATATTTTGAAGAAGACTGTTAGTTTGTCTCCCTAGCTGTGTGACTGCCCATCCCTCGATCCTGTCACAAAAAAGTGACGGAAGCAGACCTGTAGTCGTTGCTGCTTTCTCCAGAATTAGAATTTCTCTTCCGAAAATGACATTATGTGGAATAGGTAATCAGCGATGTTAGCTGATACCGAAATATAAAAAGTAAATATATATTTCCCCCTATTTCTTTTACCTTCATTTTTATCATAGTTCACATTAGTACAGGTTTTTGAAAGATACTCTTTTCTTAAGAAAAAAGAAGCATTTCCTATCTAGATAATTTCCTTTACTTTTTAATTACTTTCCATAAATATAGAAAATCTGAAACACAACATTAATTTTTTATTAATGTCTTAATAAACTGCTTTATTGTTTCTCAAAGTTGTTATCTTTATTCTCAAATAACTCAATCACTTTTTTACTAGCTTGATCCCTTTATATTGTAATTTCAAATTGTAATGGCTCAAAAATATTTTTCAATTCTCAAAAATGTTGTAATGCACTTGATTTTGGGCAAGGTTACGATAGTACATAAATAAATTGAATAGTAAATAAATAAACAAATAAACAGAATTTAAAAATTGTAGGTTATAAATAACTGGTCGCATCTGATGATATGATCATTGTGTTTGTTTAATAAATAAATAATATTTCTTATTTAGCTGATACCGAAATGTTAAAAGCAAATATATATTTTTGCTTATATTTGGAAAATGCTGCAACTTTGTAACATTTTGCAAAGTTGCACTGTTGTCGCACTAAGTGTTTGGGAATGTAAGATACTTTCGTAACAGATTTAATTATTAACAGATGTATAATAATAAATGGAAAATAATCAAATAAATAAAATGAATAATAAAAAATAGATGGAGTAATAAAAGAATATAATCAGAAGTGTTAGTTATAAATACCTGGTCGCATCTGTTTGATTGTATATTCATTGATGAGATGATGATTGTGTTCGTTTAATGTGCAGTGGAGAGAAACACAGTCAGATTGGAATAATAAGTCCTGAAAAAAAAAGGGGGTGTTACGCATATATCTGTACTAATAGCTAAATTCAATGAATATGAAAGTTTGAATATATTGCCCTAGTTCAATAGCCTTAATGAAAGATGCATAAGTAGGTTTTTTGGCACCCTCCGCATTGCCAATTTTGCCCCATCCCTTCAAAAATGCTCCAAGGATTAAAACATGTTTATCTAAAAAGCATCTGTAGCACTGCAACAGATGCTGCACCCTAGGGCAAGTGTATCCCCCTGCCCCCTAGTTACACAACTGTTTATAACCTCAATTTTTCCAGCCATAAAAAAGACGTGCCAGGGTAACTAAAATTTTCTGGTCTTTTCGGTTGAAGTGTTTTGTAATCACCTGGGTTTACGAACATTAGGTCAATATATATTTGAAGTCGTATATTTTCATACCTCTATACTTCGAAGGATTTAGTAGGTGAACACTGGTTCATCTCTCAGGACGGACCTGTAGATCAAGACAGTGGTGTTTATTGGGGGTATAGGGAGCCTGTGCCCTATATTTTTAGCCCCTTCGTAGATTTTGAAAAATATCTTTTTTCGGGAGGGGGCATTCCTTCAAAATATGTCTTTTATGGTGTTTTAATTGAAAAAAAAAAATGAAAAGCGATGGACAAGTTTGGGCCCCCACACCCTAGTCATTCAAAAATATATTTTGCCACATTCCCTAAATTTTCGTGAATGAATCAGGCCACTGGATCAGGAATGTATCATATCAGGGAATTTTCCTGAGGGAGGGGGCACAAAAAGTTCACTTGATTCCGCTCTGAATCTAGGGGGGAGGGCTTCACGTCAATCTCGTCATCTTCACGTCAATCTCGATGAAGAATCCCCGTATGTAGATACATCCCACTCAAAACTGGCCCGAAAGGGCATCAATAAAACTACAAATGCTGCCTAAAATTGCAACCTTAGAGATATCAGATCCGACTAAAAATTATATTCCTCCTCCAAATAAAAAAAAAAATGCCCCAATGTGTACAATTTCGTAATTTCCACTCAAAAATACACTTAATGCTCGAACATTCACTAGATCTGCAAAATCTTGATCTGTTTTCGTTGCGTATATTCCTTTATCTGTTCAAGATGCCAAAAATCGTGACACAACCTAAATGCTTACCTTTTTTATTTATATTTTTGGCATCAGAGAAAGATATAACGAAAAAAAAAAGTTTGGCCTTAGGGAACTTGGCAGCATTATTTGAAACATTTGCATTAGAAGTTCAAAATAGATAAAAACTCTTACTAGATTTACAAACTAGTATCTGTTGGACCTAAGCATTAAAATAATCTTTGTTGCATGAAGACTCGTTTATTTCTGTGTTTATGAAGTATGTAAAGGGGTGTGTGCGTCTCAATGATTTACTGGGTTATTTGGGTTCAATTCCAGCAAAGAGTTGCAATATACAATTTGAAAACTAGTAGTTTCTTGCGTTAAAGAGGAAGGATAATTAGGAAGGTTAATAAATAATGATTAAAGAGGAAGGATAGTGTTAATAAATAAAAACCAAAGCAGTGGCGTAATTTCTTCAAAATCCTGGAGGGGGGGGGGGGGGAAGTTGGAGCCAATTTTCCCAAATCAAGGGAAAATGACAGTGAAAACTGAAAATGATGCATATATTACCATGAAGGCAAAGATAGCCATTACTAAAGAAAACTGACCCGTTTCTCTGGATACTTGAATTCTGCAGGCTTATCTTAGTTTTGGCAATATTTTGCAGAAACTAAATTTCAGCTGGAGGGGCGAACTGAGGTATGGGGGGCAAACTTGGGTCTGGAGGGGGCGAATGCCCCCCTCCTACCCCATAGGAAATTACACCCCTGAACCAAAGGCGTAGTAAAGATATGTCAATCTGTAGAGGAGTCTGAAGATTTTTTTCCGGAGGGTGTGAAAACTCCGTGTTTAAAGAATGGTAGTTATATATTATATCGACCCCACTCAAGAAGTGAAGTTACGTTAATTATAACGAAATATACCAAAATATGATGAAAATATAATACTTTAGTATCAAAATTATGGAACTACGATAGAGAATTATGGAAAGCAGGCCGCCCAGAACGTATTATATTAAATACCTAACGTAAGCAACTCTATATATTAAATATTTAATTAAAATATACCTGCATAGTAGTTTAACTCACTCAGGCGAAGCTAATTATCTCCGAGTACACACAGAGAAACAGGTTTTACAACATATCAAGAACAACAGTATGGTCGATACAAGTACCAAAATAATTTTTCAAAGTATTCAAAATATTAATTTTTAATAGGTTCAACAGTTATGGCTCACGAGTTTTTTTGGTTCGCAGAGTAGGACGATACGATGACTGATTCACTTGAGGGGTGCCCACTTTCCACCATGCTTGGTACAGTTTCCGCCACACTTGCACACCTCCGTCACGGTTGGCCCTTAAAGCCAATATTTATTTCCATCCCTCTCCTCCCCATTATTTACTAAAAGTTATGCTCAGTCTTCAATCCCATAGTTGTTGGTTCTCGATAGACCTTTAAAGGTCGTATTATACCGACAACACTCAAGAAGTGAAGTTAGGTTAATGAAAAATAACAACACATAATGAAAATATAATACTTTAGAAACAAATTTGGGCTATAAATTTGCACATTAGGGGGGTTGGGGTGACCTGTACTAACCTTACCTACCCCCCCCCCACCCAATGTGCAAATATATAGCCCAAATACTACTGGCGTCTTATATGGGCCTTTACAAGGAAACCAGTCAGGAAAAACCCGCCAGACGGGTTAATACAATAGATCGCTATAGAGTAATGCAATGCAAAGCGTGGTTTTCATTGCGTTTACGATATTTAAACTGTTATTTTTTGGGGATTTAGGGAGGGGGGTTGAAAGGTACCTAGGTTAGGTATTTAATATATGCTATGCTTTACCCCCCCCCCACCCTAATGTGCAAATATATAGCCCAAATTTGTTTATAAACTATTATAAATTCATCCTATTTTATTTCATTAGCATTAACCAAACTTGACTTTTTAGAAAGGCCCATATAATGCACCAGTACCGCCCAAATTATATAATTCCAATGTATTATGATACCCGTCACTTGTTTTCCACTGAGCGTAAGCTAATTCTTTCTTAATACAGACAGATAAAACCGGTTTGTTCTTGAGTTTTACACAGCGTATATTAGAGTGTTGTCGGTATTCCGCACAACCGCAGGGAAAACTTTTCATGGGGGGAGGCTACAATAAAACAAATTTTACTTGGTAATTTGAAGAATTGGCTGGATATTTAATAAAATTTAACGTCGGGGAGGCGAGGTCCTTAGCCCCCCACCTCGGTGTACGTCCCTGACCTCAACCCGCTCATGTTCCAAGCTCGCATCTGCGTCTTTACCCTTTCCTGTGTGCTCTCCCTGTGTGCGCGAAGCGCACACAGGCTAACACGCTTGGACCCTAAAACCAAAGACTTCACTTAATACAATTTGCCTGATTCCATTTAAAGTGCGGAAAGGCCCATATAATGCACCAGTACCGCCCAAATTATATAATTCCAATGTATTATGATACCCGTCACTTGTTTTCCACTGAGCGTAAGCTAATTCTTTCTTAATACAGACAGATAAAACCGGTTTGTTCTTGAGTTTTACACAGCGTATATTAGAGTGTTGTCGGTATTCCGCACAACCGCAGGGAAAACTTTTCATGGGGGGAGGCTACAATAAAACAAATTTTACTTGGTAATTTGAAGAAGTGGCTGGATATTTAATAAAATTTAACGTCGGGGAGGCGAGGTCCTTAGCCCCCCACCTCGGTGTACGTCCCTGACCTCAACCCGCTCATGTTCCAAGCTCGCATCTGCGTCTTTACCCTTTCCTCAGTCGTGATAAAACCGAACGAATTTCCTATTTGATCATAAGGTTTAAAATACATTTTATTTAACCTTTATGAATTATATTATGGTTACTCATAGACTACAATTAGACCAACTTGAACATACCCGCTGTCATGTCACTTCTGTACACAATAGGCTTTAATTTCCATGAAGTTTTGCATGGTCGGATAGCTTGAATGATCTACAAGACGAACCGGATTCCCCAAAGGCAATATTAAAAAAAAGTCGTTTGACATGTTTTAGCAACCCCACAATGGGTGTGTGTCTTTAGCACTACGAATCAACTGGAAAAAAAAGAATTTGCCGTATTTGGGATGTTTTTTTTCTTATCTCATTAAAACCAACGGATTACATGAATGTTTCAAAAGCATTTTAAAAAACCTTTTATGGTACTGGGAGTTATTGAATATGCCAATAAAGTAAAACTCGTTATTACTGTGCTAGAAGGGTTTATAGCACAATAAATAAAAGCTAAAAACTCGAAGAGAATACACAAATTCTTGATGACACAGGTGAGTCGCCTCTTGTTAAATTGTAATTGTTTGTATGCATCCTGAAAAACTACACATAAACCGTGCAAAATAAATAAGAATGCAAAAACACATAATGCGAAACAATAAATGAGAATTTTGGTGGATTGGCTCTATGATTAGGTTTGCTCGGACCTTATGCGAAGGGGTGCTGACTTCCGCCATCGGTGTAAATCTCAGAACGCCACGTATATCCAACAGTTACGCCACGCGTGACACATTCCCCAAAAGGCTTGGAACAGTTCCACCATAATTGGCACGCGCCACCTTGTGTATATGATTTCCGAGAGAGCGACAGAGCCGTTCCTAGGGTTGGTGGTGCCCAGGGAAATTAATTATAAACACCCCTCCCGACTCAAATATAAGCAAAAAAGCCAAATCAAAGTGACAATTTTTATCGAAGGGTGCAATCCCCCAGTCATGGCTCCCTGGACAGCTGATCCGGATGACCCCCCCCCCTAGGAGAGGCCCTGGAGAGCGACCCTTCGTTCTTATAGGTGTCTGAATTTCTTTCAATCCCTAGGCTTCTACATTGTCTGCCCTAAATGCCTTCACAATTATTACAAACATTTCTTATGGAAATACTTGTTTGTATACACTATACCTTGCTGTGCTACTGAGCTAATGTAATCAGACATTTACATTTTAATTTTTTCTCTTTTTGCTTTCCAAACAGGGTTGCCACCTTCAGTAGGATTTTAATAGATCTAGTAAAAAAAATCTAGTAAATTTAGAGGATCTAGTAAATTTCCCGAAATCTAGTAAAAACTAGTAAAAAGTCATGACTTATAGTAAACAAAACTTTTTGTTTTATTTTCCATGAATTCAGGAAAAAATTTATCGTAAACATATGACAATTTTTGCTTGTCTGTTTTACAATTTACAATTTTGTTTGTCTGTCTCAGAGACAAACAAGCAGTCACCTATTTTCATAAACAGACCCTTCACTTCCGGCGTCTAAAGGTCGACAAAATCAGCTTTCTGTGTATCAAATCTTACCAACTAAAAATGAAGCTATAATGACACTTGGGTTTGTGATGATTGGGAATCTATTGGAATCAAAACAAAAGCCAACCACCCAAGGTGATTAGGTGAATCTCCTCAGTTTGAAAATTTTTATTCAGGGAAAAGGAGCCTGCTAAGAGAAATTAAAAGTAAGTAGAAATGTAACATTATATATATATATATATATATATATTATATATATATATATATATATATATACTATATATATATATATATATATATATATATATAATATATATATATATATATAGATATATATATATATATATATATATATATATATATATATATATATATATAAAGGATTTTTGAACTTGTAGGTTTCCGGAATTTTCAATCATCCTATGAAAACGAAAGAAAAAGGAAAAGAGAAAAAAAGAAGAAAAAAGGAAAAAAGATTGTGAAAATCGTATTGGTTATCCTCCTATAGTAAAAATCGATGCTTGATGGTGCGCGAATTTTTTTTTCTTGAACATTTAGTAAAAGCGGATGCGATCTAGTAAATTTTTTCTCTCCGATTTAGTAAATTCTTCCAGGTCAGGGAAGCAAACCCTGTTTCCAAATCATTCTTAGTTCCAAGGTTGTCAAATATTATATAGATGATTTGGATTTATTCTCATTATGGCTTTCAATATGTCAGATTTGAACCCACATATGTCCTTCAGCTTGCAAGCTCTGGGTCTCGCTAAAGCTTGATAAAAGAAAGTTTCCAAATTCACTCTGTTGTGACCCAAAGGCACTTTTTAAAATTTCTGACGTGGCAACCTGTCACTAGAGGTACCTTTGACTCCTTTTGTGTACCTGAATTTCTTTAGAACCTCTGACTTGTACATTTCCTTTGCCAAATTGCCTTTACAATTATTACAAAAACACTTTCGGTAAAATTCTAGTTTAGTTACTTTTCGATATCTTGGAAAGGGGTTAGGTTAGGAAGATGAAACTTTCAGTAATGAATCCAGGGTCAAAAAGATGCTCTGGGAATGTATCGCCAAGCTTCCATGCTAACCTTCTTCTGATTTCTTTTGACAAAACAACATTTTACCTTAATTTTCAGTTATCAGTTTGTATTTCTCTAGTTTTAGTTCTGAAAATGCAATTCCTATTATTTGAGTAGAATTTTAATTTAGGAAATAGATTTGCAGATCTTTGAAACCTCATAAATTGGGACTATACTTCAAAACAGTACTTCAAAGGTACTTCAGAACATTTTTCTGGGACAAACTTTAGTCTGTAGACACATCCCTGAAAGTTTCATTTTCCTAACCTAACCCCTTTCCAAGATAGCAAAAAGTAGCTAAACTAGAATCTCATCACATTTTCTATTGAAATATTTGTTTCCATAAATCATGTCTTACTGCACTATTAAGACGTGACTCAAACATTCTCGACCAAATTTTTTCTCTCTTTTTACTTTCCAAATCTTTTTAAGCTACAATGTTGCCGCATCTTCTACGTATATAGTTCCAATTTTTCACTTGCTTTTTGGCTATCCAATATGTCACATTTAAACCCATGTACATTCTTCCGCTTCAAGCTCTGGGTCTCGCTTAAGCCTGACGAAAGAAAGTTTATCTTCCAAATTCACTCTGTTGTAACCAAAAGCCACTCCTTAGAATTTTTGATGTGGCAACCTGGGTTAGCTGAGAAAAGAATGAAGCTGACAACTGTCACTAGAGGTACCGATTTAAGTTATAGCTATAAATTGATCGTAGTTTTATGATCTAAGAGGTGTCTTTAATGTTGCATTTTATCAAAGGTATATTCACTCCTCGCGGATATACACAGGGCGTGCCCTAGGGGCTCCGGCCCCTCCAAACCTAAAGAGGGGGATAACTCTCCCCCAACTGACGTCTCTGCAAGAGTAAAGTATGAAAAATTAATGTTGACAGTATTAAAGCTTGGTTCTCACTAGCTTCCTTTTGCTTCCAAGGATTTCCCTCTTCTGGCGGAGCCTAAGAATAGAATTATCCAAAACACAGAACTTCAAAACAGACAAAGCTAAAATAAAAGTGAGGTTTCGGAAGGATATTATGATTATTTTTTTCGCAATAAGGGAGCCATGCAGGGGCGTAGCTACAGTACTTTTATTGTGGACCAAGAGGGGGTCTTATTAAAGTAGGTGCCATTCAAGCGGTAGTGAAGCCAAACTTGAGAAAAGATGAAAGAAAGAGTATATAAAATGTGCGTGAGTGTAAATGTCTGGATATTAGTGTAATTTAGTGTTTTCTATCCATCTTAAAATTTCCTGAATTGCTGAGTACCTCTTATTCCAATTATCAAATAATTTGTCCGTATTATTTCCCCCTTCCGGAAAAAACTGTCCATGTGTCTGTCTTCCCTACTTCAGCCCTCTTTCTACCTAAAACACCTTACCAGCCAAACTTGAGAAAAGATGAAAGAAAAAGTGCATAAAATGTGCGTGTGTGTAAATATCTGAATATTAGCCTAATTTAGTGTTTTCTATTCCTCTTAAAATTTCCTGAATTTCTGAGTACCTCTTACTCCAATTATCAAATAATTTTGTCCGAATCATTCCCCCCCCTTCCGAAAAAAACTGCCCATGTGTCTCTCTTCCCTACTTCAGCCTTCTTTCTACCTAAAAATCACCATAACCAGCCAAACTTGAGAAAAGATGAAAGAAAGAGTAGGCTATATAAAATGTGCGTGGGTGTAAATATCTGGATATTAGTGTAACTTCGTGTTTTCTATTCCTCTTAAAATTTCCTGAATTTCTGAGTACCTCTTACTCCAATTATCAAATAATTTTGTCCGAATCATTCCCCCCCCTTCCGAAAAAAACTGCCCATGTGTCTCTCTTCCCTACTTCAGCCTTCTTTCTACCTAAAAATCACCATAACCAGCCAAACTTGAGAAAAGATGAAAGAAAGAGTAGGCTATATAAAATGTGCGTGGGTGTAAATATCTGGATATTAGTGTAACTTCGTGTTTTCTATTCCTCTTGAAATTTCCTGAATTTCTGAGTACCTCTTATTCCAAATATCGAATAATTTTGTCCGTATTATTCCCCCCTTCCGAAAAAAAAACTGTCCATGTGCCTGTCTTCCCTACTTCAGCCCCCTTTCTCCCTAAATATCACCGTACCCAGCCAAACTTGAGGAAGGATGAAAGACAGAGTTTATAAAATGTATATGGGTTTAAATATCTGGATTTAGTGTAATTTAATGTTTTCCATAGAATTTTTCCGGGGAGGCTGGAACGGATCCACGCGGAACTTGGGTCAAATCACCTGCACACAGCTAAATTCCATTCCATTTGACAAATTTTTCCGCATTACACCTAGGCAGTCAATGGTCCTAATCGGCCAGTATATTATCTTCACAAGTTTAACCTGCTTTCGTTCAGATTAGATCAATGCGTAGCGGATGAACATTACTCGAAAACCCCTTAAATTAGAACGTCATAGTAATTTGTTGCCAAGTTCAGACCATGTTCCATAATTTTTAATGCGTTTAACTGCAACAGCGGGTGCTAATTTATTCAAGTTATTCTTATTATTGCCCTGTTTGGGATAGCTAAACTAACTTATTTTTGGTGCCATTACTACAAGACCGAATTCAGAGTCCAGAAATCCAAGGACACACACAACATGGCTAATATGGGAGTAAAGTTCATTTGTGATGCAAATGGATGTTATATTTAGATTGATGATGCAATTCTAGCTATATTTGCACAATAGGGGGGTGGGGGTATATATTCTGTGAATATATAGGTTCTAAGAAATTCATGAATTTCTTAGAAAAACTGGAAAAACAAGGAAAGAAGTGAAGACCAAGGCTCTCCCCCTTCAAAATGTGTTAACTAGGATTATTCTGCGTATTATGGAGTAAGAATTGTTTTCTAAAATATGTTTCCCCATTCCCAGCTGGACTCCTAGGCTTAAAATACTGGTTGGTCGGTTGGCTAATTCAAAGATTTGTATATATATACACTGTCAAATTAGCCATCTGGTGGTATCCCGAAATCCAATATTAGCCGTCACTTCAAAATATAAATAATAAAGAACTTAGTTTAATGTTATATCTGTACATCGCATCCTTCGATAAATTGAAGCTTAGTATGCGCTCTAGTGTGATAAGAAATAATCAATGGCAATAGGTGCTTTGGGACTGCAAAGTTCAGAAATGCACATCAATGAAGTCTTCTTAGGGGATCAACATTGACTAAAATCCAATTTATTAAACACTATGGAGCTTGGCTTCGGATACAGAGTGGGGGCCTCGGGACCCTCCCCCTGAAACACTAAACTTTCTTGAATTTCTGGTTTAATCCATTTTTTTATTATCCCCCCCCGAATTTTCTTATTATTATCCCCCATAAAGATAAAAAAAACTCATAAGCGCCTGTCTCTACTTCCCATAAAGGGTAAAAAATAGACCAGAGTAATTAACTAGTCGAGTTCACTAAATAGACAGTAAGATTTACTGTAAAGTATAGACACGGGTGAGACCGAGGGATTTTTCCATTCCATCTGGCAGGTAAGGGTCATAGAAAACGACGTTGAATCCAAAAGCTTTGGCTCTTAGAGCTACAGCAGATCCGATTCGACCTGAAAAAATAAAACAATTTTGAAAAAAAACAAAAAGGTAAAAAATAAGAAATTTTTAACCTCTTGCGTGATGACGATTTGTGATATCAAAGATTCCATCAGTTTTGTTATGCCTGACAGCGGTGCTAAACGTTGCGGTAGTCGTAGTATTTAAGTTATGTCTCATTCACAATGAGATTTTGATAACACTGAGATTTAGCTAGCGCTAATTTCAGCCAATCAGGAGTTTTTCAAAAACTCTTCGCCCAATCAGAAACTCATGTCAAAAATGATTGGTTCGAAGTGGCGCTAGCTAAATCTTGGTATTATTGAAATCTCATCGTGATTGTGCCTCTACTAACAAGTAGATACAACCAGCCATGATGAGGAGTTGGGATGGCCCCAACCTACACGGTGGCCTGGACCGTGGTCTAATTATGTCTTTGGTCAGAGTTTTGCAGGGTCTTAAACCTTACCAAATATAATTTTTATTTGTACATTAATTATAATATATATATATATATATATATATATATATATATATATATATATATATATATATATATATATATATATATATATATATATATATATATATATATATAATATATATATATATATATATATATATATATATATATATATATATATATATATATATATATATATATATATATATATATATATATATATATATATATATATATATATATATATATATAATATATATATATATATATATATATTATAAGATATTTTACATTAATTTAGAGAAATTCTAGTCTGATGCTGTCACCACATTCGGAGGGTTTCGCACTTCTTGTCGGACAGCCTTAAGTGTACGTTCTAGAAGGAGCGGTCGAGTGGATAAACCCTCGCTTGGATTATTTTCCTTGTATCGCATTAAACTAGCGTCCAATATAGCTTATTACAATCGACTTTTTTGTCACTGACAGCCAACGAAAGCCATTCCCTTTCAGAGAGAAAAATTTTTATTGGCTGTCACTGACGTAAATCAATTGCTATTGATTGCAATAAGCTATACTGAACGCGAGGTAAGACCCTTTGGGCATACACAAGAAATTAGTTAAGAAGGGGAGTAAATAAAAAAGACTAAAACAAGCTTCCATTAAGAAAATAAGATTGTGGAAGGAGACTTGAAAACTGGAAATATAGAGGGAGTCATGCTCCCCCCCCCCCTCTGCATAAATGCATATATTGGAAGTAAAAAAAAAATTAATGTTTTTCTCAACAAGCACTTAGCAGTTTTATTTCATAGCTGTATAGCATACATTCCATATTCTCAGCGGAAAACAAGAAACTTAATTATAAAAAGCAGGCCCTTTTTTTGGCAGTATTGCGTGAGAGATTTGCATTTCATTGGGTGTAACATTACGTAACAGGACACGTTTCGGATTGCAGCTGTCGACTTAGCCAAATAGCTCGCATGACAGATAGGAATTTTAAATCTATTTTGTACTTTGTGAAGTTGTAAAAACGCTTTGGCGTAAGATAATGTTGTAAATTTCAGTTGTTGATGTTTTTAGGTGGACTAAAAGAAATATAATGAAAAATATAGTATAGTAATGAAAAATATATATAGTATAATATAGTATATAGTCCCAAATTCACATTATCCAAAGAAAACGGATAATTTTGAGGGATCTTCGTGTCTTGGAAGTTGCTTAGTTACGAAAAACTAATTCAAATATTCTTCTGACCAGAAACGTAGCGCAGGGAAAGGGGATATGGCTCCATTCCACCACCCACCAAACGAACATTTCATTTTCATTTTTACCCCCCCCCCCTCCCTACAAAATACAGCGAACATGTTTAGTCTAGTCACATGAATAAATAGATAGTAATAATTTGCTGAGTCCACTAAATGGTCTTTACATTCAGGATTTTTGTTTGGTCAGGGGGAGGGGGGAGAAATCTTCCCTCGGAAATGTATTACATTTATTTTTGCTACTTTTGTTCAAGTGGGCTAAAACACCCCGTCCCGGATACGGCCATGTTTACACCTATTCAATATTAATTAGGTCTCAATTGAAAGCAAAGGATAGTCTTTTCTACACAGACAAAATAGTTGCTACTGAATATAGATCATTAAAAATAATCTTGTCTGCCTTCTGAATTTCAAATATGAGTTTTTCCAATGTCTAAACTAAATATGGCTTGCTATTTAGCAACCAAGGCCACATCCAGGGGGTTGACCTCCCCCCCCTAAAAAAAATGCATGCCCGACCCGTAAAAGCGTAACAAAAATGCATGTAAGAAAATTTCAATACGTTTTTAAAAGTTATTTTTGACCCCCCCCCCCACCCGCCGAACAAAAATCCTAGACATGGCCTTATTAGTAACACTATGGTACACCAAACTTTTAGCGTAAGTCCATCTGGACCTACCCTATCCTCTCAAAATCTCGTGACTGTTATACATTTCCAAAATCTTGTACTTTCCGAAGAACGTGTAAGTATTATACAAACTGGCCATCGAACTAAATTCATTGGATGACAGATTGCCTAAGATTGTGCTTTTCGGCCAACAGTCTAGGGCTAAAAGGAAAGCTGGTTGTCCGGGGTCGGGGTGGGAGGATGTCATACAGAAAGATTGAAGGGAAATAGGAACTTCCTGGGAGGGTGTAAAGAGGGATGCTTTGAATAAATTGGGATGGAGGAGGAGCGGGCGTAGCTGTGTTGGCCTCAGGCGGCTTGGTGCTGCGATGAGTTTTTAGTAGCAATATATACCGATTTCCAAATTTGATAAAAAAAAATCTACATTAGTAATTGCAAATATTTGGAGAAAAGGCAAGACTAAAAAGGGTACAGATATACCCCCCCACCTAATAGTCTTCTAATATGTTTCTCTTGCGCTCAATGCTAATGAAATATACCAAAGTAAGATAAAAATATAATACTTTAGAAACAAATTTGGGCTATATATTTGCACATTAGGGGGGTGGGGGTAAAGTATACCGGGTATGCATGCCTAAGGTGTTAGGTAAAACTATTCTGCATATTATGCAGTAAGAATTGTTTTCTAACTTCACACTGTCCACGTACTTTACCCCCACCCCCTAATGTGCAAATATTATAGCCCAAATTATATATTTTTCATCTATTCTGTCACTTCTCTTTGTCTTGTCTCACGCTAAGCTGAAAGAAACTAAAAAAAAAAAAAAAAAAAAAAAAAAAAAAAAAAAAAAAAAAAACGGTTCTATAACGCGTCAACGAATGAACAACTTGAGCAGTAGGGGGTTTATCGTACAAGTACCCTCTAAAGGTTTAAGCTAAACCTCTAAAACAGTTCTCACAATTGATGGTGATTAGATCTCAATTGGTGAAGAGAAAACCTCTGAAAAGTCCTGGCCTTTCATAAATATTGGCCTTTATGTCAATAGCATTGAAAAAAGTGTGATTTAGACATTTTTCCTACAACTATATATATTTCTGTATATAACTTATATGCCTAGTCAGTGAGTTACACATATTTATAAGTAGTAGGCTAAATATGTCACTCAGTTATATATTTCTGTATATAACTTATATAGGCCTAGTCAGTGAGTTACACATATTTAAAAGTAGTAGGTTAAGTATGTCACTGAGTTATATATTTCTGTATATAACTTATATAGGCCTAGTCAGTGAGTTATGTATATTTATAAGTAGTAGGTTAAATATGTCACTGAGTTATGGCCTTTGCAAAACAAAAGTGATCCGTTTATCTGGCCTCCCCCAGGCCATTCAGCGTGTCCCCAGGTGGCGATAGGGGAACGCTCTACAGATATGTAGGGTACCTCCATAGGAGGCACGGACCAAGGGGGGACCTTGTCCCTGGGGGTCCATAATAGAATCTGGGGTACCCTTGCCCGGGGTCATAAATACAGGCGGAGGAGGAAGAAGGCCCCTCAAATGTACACTCAAAAGGGCCCACTGGTTTGTCCACAAGTTCCATGAGTTGCAAACCTTCTCCCAGCAATGGGTTAAATTGCATGGTGATGCAGAACACCATCGCGGGAGGATCCTCTATAGGAGGACAACTGTGGCAGGGCGTAAGATCCAGATCTATGGACAACGGCCTCTGCAAAGGGCTGCCTCGACCTTTTCGGGGTACCTGCAAGACTGGGGACCTTGCGGTCAACTCTATTCCCACTTGAGGAGTGGCGCCCCTCGAGGAAATTATAGCCTAGTAAACGACACAGCATTCGCACGGGATTCTGACTAATGGACAATTCTTCTGGGATTGGTATGTTTTGATGGGCGTCTTTGGGCTGAAAAACCTCTTCCTAGCTAATTTATCTGTTACGGGTTGCCTCCCCGTAGTAGCATAATATTTGTAGGCATGAATATATAATGAGTCGGAGGTAATTGGCTTGAGATTGTCTGTGCAGGATTTCGACTCTTGTTGATAGAAGAGCATCGCCAAGTGCTGAAAACCATGTTGTGACCAAGATGGGCCCAGGATTGCACAAAGCCTCCATTCATGGAGGTCCCAGGGACTTCTTGCTGTCCGGTTCTAAGCCGGCTTAAGCACTTCGGTGTAGACTTGAGAAGATATGTGATCCCCGTCCTGCACTGGTATCCGGGATCATTGCTTTTCCTGAGGCGAAAAAAATTTCAATGATTTAAAGAACATGAAAATTGGAACTTGGAATGTTACGACATTAAAAAATGACTATTGTATCGACATTTTGACTGACGAATTCAGACGATTCGAACTGGATTTATTAGGAGTTTCAGAAACTCATATCCCAGGGGTAGGAAGCATGAAATTAGGTGATATAGAATTTGTTTACTCAGGCAGGAAGGATGGGGTACATAGACAGGGAGTAGGGCTCATGATGAATAAGGAAGCTGCTAAGTCTTGTTTAGGCTGGGAAGGTATTAATAATAGAATACTAATTGCCCATTTTATGACTAGAAAGTTCAGGGTATCAGTTATAGTAGTATACGCCCCTGTAGAACCGACTGATGGAGATACTAGTGACTCAGATGAATTTTACTTACAGTTACAGGAGCAAATAGACAAGGTCCCAGGTAGAAATATGATGTTATTACTGGGAGATTTTAACGCCCAGGTTGGTAGAAATAAGGATAGATGGTATCCCAGCTTAGGTAAATTTGGTGTAGGAAAAGAAAACAGTAATGGATACAGACTTTTGCAATTTTGTAGGTATAACAATCTAGTTATAACCAATACGGTGTTTGGTCATAAAATGGCTCATAAGCTAACATGGTATTCATGTGATGGTAAGACAGCAAACCTTATTGATTATGTTATAGTAAACCGAAGACTGGCAGGATCAATACAAGATACTAGGGTATATAGGAGTGCTGTTATTGATGTTAAAAGTAAAGATCACCATCTAGTAGTGTCAAGGGTTAATTTAAAGCTGAAATATCGGAAGGGTAATTACCTCCCGGGAAGTTATGATGTTAGTAGACTCCAGGATGAGAATTTGAGAGAAACTTTCCAGGAACAGTTGAATACTAAACTTGAGAGTTTAAAATTTGATAATGTGGAAGATGGTTGGAATAATTTTAGAAAAATAATTTGTGAAGTTGCTGAAGGTGTATTAGGGAAGAAAGCTAGAACTGCAGCTAAGAATATTAGTGAAAAAGCTTTATGTTTAATAGAAAGGAGAAAGGACTTGTACAAGAATTATCTGAGTGATAGATCGCATGAAAACAAAGGAAATGTAAGGAAAGTGGAGAAAGCATTGAAATATGAACTAAGGAGGTGTGAAGTGGAGGCCATGGATAAAATTGCCGAGGATTTAGAAGATGCAGCTAGACGGCATAATAGTAAATATTGTACTGGCACGTTAACAAATTGAGAGGTAGTAGTCAATCCGGACTTGTCCCAGTTAAAGATAGGAATGGGGTGGCAATTAGCGATAAGGAAAAAGCTAAAGCGAGATGGGCCGAACATTTTGAGAACTTGCTTAACCGAGATAGAGTTGCAGGAAAAAATATAGAGGAAAATGAAAAAGTTTGTGATACCTTGGATGTGAAGGAAGATTTGTTTTGTGAGGAGGAATTAGCAACAGTACTAAAAGGATTAAAGAATAATAAAGCTCCAGGTGCTGATAGGGTAGTAAATGAGTTTCTTAAATATGGTGGCTCTGAGGTTAGAAATAAGTTATTGAAGATTATGAATATGATTTTTGAAAAAGGGGAAGTACCTAACGATTTTAGGAAAACCTTAATTAAGCCACTTTATAAGAAAGGTGATAAAAGTGAGTGTGGTAATTATCGAGGCATTAGTCTGGTCTCTGTAGGTAGCAAATTGCTTAGTAATATGATACTTTTTAGACTGAGAGATGCTGTAGACAAAGTTTTAAGAGAAGAGCAGTGCGGTTTTAGAAAAGGTAGAGGATGTGTTGACCAAATTTTCACTCTTAGGTTAATAATTGAGAAGTGTCTAAGTTTTCAAACACCTTTGGTCCTCAGTTTTATAGATTATGAGCAAGCGTTCGATTCTGTTGATAGAGGAGCTTTAGTAAAGGTTTTATCCTTGTATGGTATACCAGACAAATACATTAAAGTAATTAGTGCTATGTACGAGAATAACACTGCTGCGGTTAAAGTAGGAAATGAGGTTAGCAGCTGGTTTTGTATTAAATCAGGAGTTAAGCAGGGTTGTGTTCTATCCCCCTTTATATGGATTATTTTGATGGACTTTGTTTTAAGGAGCACAGGAAAGGCAATGGGAGACCACGGAATCAAATGGGGAGGAAAAAGTCTCCTAGACTTGGATTATGCTGATGATTTAAGCATCCTAGATGAAAGTGTGAGCAAAATGAATGAAGTTTTAGAGGTTTTGCGAGTTCAGGGTGCTAGTATTGGTTTGAAAATTAATGTTAGGAAGACTAAGTCACTAAGGCTAGGAATAAGTGAAGATGAAAAGGTGACGTTGGGTAATGAAAATATTGATCAGGTGGGCAGCTTCACTTACCTTGGTAGTATTATTAGTAAAGATGGTGGGAGCAGTGAAGATGTTAAAAATAGAATAGCCAAGGCTCAGGGTGTTTTTTTCACAGTTAAAAAAAGTCTGGAAGAATAGGAAGATAAGTCTGCAAACCAAGATTAGAATCTTAGAAGCTACAGTGATGACAGTGGTCAAATATGGCTCTGAAGCATGGACGCTTCGAAAAGCGGATGAAGATTTGCTAGATGTTTTCCAGAGAAATTGCTTAAGGATTGTTCTGGGTACCCGGCTGACTGACCGTATTTCAAACAATAGGCTATACGAAAAATGTGGTTCAATACCGCTTTCTAGGTCTATAATGAAAGAAAGGTTGAGGTGGTTAGGGCATGTTGTGCGGATGAAGGATGACAGATTGCCAAAGATTGTTCTTTTCGGCCAACCATCTAGGGCTAAACGGAAAGCAGGTCGTCCCCGTCTGGGGTGGGAGGACGTCATAAAGAAAGATTTAAAGGAAATGGGAACTTCGTGGGCGGGTGTAAAAAGGGAGGCTTTGAGTAGATTGGGGTGGAGGAGGAGCGTGCGTAGCTGTGTTGGCCTCAGGCGGCTTGGTGCTGCGATGAGTTGTTAGTAGTAGTAGTAGTAACATCCCATTGCAGCAAGAAACCACCAAGTCATGCCACGTCTGAGGCCATAACAGATCCGCAAGCTCATTCTCATTTCAAATCCATTCAAATCTTTACTATGTTCCCAGTCGTGCCCAGTGATGCCAAACGTGGTACAATTGTACCATTTTGGTACATTTCACCTTTACTGGTACAATTTAATACAATCCCAAAAAGTATGGTAAATTTTACAAAATTATGGTACAAATCAGAATTTTTGTACTAATGTTGGTATTCTTTCATCGATGAAGCCCTACTGATACAGCTCAGGGACCCACAGCGCTTTCGAGCCATGAAATAAGTAGACTGTGGCAGTCGTGTAGAGATTATATTTATCAACAACAAAATTTCTTTATCAGCTGCAACTGCCTTCAAAACAGTGTGTACGGAATACATGATAGAACTGAGAAACGAAATAAGGGAAAGGTTTTTCAGTTCAAAATACTAGTCGGCTACAAACTTAGACAGACTGGACGCAAAGATAGCTATGTCTCCTGACTAGTCAAACTTAAGCATCGTCCCACTACTTATCCAGTTTCCAAATGAAACAGTTCGTGGTAACGAACTATAAGTAAGGAGCGACCCGGCTCAATAGTACCCGAAACTCTAAAAAACGGAATTTTGATACCAAAAGATACATCAAAAGAATCAGATTTTAATGCTGATTTCAAATATGTAAGTTTCATAAAGTTTAATTCTACACATCAAAAGTTAGGCACCTGAGAAAATTTGCCTGATTTTCGAAAAAAGGGGGAAGCACCTCCTAAAAGTTATAGAACCTTAATGAAAATCACACCATCAGGTTCAGCGTATTAGAGAACACAAGTGTAGAGGTTTCAAGCTCCTATCTGCAAAAATGTGGAATTTTGTAATTTTTGCCAGAAGAAGGATCACGGATGCGTGTTTATTAGTTTTTTTTTTTTTTTTTTCACAGGGGTGATCGTATCGACCCAGTGGTCCTAGAATATTGTGGGAGGGCTCATTCGAAAGGATATTAAAAGTTCTAGTGCTCTTTTTAAGTGACTTTTAAATGGAGGGCAACTAGGCCCCCTCCCATGCTCATTTTTTCCCAAAGTCACCAGATCAAAATTTTTAGATAGCCATTTTGTTCATCATGGTCGAAAATAAAATAACTATGCCTTTTAGGATGACTTAATCCCCCAAAGTCCACGGGGGGAGGGCTGGAAGTTATGTACTTTACCCAATGTTTACACACAGTATTGGTTATTGGGAAGTATACAGACGTTTTCAGGGGGGATATGAATGTGCATTGTCAGTTTAATATACATATACCGATATTTAGTAATCAAAATGTTCAAATTATTTGATTTATTAAAGTTATAAAAGTAAAAACATTTATATTTTTTTCAGTAAAGTGCAAATTTTGTCCTGGTCTTGGGAAGGCATAGGGTTTTTGCGCCGAACTTATGTTAATTTCTGCTCGTTTTGAGTTTGACTCGGTTATTTATTGTAATTTCTGTTCGTTTTGGGTTTCATTTATTTATCGATGCTGATTTGTGGTAGTTTCACGCTTGGTAGATTATTTGATTTTATTTTTGCTCATTTTTGTTTAATGGAGTGTTTAAAGTTTTATAAATTAATTTTTGTTTGTTTTATATTGACATAGTCTTTACAGGGAAAAAGAAAATAACACTTTAAATCTATTCGTTTTTTATGACTTTATAGTTTGGCCTGCTATTTGTATGCTGGAGAAAAATTTTCAGCAATTTTTAACAACATAACCCTTTTAAAAATCTGGACACACATAGTACTGTTGAATTTAGTTTCATACCTCCTCTAGTTGATCTGAAATGGAAAACTTTGTTGATCTGAAAGTGGAATACCATTCGCAAAAAAAATCTGTTTACTTTCTTTGATAGCTTGGATACACTTACGCTATTTTGATTTGGTTAAATTTTAAGAGCAGAAATTGGAGGATTGGCGTGGGAGGATGGGCGCGGGAGGATGGGCGTGGAAGGGGGATTAGTTGTCCTCAAATCACTTTTGACTATTAAAAAGGGCATCAGCCCTTTCTATTTTCAATCGAATGAGCCCTTTTCGAAGTTCCCACGACAACTCCTTCGATACGAAGTACCCTGGTCTAAACAACAACAACAACGAAAAATAATACATTATACCCACTTCGATCTTTACTATAAAAATGTCAAGCCTTCCAATCACTTTCGACTATTAAAATGGGCACTAGGCCTTTCGATTTCCAGTCGAATGAGCCTTTTGGAAACGACAACGCTTTCTATAAACACCTTATATGCCCCCAGGGCATAAATTACAATCCTTACCCTAAGGTCTGTTAGGGTGGTTTTCATCCTCTAAGACCGAATTTCCAGAACTTTCAACTACGTTAAACAACATGGCTATCTCAAAATTTTGATTGGATGTGTTTGGGGAAATGGTGGGCGTGAGAGGGGTGTTAGTCGCCTTCCAATCACTTTCGAATATTAAAAAGGACACAAGCCACTCCAATTTCCAATTGAATGAGTGCTTTTCGAAGTTCTACGACAACTTCTTCGATAGGAAGTGCCCTGCTCTAAAGGAAAAAATTAATAAATAATACATAGTGCCAACATCGTTCTTATATGCCCCAAGGGCATACATTAAAACCCTTGCCCAGAGGCACAGTTCATATAATTATCCAGTATAATCATTCCCTATCTCACCCATTATAAAAACCCGGACCGGGGTGCGAGTGCTCCGGAGAACGTTTTTGCAGATATAAACATAAGCGAAGTCAGATCTTTTCATGGATAGACAAGTCAGACTGTGATCTAATCGGAAACAAGTGGAAACCCGCTATTACGAATAATGCACTTTGTTGGAAACAATCGAAAACAGACTAACCCGCATTCCCGCTAATGCAGAAATAAGTGGGAGGAGCTTTTTGTTCGCACCGAGAACGAAGACCAGAAATGATCTGCGATAAGCTTACTGGATAATTATATGAACTGTGCCCAGAGGGTTGTGGGGGAGTATCCTCCTCTTTACTTAGTCCCCGTTTCTTGTCTCGTTCTCGAGTGTCCCCGTTCTTTACTTAGGCAGCGCGATCGTGCTGCCTATGATTTATACAACAACTTTCTATGCAAACCTTATATGCCCCCAGGGCATAACTTACAACCCTTGCACTGAGGGCTCTGAGGGGGTTATCATCCTAAATTACCTAATTTCCAGAACGTTCAACTACGTTGAACAAAATGGATATCTCAAAATTTTGATTGGATGTGTTTTGGAAAATGGTGGGCGTGAGAGGGTCGTTAGTCACTATCCAATCACTTTCAACTATTAAAAAAGGCACTAGGCCTTTCAATTTCCAATTGAATGAGCCCTTTTGAAGTTTCTACGACAACGCTTTCAATAAAAACTTTACATGCCCCCGGGCATAACTTACAACCTTTGCCCTGAGGGCTGTGGGGGGAAGGGTTGTCATCCTTAAAGACCTAATTTCCAAAACTCTCAACTACGTTGAATAAAATGGCTATCTAAAAATTTTTATTGGATGTGATTTGGAAAATGGGGGGGGGGGCGTGAGAGGGGGGTTAGTTGCCCTCAAATCACTTTCGACTCTTAAAAAGGGTACTGTCCCTTTGAATTTCAAATCGAATGAACCCTTTCCAAGTTTCTACGACAAAGATTTCAATAAAAACCTTATATACCCCCGGGGCGTAACTTATAATCCTTGCCCTGAGGGTTGTTGGGGAGTGTCCTCCTCAAAAATATATTTTCTATCTGGAAACTAACTACGCTGAACAAAATGGCTATCTCAAAATTTTTATTGGATGTGTTTGGGGGAATGATGGGTGCGGGGGGGGGGGTAGTTGCCCTCCAAAAAGGGCACTAGCCCTTTGGAATTCCGATCGAATGAGCTTTTTTGAAGTTTCTACGACAACGTCTTCTTTAAAAACCTTATATGCCCCCAGGGCATAACTTAAAACCCTTGCCCTGGGGGCTGTGGGGGAGTGTCCTCCTCAAAAACATATTTTCTATTTGGAAATCAACTATGCTGAACAAAATGGCTATGTCAAAATTTGATTGGATGTGTTTGTGGAAATGATGGGCGTGGGGGGGGGGGCTAGTTGCCCTTCAATCACTTTCGACTATTGAAAAGGGCACTAGCCCTTTAATTTCCAATCGAATGAGCCTTTTTTGAAGTTTCTACAACAACCCCTTCTATAAAAACCTTATATGCCCCCAGGGCATAACTTAAAACCCTTGCCCTGAGGGTTGTGGGGGAGTGTCCTCCTCAAAAACATATTTTCTATCCGGAAATCAACTACGCTGAACAAAATGGCCATCTCAAAATTTTGATTGGATGTGTTTGGGGGAATGATGGGCGTGGGGGGGGCTAGTTGTCCCCCCAATCACTTTCGACTATTAAAAAGTGTACTAGCCCTTCGAATTTCCAATCGAATGAGCCTGTTTTGAAGTTTCTACGACAACGCCTTCTATAAAAACCTTAAATGCCCCCAGGGCATAACTTAAAACTCTTCCCCTGAGGGTTGTGGGGGAGTGTCCTCCTCAAAAGCAAATTTTCTATCTGGAAATCAACTACGTTGAACAAAATGGCTATCTCAAAATTTTGATTGGATGTGTTTGGGGGAATGATGGTCGTGGGGAGGGGGGGGGGGGTAGTTTCCCACCAATCACTTTCGACTATTAAAAAGGGCACTAGCCACTCCAATTTCCAATCGAATGAGCCCGTTTTGAAGTTTCTACGACGACCCCTTCCATATGAAGTGCCCAGCTCTAAAGAAAAAAAAAAATAATAGATAGTACATTGTGCCAACATCGTTCTTATATGCCCTCAGATCATAACTTAAAACCCTTGCCCCGAGGGTTCTGGGGGAGTGTCCTCCTCAAAAGCAAATTTTCTATCTGGAAATCAACTACGTTGAACAAAATGGCTATCTCAAAATTTTGATTGGATGTGTTTGGGGAAATGATGGACGTGGGGGGGGGGGGCTAGTTGCCCTCCAATCACTTTCGAGTATTAAAAAGGGCACTAGCCCTTTGAATGTCCAATCGAATGAGCCTTTTTTTGAAGTTTCTACGACAACGCCTTCTATAAAAACCTTATATACCCCCAGGACATAACCTAAAACCCTTGCCCTGAGGGTTGTGGGGAAGTGTCCTTCTCAAAAACATATTTTCTATCTGGAAATCAACTACGCTGAACAAAATGGCCATATCAAAATTTTGATTGGATGTGTATGGGAGAATGATGGGCGTGGGGGGCCTAGTTGCCCTCCAATCACTTTCGACTATTAAAAAGAGTACTAGCCCTTCGAATTTCCAATCGAATGAGCCTGTTTTGAAGTTTCTATGACAACGCCTTCTATAAAAACCTTATATGCCCCCAGGGCATAACTTAAAACCCTTGCCCTGAGGGTTGTGGGGGAGTGTCCTCCCCAAAAACACATTTTCTATCTGGAAATCAACTACGCTGAACAAAATAGATATCTCTAAATTTTGATTGGATGTGTTTGGGGGAATTATGGGCGTGGAGGGGGGGGCTAGTTGCCCTCCAATCACTTTCAACTATTAAAAAGGGCCCTAGAACTCTCGATTTTCAATCGAATAAGCCCCTTTTGAAGTCTCTACGACGACCCCTTCCATATGAAGTGCCCTGCTCTAAAGTAAAAAATAATATATGGTACACTGTGCCAACATAGCTCATATGCCCTCAGGGCATAGCTTAAAACCCTTACCCCGAGGGTTGTGGGGGAGTGTCCTCCTCAAAAAGATATTTTCTACCTGGAAATCAACTACGCTGAACAAAATGGCTATCTCAAAATTTTGATCGGATGTGTTTGGGGGAATGATGGGCGTGGGAGAGGGCTAGTTGCCCTCCAATCACTTTCGACTATTAAAAAGGGCACTAGCCACTCCAATTTCCAATCGAATGAGCCCTTTTCGAGGCTTCTACGACAACTCCTTGGCTACGAAGTGCCCGGGTATGGAGAAAAAAAAAACACATTGTGCCCACATCGTTCTTTACTTAGGCAGCACTAGCGCTCTGCCTATGATTACTAGGACGATGAGATGGTCCGAAAGTCAAAAGTTTCTCATGCAACATTCTTCTGCTTGCGCCGAGAGGGCCTTTTCAACTGTCAATTTAAAAAAAAAAAAAAAGATAAATAAACTCGGCTTTACTACTCTCAATCCTATTCTGGGTGCTCAACGAGTCATTACTAAGGACTGGAAACCCCCCGTGAGCATGGTGACACACCCCAACTGGTGAAATACAGGAAAAGAGTACAGAAAATCTGCCACTGCAAGTGCCACCATGGCTTCCGACTCAGATAGTGATGTTTAATGGCATATTTTTGGTTATTTTTTATGTATAGTGTTTGTAGTATAGAGTAGCTGAATCATCAGATAACTGAAAGTTTCTAATGCCAGTTCCAGTTTTAAAAATAAAAGATGCCGTTATCTAGATGTTTAAGGTGATTTCAAAAATAGTGAAAGACATGTTGTCTATTGTACCATTTGCGGGAATATATCCAACTCGACCTTGCAAGGCGAGTGAAGGATCTTTTAAAAGCATTTTGGAGAAAAATATTGTTCCAACACAAAAATCTTTAGTACGTGTAAGACCATAGTCCAAGTCACTTCTTTAATCAGTCTCAATTTAAAACCAATTTGTTTCCTGTATTGTTCGTAGGCGGTAGCATATATTAGGGGAGGCCTATAGGAGCGATCCTCCCCTCCATCCAAATCTTCATCAAAGGGAAAAGGAGGATTTGTAAGCAAACTATTAAATGGAAAAGCAGGTCCCATCAACTGATTTTGGGCAATATTCTGTAAGAATACAAGGTTAAAATTCGATTTTAGCCCCTGATTTGTATTAAAATCGTCATGTGAGACCAATTTCAGGGCGGTGCTATAAACGGTCGCAAATAGCCGAAAAACAACGACATTCTTTGGCCTGTAGTAAAATGTTACTCTAGTAATATATGTTACTCAGAACAATTTCTTCAAGTACTGTCAGGAGCACATGTACTATATTAGAAGAGAAAGAAAAACGAAGGAAGGAAGAAAGAAAGTTAATAAAAAATATCTTACAAACATTTGTTATAGATACAGTACTGTACGTCACCGACGATCCACGTGTTACGCGAAGCATAACACGCGGAAAAAATAGGGATATGGTACAATTTGTTTGTCTTTGGTACATTTTTCGATCAATTTGTTGTACATTTTGTTTTGAAGCTTTGGCAACACTGGTCGTGCCTCGCTACTTCGTTTGCTATGTTCGACATGAGATCAGCGTTTTCGAGCATGATGAAAATTGATGACAAAAAAGAGGACTCGGAGGGGGGCTTAATTTGCTATAGAGCGGGGGGGGGGGGCAACAGCCCCATAGGCCCCATTTTGTCCCCAGCTGAAAACTGTGTCTAAAGATCTTGTCAAAGCTAAGATTAGCCTATATAATTCGAGCATCCACAGAAATAGATCAGTTTTCTTTAGTATGCCTTTCCCTTTATGGCAGTATATGGCTCATTTTTCATTTTTCACTTGGTCATTTTGACTTGACTTGGGAAAATCGGCTCCTACTTTGCCCCCTCCCAGGATTTTGACGAAATTATGCCTCTGTAGGGGGGGGGGCTAAAACCATTGGCATGTCCTTACTGGTAATGTTATAGCTAGAATAGGAGGCATTTAATGAATACGACTGTCCAAACTTTTTGAAGGGATTCAGAAAGTTTCTGACACTTCATCAAAACGAGAGTAAATATGCTGAGGGGATACAGGCCCAATATATACCTGGTTTGGAACCATCAATACGCTCGCAAATTGTTAAAGCAAATATTCAATGGCGGTCGACTGGGCAAGTTGCCATTGAAGAATGAATACTTTTTCACCCTTCTCATAGGATTCCCTGTCTGGTTTAGTCTAAATATCTTGCTGGAAATCCACCTGCGAATAATCCAGAAGTTAGCAGTGATGAGAAAATGCGCATACAAATTGGAAATTTCCCTTCCGGGTAAAATGGCTTCATAGGAAATCTGTTGACGCTTTCTTTCAGCCAGAAATCTAATTGAACGGAAGGGGGCTTCCGAGTCTGGGTTACTCCTTAAAATCATTATTTAATTTTATTTTCATATTTTCCTGGAATTGTCAATTGGTCATTTTCTTGCTGTTTGGAGATTTATTACGGTGACAAATCACCCCACACCCCAAAACCTGACTTGCTCACCTCCTTTTCATGTGAAAAACATCTTGCTTTTACCGGATTTTTTTTCGCTCAAAAGCTATTTCTATAAATCGTGTAGTAATTCAATGCATGTGTAAGAACTCGAGCCTGCCAAGTTAAAAAAAAGGGAAACTTTCAGATGAAAGTAAGTTCCCTATAAATTTGATTAGTACTATTATAATTTTTAATACATTGCTTCCGCTAATTCGAGACGAAATTAAAGAAATAATTGATATAAGTAGGCAACACGATGGACTTTATTCAACACCATAAATTGAAACTGTCATTAGTAAAACAAAGTAAAAAATCAAGTAAAATTATAGTAAAACAGTCAATATATTTTACTTTATTCATGAAAATTAGCCTTTTCTCTCTCTTTTCGTTCCGCACATAAAAATGGTTTAAGCCACAGATTAAAATATATCAAACAGTTCGTGGTAACAAACAAGTAAGGAGCAACCCGGCGCAATAGTATTCTAACCGAAACTCTAAAAAACGGAATTTTGTCTAAATCTAAAAAACAAGAGATACATCAAAAGAATCAGATTTTAATGCTGATTTCCAGTGTATAAGTTTCATTAAGTTTAGTCCTACCCATCAAAAGTTCCGTGCCTGAGAAAATTTGCCTGATTTTCGAAAAAAGGGGGAAACGCCCCCTAAAAGTTATAGAACCTTAATGAAAATCACACCATCAGATTCAGCGTATCAGAGAACCCTACTGTAGAGGTTTCAAGCTCCTATCTGCAAAAATGTGGAATTTTGTATTTTTTGCCAGAAGAAGGATCACGGATGCCTGTTTATTTGTTTTTTTTTGTTGTTGTTGTTTTTTCCCAGGGGTGATCGTATCGACCCAGTGGTCCTAGAATACCGTGGGAGGGCTCATTCAAACGGCAATTAAAAGTTCTAGTTCCCTTTCTCAATGACCAAAAAATGGAGGGCAACTAGGCCCCCTCCTACGCTCATTTTTTCCCAGTCACTTGATCAAAATTTTGAGATAGCGATTTTGTTCAGCATGGTCGAAAAATACAATAGTTATGTCTCTGAGGACGATTTAATCCCCCACAGTCCCTGGGGAGAGGGCTTAAAGTTATGAACTTTACCCAATGTTTACATATAGTATTGGTTATTGGGAGTATACAAACGTTTTCAGGGAGGATTTTTTCTGGCAGTCGGGGGGGGGGGGGATCAGGGGTTATGTGGGAGGATCTTACCAAGGAGGAAGACACATTGCTATGAAGGGGGCGCCGGATTTCCTAGATGTATGGTGAGCCAAATCAAAACCTGCATTATTTCAAAAACGCTCAAAATTAAATAAAAAACAAGTTTTTTCTTAACTGAGAGTAAGGAGCGACATTAAAAATTAAAACGAGCAGAAGTTATTCCGTATATGAAAGGGGCTGTCCCCTCCTCAACGCCTCGCTCTTTACGCTAAAGTTAAACTCTTTCTACCAACTCTATTTTTTTTAAACAAAAAAAAACTTTAGCGTAAAGAGCGAGGCATTGAGGAGGAGACAGCCCCTTTCATGTACGGAATAATTTCTGTTCGTTTTAAGTTTTAATGTCGCTCCTTACTTTCAGTTAGTTTTTTTTTATTTTATCTACTCAAAGGTCGCGTCCGAAGTCCGAAAGTCTTGTCTGATTCGTAAAAACATAACAAAATGTATATAAACAAATTTTTCATGCGTTTTTAAGTTTTCTTTTATAATCCCCTCCCGATTAAAAATCGTAGCTACGGCCTTGATCTACTCCCTAATATTGTGAAATAAATTAAAAAAAAAAAACTAAATCCTCATAAATCATGGGTTGCCCTGTGTACGACGAAATAGGCCTATTCCATGGTCTTGTGCCTTCAATAATGGAAAATCTACTTTCTTCTGGTTCGGCTGCACTGATCTAGTTAATTGACATTTCTACTTTTAGTTCTTGTTTCTTTTTTTCATTTTTTCTACTTTTTTCCAACTCGGCGGTAGCAATTAAGAAGGGGTTATGTCAGATTTGTTTTGGCAAACTAAGACTCAAACTTGGTATCCTTCAGCTCGACATCTTCCATCGATGGGTTCAAAATGTTTCCCCGCATCCAGAGATGGATACAGATTTAACGCATTTTTTGCGGGGAGGGGGGGGGGGTACCGATAAAATTCGGCTCCCCGATAAACAATTTGTCCTTAATACCAGTAACAGTAAAGAGCCCCAATATGTCGTATAAAACTTTTCAAATTACTGCAGTTGGGCTCTATATCCTTGTCTAGCAGGAAAACTAATTGAAGAGGGGGGCCTCTCCCCTAGATTTTGTAGGATACCCTTTTAGTATTTGCATAAAAAATGCAAAAAAGATCCCCCCTACACTAGAAAACCTTTGAAAGACAGCCTTTTTTGTACCTTCATTACAAAAAAAAAAACATAATATCCTTGCCTTCCAACATTTTCGTGAATTTACGCTGCCTAGAATGGTCCTGATGTGATTTGTGATATACTCAATACTCCTCGGTCTAAATAAAAGCCCTCATTCAAATTATACCAAAAGAAGAGCTTGAAGGGTGTAAATGATTCACACACCAGGCCACAAAAAAAAATAAATAAAAAAAATGCAAATTCCCGTAATCCTTTGAATATGAGGTTATATTTATGACGAGGAAACCATAATTCTTTGATGACGTGTTGGCCTTTTGCCCCATGTGAAACTTACCTCCAATACAGGTTTGGTTTCACCTTAAATAGAGTCAGCAGCCCCTTAAAAAGACGCCGAGAGCGTAGACAAGAAATAACAAGAGTTGGTGATTAATTAAAAGAAAGAGGATAGTTTCGCAACGCAAGTGTGCATACATTAAAATAAAAGCTAAACAGGTTCCTGCGTGTTATCAATGTTATCTATTCAGACCGAGCCTTCGTCCATATTTGGCTTTTGAAGAATACAAAGAAAATCAAATGATGGTCATATTTGTTTGGTACTAGCTGTAGATAAGCCAACCCGTCTTTATGCATCAATGATTATGGCAAGCTAGTAAATGTGAAATTTGAGTTTAATTTTCAAAAAACACTTCCTCTGCTTCAAAGATTACTCAATGACATGTGACATTGATTGTCAAAAAGGCGAATTTCTTTTTGTCCTTACATTACTATAATTTATTAGTAGTTTACAAGTTAATTATAATTCAGGTTTCTCAGAATCCATGGCATTTATTAATTTGTTCCCTATCAAAAGAGGCTATTTCTTCTCTTATGAATAGTGTCATCATATTAGGAAGCTTAAGTGAGACTTATACATCCTCATTAACTACAGAACATTTCAGTAAGAAAGACGAATAATCCAGGACCTGAACACTAGGACTTCTCCAACTAAAGGGTGGGTGAAAAATTAAAAAAGACCCTTACTTAGCCAAAAAATATATATTAAAACGGGATTTTCCATGTATCAGGGGGGAATGGTCTGAATCTTACTAACCCTCCACCTGGATACGCCACTGCTAGTGGTATGATATGCCTGAGCAAGTGAGCATACGGACTAGACATCCAACTCTTAATGGCTGGAGAGACAACTCGCAGATCTTACGCAGTGGTGTTAATTGGGAGGTAGAGCGAAATTTGTTCCTTAGATATCCACCCCCCCCCCCTCCCAGAATAAGAGCACTATCTTTGTGGGGGTATTTTCGGTACTTGTCAATTAGCTGCAACCCACGCGAGAAGTCGAGTTTGGTTAATGCTAATGAAATAAAACAAAATATGATGAAAATATAATAGTTTAGAAACAAATTTGGGCTATTTATTTGCACATTAGGGGGGGGGGGCGTAAAGCATAGCATATTAAAATACGTAACCTAACCTAGGTACCTTTTTTTCCTCTAAACCCCCCAAAAATAGTTTGAATATTGTAAACGAAATGACAAACCACGGTTTGCATTCGGTACTGGTGAATAATGAGGACACTTCTATATAGGCTACTGCTAAAGAAGTCAAGTTTGGTTAATGCTAATGAAATAAAATAAAATAGGATGAATATATAATAGTTTTTAAACAAATGTGGGCTATATATTTGCACATTGGGGTGGGGGTGGGGGGTAAAGCATGGTATATATTAAATACCTAACCTAACCTAGGTACCTTTCCCCCCCCCCCTAAACCTCAAAAAACAACAGTTTAAATATAGTAAACGCAATGAAAACACGCTTTGCATTGCACTACTCTATAGCGGTCTATTGTATTAACCCATCTGGTGGGTTTTTCGTGACTGGTTTCCTTGTACAATATATAAATAAGTCCTCATTATGCACCAGTACCTCCAATTCTCTTTGAAAGATACCCGTTTGATTAGTTTCCTTTAGCATTTTCCTATACAGTATAACGCATGGGTTACAGCTAACTGACAAGTTCCGTATTTTCGTAGAAAAATATTTTTTTTTAGTTTTCCATTGACAAATTTCCCCCCTAGATTCTGAAAAATACATTTTATCCCCCTCCCATAAATTGTCGTGAGCCAACGCCACTGATCCTACGTAGTCTTACCTATTTTTTTTTAATGTTAATGTTTAGATGCAAAGGCTATTTTAAACAAAAGAATTTGAGCATAAAACCTTAAATTTGTTACTAAACATGGCCTTATCCGGGAGAAGGGGGACCAGTTTGAACCCCATTCTCCTAAAATTTTTGTCCGAATCATACAAAAGTAGCAGGAAAAAACTTACTACATGTAATACATGTCCACAGGAAGATTTTTTTGTACCCCCCCCCTCCCCCCCCAACGAACGAAATCTTACATACGATCCCGACTAGAATGCAAATTCCAGGTATCGTTAAACCCAAAACGAGAGGGCGAATCTTCGTTTTGGGCATAACAATGTGAGGTTTCAGCAGCGGGACTGATGCCCCCTCATATTCTGCATTGATTTTCAAAAGTAACAGAGATTCTTACCTAGTCCCACGATGCCGAGAGTATCCCCACGTATCCTTGCACATCCCTGTGCAGCTTCTCTAACCTGCTCGGGTCCGGTAAACTTCTTCCCTTCTCTCACCATATTGGCAAGCCAAAATGTCCTTCTGTATAAATTCAAAATCAAACAAAGGGTCGTATCTGCAACTTCTTCAACACCATATCCTGGAACGTTACACACCGCAATCCCAATTTCACCGGCTGCTTTAACGTCAATATTGTCGACTCCACTTCCTATTCGGACGATTATACGCAGAGCTTTGAACTTTTCTAGGTCTTCCTTAGTTAAGCTGATTGTGTGCCACATCAAAGCCCCAACAGCTTCGTTCAAAACCTGAAAAAATATTTTGGTTACTCCCCACAATCAGCTCGAAAATACGTACCACTCTTTTAGCTTGTAAAAAAAAATACAATAAAAACTTTTTTTTTGGCTTCTTAGAAGTTATTTCTTTTTTGTGTAGGATTGATTGGAATATATCTATTCAGTTTTAATTCTTGTGTTCTTTTTTTTTCTCTCTCTGTAAGTTACTTTTTATCTGAGTAAGTAACTCACGTAGCTTCCCTCTACTTTACAGGCCAAGGACGTATCCAATTTTTTCGGGGGGGGGGGCAAAAAAACGTAAACAAAATGCAACTAACATCTGTTTCTATGCATTTTGTCTATTTTCACAAGTTTGTCTAAAACTACAGGGGGGAGGGTTAAAACCCGGTGACCCCCCCCCTGTATGCAGCCTTATTAAACGACAAGGAGCCTTTGAGGGATTAGTAGTGTATTATTGTACATATATTTCATCATAAATAAATTTTATCTTCAGACAGGCACAAATGGTCGTACTGTGGGTGGAAGAATGGATGTAAAAGTAATTTTTCCAGCTAACAAATATTACTTCAGACAAGGCAACAGGCCCAAATTTTCAAATATTATCTACCAAGAAGGTATGAATGGGAGAAAGGTCGTGTCATCCACCTACCTCTGTATGCAGGAATGACTTTAGTGCATCAGTTCAGAAATTACAGACAGGCAAGGCCGTGTCCAGGGGGGTTTGACCCCCCTCCAAATTTTGTCCGACTCGTAAAAACGTAACTAAAATGCATATAGCCAAATTTTTAATGCGCATTTAAAATTTTTTGTACCCCCCCCCCATCCCCCGAAGAAAAAATCCGGGATATGACTCTGCAGACAGGTCACATATTTAGAACCATTTTAGAGCTTTAAAAATATTGGCATTGACGACACAGAAAGAACAATTGCTATGACAAACATACATTATTTTTTTTGGAAATTATGAAACTATGTCTCGGACAACAAACTTCTATATAAACGAATGTAGAAATCCCATTTAATATCCCCTCACAAGAAAGTCAAAATTTCTTTCAAGGAGCTGTATTTTTGCACAAAGAATTACTTGAAATTTGTTTGTGATATGACCAGAGGCTGCTTTAAGGGGGGGGGGGGGGGGAATTGCCCCGGACGCAGAAATTTTATGGGCGCCAAACTTCAAATAAAAAATGTAACGGTCTTAATCATTTTGTAATGTTTGAATTTTTATTAAAATAAAGTAGAGGGCGCAGGTGGCAGTAATCACAAGCCAATTGAATCTAAAATTTTCGTTCTTCCCATATCTTCATCACCATTCCCTGAAAATAAAAGCAAATAGACCGAATTTAATAAATTTTTTTGTGAAACTTTGTATACAAATTTTGTTGTAAGTTTTGTTAAAACTTGGCATTAAAAATTTCTAGAGACAGGGGAGGGGGCACTAATCAAGAATTTGCCCCGGGCACAAGAGAGACCAGAACCGCCACTAGACATGACTTAAGACAAATGTGAAACGATTTTCAACCCTTTTTATCCCCCCTGAAATGTCATTTCGGTACTCTTCTATCAACTGGACTCTTTTGTATAGTGCTAGTTTGGTTAATGCTAATGAAATAAAATAAAATAGGATGACTATATAATAGTTTAGAAACAAATTTGGGCTATATATTTGCACATTAGGAGGGGTAGGGGCAAAGCATAGCATATATTAAATACGTAAACAAACCTAACCTAGGTACCTCTTCCCCCCCAAACCCCAAAAAACAACACTTTAAATATCGTATACACAATTAAAACCACGCTGTATATTGTATTTCTCTCCAGCAGAGTCTTGTATCATCCCGTTGAAAAACGAGTTTTTCAACGTGTCTTGAGTTTGAAATATAAAAAGAGTCCAGCTAATAGAAGAGTAGAGTCATTTCTATCATTTTCTTCACAATATGCAATTTTGGAGTAAAAATATACAGTAAAATTTACAGGTATAGGGAGGGCAAGGGACCCCTCCCCCCAGGGAAACGAGAATATACTGAAGGTGTATAAATAAGGAAACAAAGAATTTTGAAATTGTTGTATGGTAAATTAATGGATGGAGAATCGTATGAATGAAAAAAAAAAGGTTTTTAGGAGAAAGGTAGATAAAATGTACTAGGAGAGAAAAAATTATGTATGTGAGATATTTTTAAAGTGGAAAGCTATGGAACGTCGAGTAAGAGGTAAGATAGATAGGTAGTAAAGTGAAGGAATAATAGAGAAATAGGGACAAATTAGATTACAAATAAGCACAGAGTCTTAGATAAAAAAAAGAAGAAAGAAACAGGATTGATTTTTTTTTTTCAGGAGTACGAAAAGGAAACAAAAACCGGTTTGATTCTATCCATTACGTGATGTATCACCACTTATTATTGAGAACACAAAAAGAAGAGGAAGCGCAGAAAGGAGGACCAAATACCGCTGGTTAAAGACAGAAAAGAAGAAGAATTTAAAATATGCATTAGAAAATAATTTTGTATCTTTTCAATATTATAGTCTATTTTTGATAAAAAAAAAAGGAAACAAAACCATACCAGCTTAAATCTTGGTAATAAAAAAGCTCCTGATAGCACTTGCCCCTCCCCCTGGGAAATTGCATCGTGTTGCACATGACGACGGGGGGGGGGGGTAAAGGGGCACATCCTCTTCCCACAAGTCCCAATGAATACCCCGAAAAAATACGGTGAAGCAAGCTAAATCCCCAGTTTGTTGGCTTAAATCGACACTCTTTCGAATTCCCTTCAAAAAACTTCTGGATTCCTGCCAAGAGTTTTGGCCGTTCTCATAAACGCTTACTGGTCCCCATTGTTATCTGAAATCAACCTTTCGAAATCGTAAAAAAAGCCAACATTTTATTACTGATGAAATCTTGAATGAGATAGCTAATGTTTGAGAACAAGGAAAAGGAACATGCCATTAGGTTAACTATTCGTTCTTCGAATAAATTACTGAAGAGTGGAATTTTAAACAAATGTTTAGGTGGCTTCATCAATGAATCATCAGCAGAAATAACACAATGGGTAAGCCGAATAAAGGTTCATTTTGAAAATATAGTCAGAAATTGATACTGACTGCAATAAGAAAATTTGGCTGAAGGCAATATTCGAGAGCACTATTTCAAAACCCGTAGAACTGCAATATTTAAAATCTACAACAGAATACACATACATACTTAATACAGGCATCTAAACCGACAGAAGCGTCAATTCACTAAAATTTAGGAGGGGAATGTAGTTTCTAATATAAAGGGAGACAAATTTGTCGTTTATCAATTTTTTAAATGAAAATACCAAAAATGAATTTTTAACTAAAACACCTAAAAGAGGTGTTTTCAAAATCTAGGGGGCAAAAAATCTAGATGGGCACGGGCTCCTCTAACCTCAACACCCCCCCCCCCCCAAAAAAAAGACATGTGTAGAAATAGGCGACGGTGGTAGAAGGGACGCGTACGTACGTACGTGCCATGTACCTGCATACACAATAGTTCATGTCTGGGGAGGAGGAAATGAAAATGTTAAAAACAGGTAAATTCTAGTAAAATATGGAATAGTGAGGATATTCCGAGTTCCAGATTTAAGGCCCGTACCCTACCCCAATAAGTTCTCCAAGAAATAAGGGAAAACTATAAGTGTTGATTTAAATGAGCAAATTGGGGAAAGCAGATAGTGAATCGACACACTGGAATTTGAAATGGAAGACAACTTGATGAGGTGGATCGTAACCAGGTTCGTATGTAGGATTTTTTTTTCGGAAGGGGGAGGGGCCACAAAGGGATTTTATAGCGGGGGGGGGGTGCTACAAAAAAACTTTAAAAAACGCATTAAATTTTGTATTCATTTTGTCACGTCCTTACGAGTCTAAAAAAACTTTCGCGTGGGCTCAACCAAGTGCACTGAAAGAGCACTTTCCTTTCTTGGAAATAGGCGAATTATCTCCGACACAGAATGACGAAGGAAAAGGACCCAACTAAGGAAAATCCAGGTAGTACTTGCCCCACCCTGGAAAAAATTCCTAGCAGCGTCCATATAGTCAGTCAGTGTAAGCATGTTCAATAGCTTATCCATTACTATACTAGATAACCTGAGGTATTGTAATTAAAAAAGCCGCAGAGTTCTTGCGCAAGACCAGCGATAATTGAAGATACTTTATAAAGCTACTTAACCTAATCGTTCTCCTATACAGGGACGTAAGCGTTGTGGCAGGGTCTTGGGGCATGGGTCCCTGAAATTCTAGTTTTTCTTTAATTTCTGGGCATTTCTTATTTGAATTATCAAAAATTAGTTTTTTTATCAATTCCCCTCCCCCCGAAAACAATTCGTGCGTACGTGCCTCCTCCTACATGCCTGACATTCTAATTGGTTATACCATTATCAAGTAATGTAAAGTGCATCATCATTCTGCGACGGTTTGCAGCATGACTGGAACAAAATACCAAAGAAGAAGACGAAGCAACACTTTATGTGGTACAATGTCAATTCTTGCCGCGCAGATTTTCGAAAACTGCCTGATCCATGGCCTTTGGCAGTAGTTAGTGAAGCAAATCAGGTTTCACGATGAAGCCATGATTGCGCCTTTAACAAACAAAGAGCCTCAGTAAGGGCTGGGGGACCTTGTTATTTTTTAATTTTTTCAATGAAAATACCAAAAAGGGCATATTCAATGGAAATACCGAAAAAAAGGATTTTTCAAAATCTTAGCCTTCCATCTCATACTCATGACTAGCGGAAAGTTGCCAGATCAATACTTATTTTTGACGTAGCACCTTAAACTAGGGTGTTCTTTTCTTAGACCACACTGCCGTTCTATGACGAACAAATAAATTTTCAAAGGGGGATAAATCCATTTATTTAGACAGTGCAAAAAAAAAAAAAAAACAGATACAAATTCCAGATATTACGATCATATATACAGCGACCGTCATCAGTAGTATTACTGATGACGATCGCTGTATAGATAGATAGATAGATCGTGTATTTCCAAAGCCCAAGAGCCATACACACACAAAAATTAATGAAAAATAAGAATCACAACAGAACAAATTACGAAACACACAGAAACACGATACATAGCAAAAAATACCTAATGGTAATTGATCGAGAAAATAAATGTAATTCTATATAATAAATAATAATTAATTGTAAAAAGTTTTCCTTCTTTCTAATCCCTTCTCTATGTACGCACCAATACAAAATATTGTGGTTGGATTACTACTTTGTAAAATACCAGAAAGTAGCAAAACAATCCCATGTAAGTATTTTTCCTTTAAATCAGAGAGCACAGTGCACTTTCGGAGAAAATGGTCCAAATCTTCGTCCTCATCTCTACAAAGAGGACACACATACTGACCTTCAGGATCAACTATCCCCCTGTCGAATACCATTTGCCAGCTCTGAATTGGAAGGCAATTCGCCCTAAGCTGAATCCATCGACATAAAATCATAGCCGGTAAATTAAATTTAAAATAAATTTCCTCTCCAGAACTAGGTTTAGCCTGATTATAATAATTCAATGTAGTAGAATTTAAAACCAGCCCTTGTCAATACTGAATTTCTTGACCCTCTAAGATAAATCGTGCCTGGCTTACTAAATTTGGTGGTAGATCACGGGAACCAAGACCATCATTCCATAAGTAAGGTATTCCCACTCTTTCTAGTAATGACCTAATTTGGGATGGCCACGGCGTTTTCGAACCACAACTCAACACTTGACAATAAGCTGCTCTTACTAGTCTATCTTCATTACACCTATTGAGCTTCAACCAAAATCTAAGCATCAAAATAGACCTACGTAGTTTTAACAAAAACAGGCCCATACAACCTTTCAGAATCTGTGAATGAGTTGTCAGATGTAACCCAAACAGTCTTTTATAATACTGGAGCTGGAGGGACTCCAATTTCTGTGCCGCTTCTCCGCCCCAAATCTCTGCTCCATATTCTATTACTGGTAAAATTTTTGTATTAAATATTCTTATGCATGTGATCGAAATATCTGGACTTTTGAACCTGTTTTTTTTTTTCATTGTCTAAATAAATGGATGTATTCCTATTTGAAAATTTATTTTTTCAGATCAATACTCGGGAAGAAACAAGAATTGACTAATGGCTTTACAGCCATGTTCAAATAATTACACTCAGAACTTCAAAAGAACGTAAAAATTTCGATATGAATAGTATTTTTGAACACCTTGTAGGATCATAACTGAGATGAACTACTATTGCCAGTTTATTTAGAAAGTTGCTTGAGAGGATGTTAGTAGAGCCAATTTTCGAACACGTTGCTTTATCAGGATAGGTCTACATCTCGAGGCACCATGTATGCTAAATATGCCCGCCACGCTTGACACAGTCCCAAAAACGCTTGTCACAGTTCAACCACACTTGGCACACGTACGCCATGCTAGGCACGCGTCACATGGTGCACTTGATTTATAAAAGTCAGTGACCCCTTGGTTGGTCTTACAAGCCAGCTTTGTCTTCATTGGATATTCTGGCACTTTTTTTCCAAGATTGCAAGATATTTTGGCACTTTTTTGCCGTCACGGCTTGTCGCGAATAACCGCTTGTAGTCAAGCTAAGTCGGTGCCATACAAACGTAAACAGTTTACCTTAATTTTAGACAGCCGATACCCATAAGAATGTGCTTAATTTTGATTCTGAAAAACAGCCAAAAGACAAAGGTGAAACCATCAAAGCTTGGCCGTAATTAATTTCAAATAAATAACAATAAATTTTCATGACTACAATGTAACTTTAAACGCATAGTTAAAATATGGCAGAGTACCAAATTTATTACGCATCCAAAAACCACATAATTTCTACTTGATTGATATTGAATTTAGTACGGTCTCCTTATCATGAATAAAACGGCTGCTTAGATAATGCAGCAAACCAGAAAAAGGAGTCTTCTAAAAATTTTCAATGACGGCACTTTCCAAGGTTACGGAGATATTCACAATTTACGCTTACGGTACGCAGTGGACAGTAGCAACATTTCCGTCACTACGCTAAAACTACTTTTGTTATTTTCCGTTTTTACCAATAAAAACTATTCTCTTACTTTCTCGTGCACCTTGGTTTTCCCTGTGTTTGTTGAATTGCTCTACCGCTTACCGGCAGCCCGTAGGTGTAGACTTATCGATGAACAAAAACTATCCCGCGCACTCGACGGCCCCAGGAGCTCACAAACTTCCAGAAATTCGGTTCATCCGGTGGCTCGTGCCAAGGACAATGAAAGCGTGCCACGCGATGCGGAACTGTTTGGCACAAGTGGCGTTCCAAAATGTACACCAGTGTTGGAAAGTGGATGCGCTTATTGTGAATGTAATGAGGTAATGTTTATTTTGTTTAAGTTATATTGATATTTAACTTTTTTTTTTCCATTTAAAAAGCAGATGGATTCGTCCAGACTTCCTATTCGCGATGAATCAGCCACCAAAGAAAATCGGGAACTTCCCATGGTTTAATCCTATTTCGAATCTTTCTTTAATCTACGCTTATTTTTGTATTCTAATTAATATATTATGCTAAATAAGATGAGAAAAGATTTATTCATAATCCCCCAAAGGCTCCTTGACCTGTTTCAGCTTCTTACTCAATTCTTTGTTGAGTTTTTTGTTTAATCGTTTAAATATATTTTTCTAGGTACATACATTTACGTGGTTTTTAAGTTTACGACTAGTTTTAATAATTAACCTATTTCCAGAACTACAACGTTACTGGTAGGGAGTAAACGGAATTACAAGTATTAAAAGAATAGCTGTTGAATTAATGGGAAAGCTCCGGGCAACATACTAGCACATCAACGGCGTACACAAGGGAGGGAGCATGAAAACCGCACCCAAAAATATCATGACCTACCCATTGATTTCCAGTGATTTTCATATAAATAGCCCCTTTTCTCGACCCCTCCCCCTCTCAGCATTCTTCTTATCAAAAAGCACCATTCTGGAAAATTGTTTCTACTAAGGGCAGGAAGGACCCGGTGAGCCATATTTTTCTTCACAAAACGCCTAAAACTAAGAATTAAAACTCAAAAATAGCAAGAGTGGCGACGGTGGTTAATAAAATTCAAAAGGTTTTAATGTAGACAGCAAACCCATAGCAATGTATGAAATCAATTTAATATTACCATGCAAGGAAAGCATGACAACATTATGAAAACATTTCGAACAAATTATAGCCCTTCAGCTATTGCATTGAAGAGCCAAACCAATTATGAGTTGGCTTATTACGAAGGTTAGAAAAACCCATATTTTGCAAATTGGTCATGGCAAAAAACCGAGGGCGGATTCACTGGACACTTTCGTGTATACCTAGAGGCATGAGACACAAGCACCAGGTACAGGAAAACATGCCACTATATACCTTGTGACTCCATTGACTCCCCTTGGTTAAAAATTCAACATTGGGAGCAGAGAAAACTGTCAGGTTGTTTTAATCATTATTGGACTGTATCATTTTTAAGCATTTCCAAACCTGACAATACAGACAATTTGCTGTCTAAAATCAACATACATTACAAACCCATGTATTTTGAAAATGATGATATTATGCATAGGACTGGCCTGCAGCTTGATATTGGGAGGGCATACTAATGACCTATGTAACTTCACCAGTTAATACAACTTGGCAGATAGTAACGATTTTTTTATTATTATTACAAGTTATGTCTGAAACTCGTGGACTGGAACCTACAGTTTCGCCAAGATTACCCCATTTCTTGTTAAAACTGCCCTTTCCAAAAACTCTACTACTACTACTACTCTTTTATCACAAATGTTAGGAGGCCCCTTGTCTCCAAACCCAAAGGCAAGAATGATAGTCTGTCCAAGAAGAATGGGAATAAAAAGTGTACTTTGTTATTCGCCGACTTCCCCAGTCAATACAGCAGGAACGATTACTATTATATAGCGTATCTAGCTCAAAATGTGTCCCATTTTAGGACTGACGCAGTCTCATCCTGTGATGATTAAAATCATGAACAGTGCGACTAGAGAGATAGCAGTTATTATCGAATGCTCTCAAATAAATAGCCAATGAAAGAACGTTTAGGCTGCAACTCCTTAACTTCTAAAGGGGAATTCTAACCCGCTGACGGGCAAACTATTACAAAAACCGAATTCCCTCGATATTTTTGAATCAATCACTATTAAATACAGAAGAAATACGAGACAAAGTAATTAATTCGTAGTCTCCCCCACGGCTGTATAACAAATAAAACAGCAGGGAACGAAAAACAAGCGCAACTTCTTTCACTTAATATTGCAGCTTTAGGAGGAGACAACTACAAAGAAAAAAACATAATACTTCAACGAAGGCCTTATCCAAGAGGGGTACCGGGTTTGACCCCTCCCCCCCCCCCAAAAAAAAAAAAGAAGTTTGTCTGACTTGTAAGAAAAATAACAAAATGCCTATAATAAATTTGTGATGTGTTCGTAGTTTTTGTACCCCCCACCCCCAGGGAACAAAAATCCTGGATATGGCCTCGAATTCAACATCACAAAGGAGGAAGAAAGCAAAAATCAAAAGAAAATTCATCAAACATAATCCAAAGCGTTAAGCTGTGTTTCGTGTCGCCATTGATTGTAACAAACAGCATTAGCCCGTTAGTTATTTTAGTGCTCAAATAGCTAAAATAAATGAATCAAGTACATCCAAACTGTCAGAAAATACCTCAACAGCCTACCACAAGTATAGTTCCATCGAGAGAATCATCTGCCACATTCAAAAAATGTAAGGAAGTCGTTTAGCGGTTTCTAACGGCTTAACAAGAACCCGACATATTTTAATACGAGAAAATTGATCGCTTCCAAAATGAACCCGATTTGGTAGTTAAAGCTGAAAACTACCTGTGTTAATTATCTTTGAACTGTACAAAGGTTGCTAAAACCTTTTAAACCCAGGAAGGGAGACTTATATCACTTTTGACCATATTCGCCTGTAGTGACTTGTGTTAATATTTTTTCATCTGATTATTGGTTTATTATCTTTATACAATATGGTTCTAGCCTTTGACTGAACTTTTTTTTTATCCTTATCTAAAATTATGGCTATTTTTGTCGTTATAATCACCGCGAAAAAAGGAGGGGGTTTTGAGTCCTTGCCCTCTCCTAAAATTGGGATTCGATATTGCCCATGTGCGTTGTATCATTCGATTAACTTATTTTTGGTATCTCTCTTCGATGGTGTGTCCTCCGCCCAAAATATATTCATCAAAATATACTCAATATATATGCATGGCATGGGTTTCCAATGCCATGTACACTTCCACCATTAAATCAAGTTAGGTTAATTCATCGACAGGGGGTACCACCAGGTCCGTCACGTATGGGGGGAGCCCCCCCCCCCTCAATGTTTTGGTCATTCGATAAAAAAAATAAGTCGGTAAAATCATGGCGCGAAGCGCCAGGATTTTTCTGACGCCGTTAAGATTCTTTGTTCAGTTCAATTAAGACCACGAGAATATTGACATGTCATCTACATAAATTTTGAACTTGATCGGTAAACGCAGCAGTTTTACCGACTCGTGCCATGATTTTACGGATGGTGCCACAATTTCCCATTTGATTAAATAAACAGCATTAAAATAGTGGCATGATATGTACCGAAATCTCAATTGGTAAATGCCGACTTGTGCAGTGATTTTACATATTGTATTCGAAACGGACATTATGCTAATTATTGAAAAAAAAACAGTCGGTGAAAATGACCCGCCAGTCGGTAAAATCTCTAGTCCCCCCCCCCCAAACCAAACATTTTGGCATCTGCATCGAAGTCTAAAATTTCACTTGTTATGTTATAGAAGCTGGAGTTTCAATATGCGTGTCCTAAAACAAAGCACAGTGTAGCATACATTTTTCACAGCTGGCTTTCAATTTCCACCAAAGTTTGTATTCGAGAGTTTCTATAGGCTACTTACTGACTACAAGACTAGTAGTGGAATGCGGACGTCAAATATCAAAACACGAAAAGTAAATATTTCAAAAATGATGTTAGAGTTCCATCAAAGTAGGTATTCAAGGGTTTTTTGAAGTTACGTATAAATAAATACGAGGCCCAGCCGAGAAGAGCACAGTGAGTAGTTATCACTTGTTTTCGTTGCCTCAGCCGAACACCCAGCAGCCGATCCGATCAAATTTTGAATGATATCATGATTTTAAGTTAGTCAACTCTGAAACAGCCTCGAGCAGAATGACGACGGGTCAAATTTTTGTAATAACATCCGAGGTACACCTTGTCAAAAAACCCTTTGATCGAAACTGCGGTAGGAATTATAAGCCATATGTGAGGCAGAGCATATTAAATGTTGTGTTCTGATTAAAAGGATTAAATTTATTATTCGTAATTAAAAAAAAAACTTAAATGCCCACTGTTGTGAACATCAAACATCGTAGTTTGTAAGCAAAAACGACTGTATTTGGCCTCACCCCCCTCTGGTTTTCATCAAGTGATGTGGAAATTTGTAACAATATAATAATTAAACCCAACGTCTCTTTGAACCAATGATCGATCAAAGACATAGCCAGGACTTTCTAAGGTTAGCAAGCAGCAAGGAGAGACAATTCTTCTTTCATTTCCCCAAAAAATGTATTAATTTAAAAAAAATTACAACGTATTCTTTTTTATTATCTCATAATGTATACCCCATACATCCCCTTGTCCATGCACCAGGCTTGAAATATTTGCTTTTAAAGGTGATTTGAAGAGATTTAGTAAAATGACTTGGACTTTCATTGTGAGCCTCACAGTTCACTTTCATTGTGGTACTTAGTTGGAGATAAAAAAAAAAAAAAATTCCGACTGAAAGTAAGGAGCGACTTTAAAACTTAAAACGAACAGATATTTTCGTATATGAAAGGGGTTGTCCCCTCCTCAACGCCTCGCTCTTTACGCTGAAGTTTTTTATTGTTTAAAAATAAAGTCGTGAGAAAGAGTCAAACTTTAGCGTAAAGAGCGAGTCGTTGAGGAGGGGACAGCCCCTTTCATATACGGAATAATTTTTGTTCTTTTTAAGTTTTAATGTCGCTCCTTACTTTCAGTTAAAAAAAACTTGTTTTTTATATTTAATTTCTGAACGTTTTTAAATTAATTGATTTTGGCTCACCGTATATAAATACTTAAAATAAAATTTGCATATTAATTTTCCTTTTTTGGTTAAATGGCTTTCTCGAAAGTTGTTTAATTTTATTTACGAACGTTTTTATTAGTAATAAATATACGTAACTTACGAATTAACTTACGTAACGAACTTCTATATTCGTATAGTTTTATTACGTATATTAGGGGGAGGGGGGTTCGCACCCCTAGTCAATACCTCCCTCTTTACGCTAAAGTTCGAAATTTTTTCCATTTTTTAAGACTGAACCCTTAATCATAAAGACCGTTAATTAAATTAAATAGCTCTTATGAAAGTACAAAAAAAATTAACGTAAAGAGCAACGTATTGACTAGGGGGCGAACCCAATCATATACATAATAGTTTCTGTTAGTTTTAAGTTTTGATGTTGAAAAGTTTTCAGCTGAATAGTTTTTCGGTTGAAAACTTATTTTTTTTATATTTAATTTCTGATTGTTTTTTTTTTTCAAATAATGCTGGCAAATCCGGCGCTCCCTTCATAGCAATGTTCTTTCCCCATTAAAAATACCTCAATGGAAAGATCCTCCCACGTAATCCCCGATCCCCCCCCACTACCAGAAAAAATTCTCCCCTGAAACGTCTGTATACTTCCCAATAACCAATACTATATGTAAACATTGGGAAAAGTTCATAACTTGCAGCCCTTCCCCCGGGGACTGTGGGGGATTAAGTCATCCTCAAAGACATAGTTATTATATTTTTCGACCATTCTGAACAAAAGGGCTATCTCAAAACTTTGATCCTGTGACTTTGGGAAAAAATGAGCGTGGAAGAGGACCTAGTTGCCCTCCATTTTTTTGCCACTTAAAAAGGACACTAGAACATTTAATTTCCGTTCGAATGAGCCTCCCGCGATATTTTTAGGATCACTGGGTCGATACGATCACCCCTGGAAAGAAAAAACAAAAAAAAGCAAATAAACACGCATCCGTGACCATTCTTCTGGCAAAAAATACAAAATTCCACATTTTTGCAGATAGGAACTTGAAACCTCTTCAGTAGGGTTCTTTGATACGCTGAATCTGACGGTGTGATTTTCATTAAGGTTCTATGACTTTTAGGCTTTTTTTTTCCTTTTTTTCAAAAATAAGGTAACTTTTCTCAGGCGCGTAACTTTAGATGGGTAAGTCTAAACTTGATGAAACTTAAATATTTGAAATCAGCATAAAAATTTGATTCTTTTGATGTATCTTTTGGTATCAAAATTCCTTTTTTAGAGTTTCGGTTACTATTGAGCCGGGTCGCTCCTTATTACAGTTCGTTACCACGAACTGTTTGAAATTCCTGCTCAAAAGATCAAAAGGATTCAATCAGAATCAAGTTGCCATCAAGCCAGGGCTAATTGGAGAAAAAGCCAAGACAGATAGTCAGAGTGAGAGGCACAGATGGCATAAGCCTTTTTCAGAATTGTATCAAAATGATGTAATTTCTCTTGTTGATAGATAGTCTTAACATCCATCCAAAGTACGGCAGAACTAAGGTAGATAGTCATGGAATAAGGGTAGTTCAAATAGTCTACGAATTTAAACGAGCCATTTGAAGGCAATTGAAGACCCCTGACCATGTCCACAGGACTTTGAAGACAATTGGGCAACTGATATCCTTCTCATTATATGAGCTTTGCCTACTGGAATTTTTGGGTTGACTCATGGCGGACTATATCCACTAGACGTATATGCAAAACTGGGGACTGAATTTGCTCATACTCACAGGGGAATGAGTGACATTTATCCTAATAGGCTCGCCTGCTTAGAGTCTCAGACGGACTACCGTGTTTTAGGATTGACACATGACCGACAACTCTCCTGGACTCAAAGGCGAACTGGAAGACCTAGGGTTTCCCAAGTGTTTGGGTATACGGTGGGAGTAACTATGGTTCTCTTATTGGACAAATACTTGTTTGTTAACTTTAGGATAGGCACACCCGCTTAGGGTATCAGGCAGGTTGACCAAGTTTTAGAATTGACACATAACCGTTAAGTCGCCTGGAATCGTCCAGGCAAACAAGCGTCCAAAGCCTAATAGGGCCCGCTTGTCTAGAGTGTCAGGCAAGTGAGCCAATGTATAAGCTCAGGCAGTTGTGCTAACAAAAAATTAATTAAATATTGGTTGACCGACAAGTCGCCTAAATTCTTTTTAATTTTCAATACCAGAAAATTAAAAAGAATTTAATGTGGGGGGAGTCATCAGAACAGCGAAAAAGACAAATATACAGAAAATCGTCACCTATTGTGGGAGCAGAAGACAATATTTCCTCTGCGTGATGAGCGCCTTTAGGAGACTTCCCAGGGGGGAGGGGTGCAACCAAGAACTTTGTTTTGATCAGAACTAAAATGCAAATAATGCTTTCTAATTTGTGTATATTTTTAATGTCTTCTCGTTTCCCAGGGGGCATCAATCCCTGCCCTCCTCCTGTCGGTGTCAATGCTCTGCGTATGTACATACTCTGAGACGATTAGGGATGTTGGGGTATTTACCAGATATGTGTCCAAGAAACCATAGTAGAGAAAAACAAAGGTGATAGCTAAAGGGCTACGAGTAGTAAACGGTAACAGGGGAAGGGTTCAATTTCTATACCCATGGATCGATGCTGAAACATACAAGAATTGTTGATAAGAAAAGCTCATTGTTTACATCAAACATAACATTTTCAACCTGTTAATGAAAGAGCGGCTATGCTCTACTTAGTCGGCTACAACATTTAAAATTTATTACTTTTAAAATTGGCATCAAAATTATTTTTTACGGTTTTCACAGATGCATTGGTATCCGACATTTTGCCCAACTAGGAACTATCAAAGGGAATAGGAGTCAAGACATTCTTAGTGTCATTCCAAGAACTGCGCCAGGGGAATCAGAAAATTAGTCTTCTCAACAGAAGGATTTACTCCTAAAATGAAATTTTTAACGCATAACAACTAAAAGCTTGTAAGCAATCCAAGCATGGGACCACGGGGGGGGGGGGGTGTTACACAAGACATTTACTCCAATTTCCTGCTTAAAAGACCAAAACCATACAAAAGTGTTGAAATTTGTAATATTCGAAGACGTATGACGCGTGCATTCAAGGCCGTATCCAGGGCGGATTAGGAGGTTTACCCCCCCCCCCCCACCGAAATGTTTGTCCGACCTATAAAAACGTAAAAAATAGATATAAACAAATTTTTGATGCGTTTTGAAGTTTTTTTTGCAAAACCCTCCCCAAAACAAATCCTGGATTCGTTATTGCGTGAATTTAGCATCCAAGCTTCCTACTAGCATGCACGTATTCAAACGTAAACGAGCACTGTTAAAGGCCGCATCACTGAGGGTGGAATAATTTAAATCAGTCGTTATTAAGGGCCAAGGTTTACATTAGCATAGTCGCCCTCCCTTCTGTATGTGGGTACGTCTAGTTATTAATCTATGCTACTACATCAAGCAGAGAGCTTTGGACCCATGACCCATCCCCCCTCTCTGACAGCCTAACGACTTGTTCTATAATTCCTTTTAGTATCCATAAAATTCACTGATTTTTTGCGTTTGTTCTCATGTGTGCCCCCCCCCGTTCCAAGAAACAACATCCTGTGTATGCGTCCATATAAGATTCTCATCGCCCTAAATGGAGCAAAGTGGATACTGAGAATAATACAATCACCATTCTAAAGTTATGCAAGGGACAGCTGACTCATTTTGATTGTTGCATCCTTTCTGAATCAATGACCAGACGACAAGAGTTATTTATTGAAATCCACTTCCCTACCTGTTAGCACATGAGGGTTGCACATGGTTTTGTAGAAGCAGATGTTTCAAAGGCTCTCGGGAAATGAAGAGAAATTAGTTTAAACAGACAAAAATTCCATATTTTATAGCCAAATTAACAAATCGAAATAACGAGTTTCAGTCTAAGGTCTAAGCTCTCGGCAAAGGCAGGACTCAACCATACCCCTCGGGTGGGAGGATGTCAAGAGGTCTCCTCTGAGTGGGATAGATCCTTCAAAAGTGTGCTTTAACGTAGACTACTTCGAAGAGTGCGATTTAGTGCGAATATAACCCGCTTTTCCTGCTCTAAATAATGTCCTTTCAATGTCTTGAGAAGTCCTTAAGTCCACACTTAGAGGGTGGGTAGAATTCCCTGCCCCTCTCCCGTTCACAGGTAGTCAAAGTTCACGATGCTATTGGAACGATATCTGCTTTCACAAATTGCGTTCTGGCAACACCTCTAAAATCATGTAATTGACAACAGCTCTAAAATTAAATAACTGACAACGCTCTAAAATCGAGCAATAACGGCCGGAACTATAGGTTGATATTTAGCGAGTCTCAGTTTTATTTATGCTTATGAATGAAGTTTCAAGAACCTAAAATGAACTTTGAAAAAAGAAATCTGAAATGGGGCCGTTTTCCAAACGACTAAAGAATCGTGTTTTAAATCGACAACTTTAAACAGATCCAGGAAGACTGTGGCTTAGAATTAATACAAGGTCACCAAGCCTAAGTAACAAATACACCTGTGAGACACCTGTGTTATAGGCCAATGAGCCTTTGGGGGAATAGTAATATGTCATATTGTATGTGTATTTAATGAAGAATAAATCTTATCTTAGAACTTGCCAATTGTAACATACAAAACAAATTCTTGCCAGCGGAGAGCTGCGTCTGATTTTGTGCATTCACATTAAATCTTTCTATGCAGGAGACAAATGTCAAACAATTTGAGCCTTAATCACACACTCTGGACGTTATTTAATTCTAAGAAAGGATGTCTTTTAATAGATTCTACACCTGGATATTAAAATAAACTTCAAGATATATCATGCCTGTTTAAAACGACTGTTTGATAAGTTCGCACATTTTTTAAAGTGGGGCTAATGCTTCAAAGAAGTGTGCTCAGTCCAGGTAATTGAATCGTTTACCCCATCCTCATGTATTTCCCTCAAAAAACTATCAAGAGCCAAGAACCCAAATCAAAAGATATCCCTTGCACACCAAAAAATGACTCTCAGCGACAGCAGTTTGGTGTCGCAATATTGCATTGAAAATAATAAAAAAAATATTATTCGTCCAAACAATGACGAATCCTTGTGACCACAGTATATATAATTAGCAGTATGATCTTTCCCAATTTCACCCATTATAAAAACCCGGACCGAGGTGCGAGTGGTCCAGAGAATGTATAAACATAAGCGACATTAGATCTTTTCACGGGTAGACAAGTCAGATCTCTCTTGAACGCGAAACTTGGTTTCGCGTTCATGAATAAGTGGATTCATGAATACATCCACATGAATAAGTGGATTCTGCTAATGCATGAAAAAGTGGGAGGAGCTTTTTGTTCGCACCGAGAATGAAGAGCCAGAAATAATCTGCGGTAAACTTACTGCCTAATTATATAAACTGAGCTTGCGACAGAGCAGAGATGAGTCAGTTAGCCTGTTGTTTAAACCTGCTCGTCGGCCGTCGCAAGAATTTCGACTTCAAGGGTCGTTTCAACCAAAGTATAATCACCTACGGAACAAGTACTGACAAAACCTATCCTCTCCACACAAAAAAGTGACCCTTTGTATGCCTATGCGAACCTGGCAACTAAAACCCGCAGTTACACAATTCATCCCGGTCACTCGGTATTTTGGCTCGGAGCGATTAAGTAGTACAGCACTTTGCGTCTAGAGGCAATGAGGTACGCGGGGACACTTTTGGAGAGTTTTGTCAGTAGTTGTTCCGTAGGTGATTATACTTTGGTTTCAACTGACCTTGAAGTAAATATTTATTTAGTTGAGAAACTGAGGCCGTCTCAGGAGGTTTGGTGCCACCTGGTCTCGGGTGGTTTGGTGCTGATTAGTTATCAGTAGCTGTGGTATAAATGAAAAGAAGAAATCAAGCAATTAACAGATGTCGCCAATCAATATAGCATGTTTCACAACAATGTGTAAAACATTTATTATCCAATTCAAAATGTATTTTTCGTAGAGAATGTGTTTTAATTTTTGATGGCCGAGCTGCAGATTGAGTCCAAACTCTGAAGGGTTGAGCGCTGTTTTGTTTGTTCGGGTTTTTTCGGGTGGGGGGGGGGTCTTATCCATAAAATGAGCAGAGTTTTTGACCCAAATATCTAAATCTGTGTGCATTTTTTGCAATAAATCATTTCAGAGGGGTTTCTGAGGCCATTCTTGGTGGTGGGGCACCTCTCCCTAACCCCATACTAATGGACATGTTTAGGATGACCCCTAAACAATATCAAGGGATTTTTTGAAAGGTAATATATTTTTTATTTTGAAATCAATTAAGATTAGCATCGAGCTAAAAATTTGCAAATTATAAACTATTCCTTTTACCAGAAAAATAACTTCGCTGTTCGGGTGCCTTTAAATACAAAATTTCTCAGTTAAGATCTTTCTCAAAAATGCATAAACAGCTAATCAAATAATGTATGTTAATAATTTCCTTATTTTTGGAAACTTGCCAAAGAATCCTCTCTTTAAGCAGACTTTCAAGAAGATATCAGATTATAATGATAATGGAACAAGAATAGAAAACACTAACTGAATAAAAGAGAAAATGAAAATAATATTAGTGGATATGATCTTGTCCGAAAATAAATTATTAGAGACAGTCTTAGATGGTAACAAAGAAGAACGATAAGTGATTGTCCTAGAGGTCAGTAACACATTCCTGTCAATTAAATATAACGCAAAAACCATGGGCTATCCTTTTAAGTATTACTTCAATTTGCCATAATTAACGCATATATATATATATATATATTACTTTCCGTCTTGAGAGAATTTGACGTGGTGGGCCCGATGGACCCATTAAACTAATAATTCTTAAACTCGGATGTATTAGCACGGTAAATGGGCACTGAAAACATTTTAATTTTTGTAAAACATCATTCTAACTTTTTTGTCATCACCTGAAAAACCTTTGGTCTACAACACAATTTCTGGTCCGGCTCCATCTACTTACAGGAATGTTGAGGCATAAAAAAATATGTAAAAATTTGTATATTAGTTTTGTCACATAAAATATCTTGAGACACAGGAAGATTAAAACGTATAAAAATTGTGATGATTAAAAACAAAATCAAACTTGTATCTAGAAATCTGTGTGGGATACAGGTTAACTTTTCAGGGAACAGTCTGATAAAAAAAATATATTCAGAACTTAAAACAAAAAAAAATCAAATACCTTTTCATGGATTTCTGATGTAGACTGAGCATCACAAAAAGCCACTGTAGCAACATCTTTTAAAATGGGCATCTCAATGGAACAATCTCTACCATCAAGGAGGGCCACTAGTGGCCGAGCATGGAGGGGGCCATTGCCCAACGGGCCACCCCTCACCCCCTCCATACGTGGACGCTTTTGAGGCAACAGTTTGCCGCTGAGCATAAACTTTTATCTCACAAAGTATCGTTTGCGCCGAATACGGTCACAAACGGGTCAAACAGGTTTTGAGTCAAATATGCGTTGCGAGCAATTACTGTCTTCGTCAGCTGCAATAAAACAATTTAGAATCAGAACCAGACAAATTAGAGATAGAGCAAACTGATGGTGCCATATTTAAAAGGACTGGACAGTTATAGCGCGTTTCCAGCTGGTCAAATTTTATGCCGGCTTTCGAACTAGGATTTCTTTCTAGAATAACCTTAATTCAAGGCCGTATCCAAGGGGGTAGGGGGTCTGAACTAATCCCCAAATTTTTGTCAGAGTCATTAAAACGTAAAAAATGACTATAAACCCATTTTTTATACGTTCGAGTTCTTTATGTACCCCTTCCCCCAAAACAAATCCTGGATACGGCCCTGCTTATTTTTGAGTGTTTTTAACACAAACTTATGTAATTATGACCCAGTAAGATTAATTTTTAATGCTGAATTTGCTCAAATACTAAGTTTAATATTTAAGCCCATCCAATATTACTTAATAGTATGCTTAACCAATGAATTTTCTTACATTGACGTTCATGTCCTGCGAGGGACCAGCTTGTCGTTCATACGCTCTTGTCCAGTTGAAAGAAAAAAAAATATATCTGTCCAGTCCTTTGGGAGCAGTGTCGTAGAACAAGACGAAAATTTAGTTCAGGGAAGAGGATTAAGTTCGTCAAAACCTCCAAAATCAGAGAACCTATACAAAAGGGCGAACACCCGGATATTCCAAACTGGCCGAGCAACGAACCCAAAGGCCCCCTGCCCACATGTATGACGAGAAAATTTTAATGTTGCGAAAACGTTCTTTCACCTCCAAAAACGCTTGATTTATATCGACTTTATTTACAGGTAATTACCCAGGGAAACAGTTTTCCTCTCGAGAATTTTTTTTTTCGTTCCGGACGAATTACGTGCACTTAATACGAACGGCAATGCAGTATCCAGGGGGAGCTTACAGTTTGCCCCCCCCAAAAAAAAATGTCTGACTAGTCCTGTACTAGTGTCTGACTCGTAAAAACGTATCAAAACTGCATAAAGACAAATTTCGCTTGACGAATATAGACTATAATCAGGATTTTCTTACCACACACAGTTTTTTTTTTCGTAATACCTTATCTTTTCATCCGAAATTTAGTCGTTTTGGAATTTAGGAATAATTCAAAACATAGGGAGATTTTTTGGAGGTCTTCAGCGAAACAGTATTTAAATTGGAGAGGGGGCAAACTCTCTTACACCGAGCTAGAAGTTTCTTTCTGTAGTGTTAGTGATGTGTGTACCATTGGTATACATGTGCACCCCCCCCTCCCCGTGTCCAGTTTTATGTACATACCCCAATGGCTGTACAAAATAAAAAACATTAATTTCATAGTTTGCAAGGAAGATTTTATAATATTAGCAGCCCTGGGGCATGAGGCTTGCCATTTAATTGCAATGTACTTCCCTTATAAATTGAAGTTTCACTGTATAAATTAAAGTTCATTGAAGTGTCATTGAAGTTCAAGAAAATAAAATTTGCGTGTTGTTAGTTTTTCTTTTCCGGGTAAAGAAAGACAAAAGAAATGCAACATTGCTTGGATGAAAAAAAAAGATGTGAGCAGGTACGCTGATTTTAAAACGAAGACAATTGAATGAAACATTAAATGAGCCCGAAGGAAGAATAAACAAGGGAGAAATTCTCCCCTCCCCCCTCCAGTTGGCACTCCTGGCTGCTGGGGGACTAAAGATATAGTAACATTTTTACTTTTTAAATTAAAATAAGGTAAAACCAAACATTCTGCTAAAACCAATAGGGTATGTTTTTCGGTACTTTTCAATTAGCTGGTACCCACGCGATATATTGTATAGGGAAGATGCTAAAGGAAACTAGTCAAACGGGTATCTGTCAATAGAGAATTGGATCACAAACCGTGGTTTGTCATTGCATTTACAATATTTAAACTATTGTTTTTGGGGCTTAGGGGGGAAAAGGGTACCGAGGTTAGGTTACGTATGTAATATATGCTATGTTTTAGCCCCCACCCCCCTAATGTGCAAATATATAGCCCAAATTTGTGTCTAAACTATTGTATTTTCATCATATTTTGTTTTATTTCATTAGCATAAACAAACTCGATTTCTCGCGCGGGTACCAGCTAATTGAGAAGTACCTGTTTTTCTATAGGCTATACACAAAGATGCATTCAACAAGCCGACGAGATTTTTCTTAATGTAACTGAAATACGATATATGACGCAAAATCCACTTAGGCCAGCTTTATATTAGGCTTAGAAAAGCTAAAGACTCAGAAATAGATTTAAAACATAGGCTACACAAGGCCCAAGGTAAGTGTTTTAAGCCTTACATCTTCACTAAATCCTGATTTATAAGGTTTTAAAAAAAAGTTAGGAAATGTGTCTTCATAAATTTGAAACAAATCCTAATATGGCCTAAATCCATAGAAAAGCAGCTCCAAACCAAAATTTTAAAAAAAGAGTTAAGAGAGGTGCGTCATGAGTCAACCCTAATATCTCGATCACCCCTTAGTTCTATGACTATCTACCTTTAGTTCTGCCCTTGAATGGATGGATGATAGACTATCTATCAGGGACGTAATTTGGGGGGGGGGGCAAAAAAATGTGGAGAAAAAATTAGTATGTATCCCATGCCCCTTGCCTATCCAGATATGGACCCCTCTTACCCCCCAATAGAAATGCTGGAGATTCGCCCTTGCTATCTATCAACAAGTGAAAATGACATCATTTTTATACAATCCTCGAAAAAGTTTATGCCAGCTTTGCCTCTCACTCAAACTATCTGTCTTGGTTTTATCTCCAATTAGTCATAGCTTGATGGCAACTTGATTTTATACAATCAAAAGTCCCTCGCATCTAGAATTTTACCAAAAAATATATGATAGGCCATAACAAATAAAACATTTTAAGACTTCAATTCGTAGCTAAGGCTAGCAACTGTGAACCTAAAGCCATGAATTTTTTGGCAGAAGTATAATTGAAGCATAAGTATAATTGTGAGCTAATAAAATAACAAAGTTACTTATTGACAAAGCCGTATCCAGGGGGTGGGGTCAAACCCTCTTACACTGGATCTTACGACCCCCTCCCCCCGAAATTTTGTCCCACTCGTCAAAACGTAACAAAAATGAGTACAAACATATTTTGATGCGTTTTATAGTAAATCCCCCCTCGAAAAAATTGATTTGTGCCCCCCCCCCCTTCTGAGGGGGGGACTTTTTTTGTGGTTGAAGGGGCAAAACGAGGTACCTAGGTTAGGTAACGTATTTTCTCCCCTGTTTTTTCCTGGCCATAGAGCCTTACAGGGGAGTTTATATTGAAGTGTTTTTACGTACACTTTTTAGTACGGTAACGTTTTTCTCCCCTGTTTTTTCCTGGCCATAGAGCCTTACGGGGGAGTTTATATTGAAGTGTATTTTGTTGTGTTTATTAATTGAATAAATTGATTGATTGATTAATATATGATATGCTTCATATATTCCCTGAGGCCAACCTGACTTTTATACATAGGCCCATTAATGGTAGATGGTAATAAGCTTAGCCTACCTAAGCTATGGATGTCAGGTCTTGATTTTTGTTAAACGATAATTTCGACGGGACCTATGCCAGTCGTCATCATCACCAGGTTCAAATTATCGTATAACAGAATCAAGATCTGACATCCATAGCTTAGGTAAGCTTATTACCATTATTAAGCATAATCATGGCGAATACAACCGCGACCCAGCTCCCTTTCCATGAAGCTAGATATACAATAACCCAAGCCTAGACCTAGGCTAAATAACCTGCAAGAGTTAGCTGACACATTTTTTTTTCACATTGGGTAGTCTGTAGGCCTAGTTGGCATTGTGAGCCAACTGTTGAACTAAGCACAAAAAAAAAACATTTACCTTAATCTACAGTTATCAGTTTCTTTTTCTCTGGCTTTAGGCCTAGTTCTGAAAAGCAAAAAAGCTTTTTCTCTGGCCTGGTCTGAAAATGCAATTCCAGTTATTAGAGTAGAATTTTAAGCCATAGTCTAGGCTATTTTTTTTCAAAAATTAGGAAATGTAGCCTATTTGCATATCTTTAAAACCTTACAAATTGGGATGTACTTCAAAATACCTTCCCAGGACATACTTTAGCATGCATGGGCGCCCATAAGCTGAATTCCAGGAGGGGGGAGGGGCTTACGTGATCTAATTGGCACTTTTAATGCTATATAATAGAAATCTCAAAACAAAATATAAAAATAAGGCAGCATCATTTAGCCAGGAGGGGGCCCCCCCTTATGGGCGCCCATGTTAGCCTATAGAACCATCCCTGAAAGTTTCATTTTTCCTAGCCTAACCCCTTTCCAAGATAGCCGAAAGTAGAATTTTATCAGAATAATTTTTCATCTCGTTCCTAAAACATTAATGAAAAAGCCATTACCCACCTTTTTGTTCAAATAGCCTACCAAAATTCGCTAAAATTTCTGTTATATTCAACGTGTTATCTCAACGCACTTAACAATGGAACTGATTTTGTTTAGTTGCGGTTGGCGCTACTGCATGAAAAGAGAACGGGGAACATACAACTCTGGAACACACATTTTGGCAGAAACTTTCTTATAAATTCCCTCAAAGTCAATTATGAATATTTATAATTTAATTAATAACTATATGTAATGGTTTCAGTTTTAATTACAGATTCAGTTTTCTGTAGTGATGAAAATCAATTTGGAATTAATTCCTTCAAAAAAAAGTGTTACAGAGGTGAAGGCCGGTTTTAGAGAAGCCTAATCGGAATGATTTTCGTGATGGAGATTCAGCAAATATGTCTTTTGTCTATTATGCCTCTTAGGAATAAAGGGGATGGGCATTTCCAAATATTAGAGGGGATTTTGCTTGGCTAGAGCTGCTAATGGAACTTATTGAACAAAAAAAAGGGTATCAATGCACAATTGTGGTATTGAGAAGGAAAGATTATAAAGTTCTGAAAAACAAAAAATTAAAATCATGGCAGCGGCCAAGTGTGGTTCTGAAGCGTGGGCTCTCAGAAAAATGGAGGAGGATTTGCCAGATTTTTTTTTCAAAAAACTGCCTGTGGATTATTTTAGGGGTACTTATGTATTATATCAAACCAACTCGAGAAGTTTGCTGTCTTAGATGTGAGAACAGCTGTTTTTATCCGTCTGTATTCAGAGACAATTACCGGTACATGGGCCTTTCTAGAAAGTCAAGTTTGGTTAATGCTAATGAAATAAAATAAATAGGATGAATATATAATAGTTTATAAACAAATTTGGGCAATATATTTGCACATTAGGGGGGGGGGAGGGGGTAAAGCATAGCATATATTAAATATGTAACCTAACCTAACCTAGGTACCTTCCCCCCCCCAGCCCCATAAAACCACAGTTTAAATATCGTGTACGCAATGAAAACCACGCTATGCATTGCATTACTCTATAGCGGTCTCTTGAATTAATACATCAAAAACGGGGTTTTTCGTGACTAGTGTCCTTGTAAAGGGCCATATAGTGCCCAAGTACCCAATTAGCTTAGGGTCAGTAGAAAACTACGATGTAGGTATATTTTAATTAAATATTTGGTACTTATTTGTTAGCCGGTACACATTCGGGAATTTGGATTGATAAAATCAGACATTAACCGGTTTATTGCTATTTGTATACGAAGACAATTAGCTTCGGATCAGTTGGAAACTGCATAGTAGCTATAAATTAATAAATATTTAATTGCTATTTTGGTTATGTTAGATTACGCTTTGCATGCAGGCCCGCCATAATTAACCCCCAATCCCCCCTACCCCCAAATGTGCAAATATGCAGCCCAAATTATATATTTCCTATCTATCTCCCAAGCGTCTCAGTTGTTTCAACCCTGTACCTGTAAATCCGAATTCTCGAGTGTGTATTGGTTATCAGATAACTACCGAATATTTAGCCTAATATACAGAGTTGGTATATTGGCTTAGTTATGTTAAATTAGGTATATAGTATAATGCGTTCTGGGTGGCCTGCTTTCCGTAATTCTTTGTCAAGGTTTCCATAATTTTGCTTCTAAAGTATAATATTTTCATTATATTTTGGTATATTTCAGTATGATAAACCTGACTTAACTTCTCGAGTGTGTTTGGCATAATACATAAGTACTGTTTTGGGTACCTGGGTAACCCAACTGACTCACCGTATCTCAAATAGTAAGGTGTCAGAATATGGTGGCTGGCGTTTACCCCTCCCCCCCTCTGTCGATTACCCCCCCCCCGGAAAATACCTCCTCCCACGGAAAATATCCCCCGTGGAAAATTTCCCCGGAAAATACCCACCCACCCCCACTGAAAATAACCCCCCGCGGAAAATGTCCCCCGAAAAATATCCCCCTCCCGCAGAAAATATCCCCCCACAGAAAATACCCTCCGGAAAATACCCCACCCTGCGAAAAATACCCTCCGGTACCCCCCCCCCCCCAGAAAATACCCCCCTCCCCGTGGGAAATAAGGCATTCCAAATTTGAGAATTTTATATATAAAAAAATCGTAGTATAAAGTAAATGTAATGTTTCATTTAAGTGTTTTTTCCAAGTGTTAAGTGTTTTTATTTTTTCAATGACCTTTTTGTAAATTTATGTTATTTTACTGAGTTTATGGCCGCATATTTGGCTTTAAAATACACTTTATCTATCTATCTATCTAATATGCAGAATAATTCTACCAAACACATTTTGCATGCAGACCCGCTTTACTTTACCCCCCCCCCCCTAATATGCAAATAAAGTAACGAAGAAACTAACGAAAACATCGGTGTGTTCCCGAATTTTTCTCAGCGTAAACTTGAGTTAGTGGCACATAATAAATGAGTACCGAAATTCCTTTCCACTGTGGAAATAAAAAAATAAAACTCAAATAATATTTTCAAATTTGGAAAGCATCATTTTCCACGGGGTGGGGTATTTTCCGGGGGGCGGGGGTATTTACCGGGGGGTATTTTCCGGGGATATTTAGGGAGAGGTATTTTCCGCAGGGGGGGGGGGGGGGTATTTTCCTGGGGGGGGGGGGGGGTAATTGCCGGAGGAATGGGGTAAACGCCTAGAAATATATGGTTCAATCCTGAATTCTAGGGCTATGATGAGAGAAAAGTTGAGATGGCTAGGACATATTCTGCGGATAGAGGATGAAAGATAGCCAAAGAGCGTCCTTGTCGGGCAACCGTCAAGGGAAAAAGCAGGTCGTCCCCGAATGGGGTGGGAGGATGTCGTAAGGAAAGATTTAAGGAAAATGGGAACTTCAGAGGTGGATGTAAAGAGAAAAGCTTTGAATAGATTGGGATGGATGAGGAGTCTGCGTAGCTGTGTTGACCTCAGGCGGCTTGGTGTTGCAGTGACTTTTTCGTAGTAACATTCGTATTCAGTTTACAGGTAATGAGTTGAAACAAGAATGACACAGGAGTAGTATATGGTCAATCTATTTAGCAGGGCCCGTAGGGCATTACTTTAACGGGGCTCAATCCCACCATACAAGCGGCCAGGTATCCCAATGTGCTATTGGATACATCAAGTCTGTCGAGCATCTGGTATTACGTTATCACTTCCTGTGCGATAAGGAAAATTCTTGGAAGCATTATTATCTGAGTTTCGTTTACCAAGCATGTCGTTCAATAACAGAAGTGAATTTGAAGTGCCATTATGTCTATTAAAAGAAGTTTTTATACGGATTATAATAATCAATTGCATGAGATCTTTCTGTATCTCTAATGGTATCGAGTTTTGATGTGGATTCTAATAAATAATTGGATGAGATGTTTTTGTACTCCTTTATGACTACGACAGGGCAGGTATCATTATTGTAATGTAATGGTTCTGTGTAGACCCCGGCGCCACGCCGACGCATCGACTCAACGCCACAAACGAGAAGCCCGGTTGACCGCCGCCGAAGAGTCGCAACGCCGTAGGTGCGCCGTACGCTTACCATTGCCAGCAGAGGTGGCGGTGTTCGGCTGACTTTGAATTTTGCGGCAATTCCTTGTTGCACCAACCTCAAAGTTGGATCCTTTCTTTTCTCGTGTGGTTAATTAGTTCGATTTTCCTGATTAGGAATCAAGCAGGGCATGCACTATCCCCAAATTTCGGGAGTTTCCCCAAAATCTATGTATTCCCCGAAAAAAAATTTGGTTCCCCGAATCCCCGAAAATCACCAATCACGGTGCCATCCCTAGTGACTTATCACTAGTGACTATCCCTGCCAAATATTGCGTTGTATACCATAATTCTTCACTACGCTCTTGTTCGCTAATTTTCGTCTCTTGTTTTACTTTACATATAAAACAGACGGATACAATTGCAATAAAAACAATTCTTCATATGTTGACAAAAGTATCGTCTTTATGAAATTAAATACAAAAACAAGTTTTTTTAACAGAAAGTAAGGAGCGGCATTAAAACTCAAAACGAACAGCAATTATTTTGTATATGAAAAGGACTGCCCCCTTCTCAACCCCTCGCTCTTTATGGTAAAGTTTTTTATTGTTTTAAAAAGTAGATGGATGGAAAAGAGTCAAACTGTAGCGTAAAGAGCAACGCATTAAGGAGGAGACAGCCCCTTTCATATACGGAATAATTACTGTTCGTTTTAAGTTTTAATGTCGCTCCTTACTTTCAGTTAAAAAAAACCTTATTTTTTATTTAATTTCTGAACGTTTTTCGACTATTGCAGGTTCGATTTTGGCTCACCGTGCATGAAAAATTCAACCACAATTTGCATATTAATTTTGGCAGATTTTTCCGGATATGAAGGGTTCGCCCCTCCTCAATACCTTGCTCTTTACGTTAAAGCTGTTAGCACTTTCAAAAAAACTTCATATTCTATTTAAACAGCCCCTGGGCTTCAATTTTAATAAACAGTCAAACTTTAGCGTAAAGAATAAGGTATTGAGGAGGGGGAACCCTTCATATATGGCATAACTTCTCTTCCTTTTTCAAATTATGCCAGTAAATCTGGCTCATCCTCTATGAAATATACCCCTCCCCCTCACGGAAAAATTCTCCGTGGAAATTTCATCCAACGTAAAATGCACATCCCTCCCCCCGTCAAATTCCCTCCAGACAGTTCCTTCCTCACTGAGAATCTTCCCCTCTCTGTCTTGTGAACGATTCACACTGAAAAATTCTCCTTAGCATTTTTTCATTGGAATACAACTTTAATCTCTAATCGGTTTCTTGATCCCTCCAAAAATTCCCCTTTCCATGTAAATTATTTCCCAGAAAACAAAACGCACGGAAAAAAGCCCCAGGATAACTCTCCGGGAACATCTCCATATAAACCCAAAAAAATCGCTGTATACTTCCCAATAACAAATACTATATGTAAACAGCGGCTAAAAACTAGCAGCCCTTCCCCCGGTGACTGTGGCGGGTCATTTTACACCTAAAGACATAGTTAGTAGATTTTTCGACTAAACAGGCACTAGAGCCTTTGATTTCCGTTCTAAAGAGCCCTTTTGCGATATTCTAGGACCCCTGGGTCCATACGATCACCCCTGGGAAGAAAAAAAACAAATGAACATCCGTGATCTTTCTTCTGGTAGAAAAAAATACAAAATTCCACATTTTCTCATATAGGAGCTTGAAATATCTACAACAGGGTTATCTGATACGCTGAATCTGATGGTATTATTTTCATTAAGATTCTGTGAATTTTTGGGAGTGATTTCTTCCCTTTTCAAAAATAAGCCAAATGTTCTCAGGCTCGTAACTTTTCACGAGCAACACTATACTTGATAAAATTTATATATTCGAAATCAGCATAAAAATCCGATTCTTTTGATGGATATATTGGTATTAAACTTGGTATCTATTTTTTAGAGTTTCGGTTACTATTGAGCCGGGTCACTCCTTACCAACTGTTCGTTACCACGAAGTGTTTAATGAGATTAAACCATTTCAAATGCAGTTTCCCAATTGCTTTAAGATTCTTAGATCATTCGTAGTCATGAATTTTATTTTTTAAGTTGAAAGGATTACAAAGACTATACAGGTTCAGTTGGATTTTGAAATTGATAGTCAACAGATTGTTGAGACTGCTGAATCGTAAGTTTGTAGAACTTTGTTTTCTTTTTCTATTGTTAGATACATTTTATCAATGTTTAATACACAATTATTGAACGCCTGACAGATTAAAGAAAATACAATCTTCTTTCTGAAAAATTTTTACCCCCCCAAAAAAAAACAAACAACCTACTATTGAGACAAAGTTTAGCTATAGACTATGTACAAGGTTGGCAAATTGAAGATTCAAAAGGAAGTGACTCCAAAAATATGATTTATAAACAAAATTGTCTGTTACTGCCTATAGGGAGGGATAGGGGGCTATCATTTTTAAATGATGATACCTTAATTTTTTTTTTAAAGCAGGGATGCCAAAAAGCTAATTTTTTTTTCATTTAAAGCGGAGACGGAAGAAAATGATATCGAATTCCCTGGGAAACCATGGAAATATTGTGATATACCCAGGGCCCCCCATGGGGACTTCTCATTGTCTTGGGTATTTTTGGATTTCTCATAGGCTAATGGCCTAATTTAGCTTTTGTGTTCCCTTTTAATTAGATTCCTTGGACCTCATTGAATGCCACGCCAGCTCTATTACTTATTATTTCAACTATTATGCAAGGATTCTGAAACGCCAAAAACATTTCGTTTCTACCAGATTTCTACTTCTCTTGATGGATAATGAAGAAGACCAGCGTCGAGCCAGCGACTTGCGAAGTTTTTAACTCATGAATACGCCCGAATCTATGATAAATTCAAGCTGGGATTTGAGAAAGGCTGATGAAAACATTAATGTTTGTGGTCAACATTAATCAAGCCGGCGGTGTGCCGCCGAAATCTCACCAGTGACGGCACGAAAAAATAATTGGAGGCTCGCTGGCTATTACCTTACCGACTATTTTTGGCCCGCCACCGCCAACCTTCCCTTATCGGCGTGGACCAGGGATCTAGTCCTGTGCACGTTTGTTTTCCATTACCGGGTTTGCACATGAGTTTGGGCCTCCAAATTCTCATCCAGGGCTCCAATTCCTCTACCAGGGCCCCATACCCCCCCTTCCGGGATCCCTCCCCTCAATGTTTTTCCTCCCCCACGCCTTCTCTCCCGATTTGTTTTACTGGGGTTTTTTCAACTTTTTTTTTCTTTCGAGAATTTCAAGAATCAGTGATCTGTTTCGGGTACCATTTTTGGCAACACTCCTCGAATATGCATATATTGGTAATTTGAGATGAATGCTGGACAGACATACTGTGTTGATGGTTAATGAAACATGTCTCGATCTCCAAGATTGTAATGACTACAACCGGGCAGGTATCATTATTATAATGTCATGGCCCTGTGCACCATGGTTTTCCATTACCGGGCTTGCGCATGAATTTGGGCCCCAAAACTCTCATCCAGGGCTCTGAGCCCCCTCCAGGCCCTCCTTACGTGCTCACTAAAAACGAATATTTTAAGTTAAAGATGACACCACAACTTATTTTTTACTTAAGTTAGATTATGTTAACAGATTTTTGAGTTAGGTTCATTAGGGCTCAGTAAGGGTGCGTGCAAGCTTACTGAGCCCAAATAAACTTAGCTAAAAAATCCGTTAACATAATTTAACCTAAGTGAAAAATCAGGTGTGGTGTCATCTATAACTTAAAATCTTCGTTTTTTAATGAACACCAACTAAAGAAACAAACACAGAAAATCAGGGAACAGAGTAAGGGAACAGACTTTGTCCGCTGTATGTTTGAATTGTGTATTTGTATGTGTTTTTGCCTCTCTCAATCCCTAAGCCTATGTGTCTGGGTGGGTGTTTTCTTGTCTCAGTGCTTCTCTTTGTCGGTTTGGATTTGTGAATTTATGTCTTTGTATGCATTTTTATCTCTCTCACTCTCAAAAACTGTGTGTCTGGGCGGGTGTTTGCTTGTCCCCGTGTCTGTCTCTGTCTGTTTGTATGCCTGGATTGTGTATTCGTATGTGTTTTTGTATCTCTCATTAAGTAAGCCTGTGTGTCTGGGCGGATGTTTGCTTCTCCCAGTGCCTGTCTTTGCCGGTTTGTATGTCTGAATCTATGTATTTGTATGTGTTTTTGTCTCTCTCGCTCTCCAGAGATTTGCTTGTCCCAGTGCTTGTCTTTGTTGGTTTGCATGTCTGAATTTATGTATTCGTATGCGTTTTTTGTCTCTCTCACTCTCTAAGCCTGTGTGTCTGGGCGGGTGTTTGCATGTCCCAGTGTCTTTCTATGTCTGTTTGTATGTCCGACTCTATGTATTTGTATGTGTTTTTTGTCTCTCTCACTCTCTAATCCCATGTGTCTGGGCGGTGTTTGCTTCTCCCAGTGCCTGTTATTGTCGGTTCGTATGTCTGAGTCTATGTATTTGTAGGTATTTTTCCTCTCTCACTCTGTGTCTGTTTGTCTGAGCGGATGTTTCCTTGTTTGAGGAGATTTTGGAGAAAATAATTCAGCTCATTTCTCTCAGACTGTTGGTAAAAGCTCTGTTAACCTGTCTCAGTTTCTAATATGCCCCCTATGTGCCTGCTAGTGCTATCTATGTCGCTGAAAATTCCTTTTCTTACATCACCGATTTTTTAATAAACATTCTAAACGTTTGACGTGCTAGCGTAAAATAATGGAAATATAACAACTTAATACATAAAATATTTTTATTGAAATAACGACATGTAGAATATTAAAATATGCTACATAAAAATATGCTACATAAAAATATGCTACATACATTATTATACATTATTAATATCGTTGAACAACTTTGGACATTTTGAGTCTGTTCCATGAAATAATTCATCATGTTCTATCTTGATAGTGTAGCTAATCTCTTCTCATAGTTCATAATCAGTAGAAGAATCATTAATCCATTTAGAGTGATACACAATTTTTACTGTGGTGTCACCTACAGGCTCAATATGCCTTTTGAAATTGAATTTATTGGGTTCAATTACTATATCTGTTGGTATACTATCAAAGGTAGTAATTGTGTTCACGTACGCTTTCTTCCATTAATTCATCATTATACACCGTTGTTACATTGCATGTCAATGCCTTTTGTATTCTGCTTTCGATTTCACTGTCTATTACCTCATTACTTTTACACAGGTAACAATTCTGGCGCGTGCACAAGTTATGGTTTATGGCATTAGTGAAGCAGTATGCCTTTCTTCGTTTTACCTTCCTTTGAATGCTAATACCCGAAAGCTGGCGATAGAGTTTATCACTGGGTAACGTGTTACTGCAAGCACTAGCAGGAAGATGTCCTTTTTCACCAACTATTATTTTTATGTTAGCTTTCTTTTGATCACTATCATCTCTGGAAATGATACTTTCGCATATCCACCATCATAAGAGTTGAATTTTTTCGGTAGTTCAAAGAAATTTAATCTCTCACTGTCATGACAACGAACGCATACATTTCCAATGAGATCCCCACTAGCACTTGTTTCATGGTTCAAGTTTTTGTCTTTTTCAGAATTCATTGCAACAATGAATTCATCTTGTGCACACACTTTCTTCGAATATTTCATCTTCACTTTTTTTAAATATGATGCAAGTGTTTATCCTTCCAATGTACCAAAAATACTAATCAAAACAATACAATAGACTAAGTAGTGTCGATAACCAGCCATTGAGTACCATTGGGACAGCCGCGTAAATAAAAAAAGTTAAAAATTATCTAATTTCGAAATATTCTAAGTAAAAAAAAAGAAAAGTGAAAGAAAAGTTATGTATTTCGAAAATATTAAACGTGATTTTTTAAGCGTATATCATGTCAGTCTAAGACATGTAAAAAAAAGTTGAAACATTTTCTAAGTCTGAAAAAAATTCCAAGTAAAAAGAAATAAAAGTGTTACTACAAACATTATCAATGCAGTAATTAAGGTTGATGAGAAATCAACCTAAAGGTGGATTTTTGGATATATATTCGTGATTAATGATTATAAAATATAGACATGGAAAACATCATTTGGAATGCGGTGTTAAATTTTGTTTCAAGAGCAATGCTAGCCGGAATAAAACATCAATTAATTATTGATCGCGCTGTGGAGTTTTCTCCAGAGATCATATACTGAGTGCGAAAAAATTGATCCTACAAAAATCTGGCCTACCGGACCCCTTACTTAAATCAGTTAAAGATGAAGAAAATGTTCTGGAGATTGTGAATTTTTTTGCCAAAGCAGCTAAAGAAAAGCGTCAACTTCCTACATTCGTCATTTTTGAGCCAACCGAGGACACTGCTTGCGGCGAAGAGATAAGTGCATGCGTAACTACCAAAGTAAATGAAATATGCCGTCGTTTTGAAGGCTTCATGGAACGATTGAATAAAAGTGACTTGAATCTTTCTACTCGAACTAGTTTCCCTACCGAACCAAATGCCCCCACAAAGCTGTCATTCTCTGTAGTTGTTAAAAACCCTCCGCCACTGAAAACCCCATCAGAGCGGAAAGCGTTTATAGAATCTGAGTGTGGTGAGTCTCTTGATGCTTCTAAATTTGAGCTCAGACCAGGAAAAAATGGGTGGCATGTAGCCATTGTGCAGAAGGCTACTGCGGAGAAATTGGCGCTTGGGATTAATAATCAAAACCAGGGTTCCAGCGCAAAAATCAGAACTCCCTCACACATCGGTATAGTTAAAGGGATTCACGAGTCTCTTAGTGCTGAGGATTTACAAATATTAATAGCCGGCTGTAAGAAAGCCGAACAATGTGGGAAATCAGGCACCTTCAAGCTGTATTTTTCAAGTAGAGATACTTTTGATACCGCCGCAAAAATAACAATTAAATTTGACTTCGAGCGTTTCAAATTAAAAGAATTTATTTTTCTCCCGAAACGTTGTTTTAATTGTCATGAAATCGGCCATATTTCTACACAGTGCAAATATACCAAGAAATGCGGCCGTTGCGCCCAAAATTATCACGGTGCGACGAAAGAAAGCCCGTGCCAGAACCCGATCTGCTGTTAGAATTGTCAAAGCCCCAAACACACGTGCTACCATGCTAGCTGCCCGTTGAACAAGACTCCCCCCTGGTGTAACAGATAGCCTGAGATACCATTGAGGCGTCCCCCTTGGACAGACTCTTTTGTATTTGTTTTAGAGTTAAAATCTAGGAATGAATATCGGCTGGATTCGAAAGTATAGGAATTGGCGGACATTGTTTTATATAATAATTAACAGGCATAGGAGGAGTTGGTTGGTAAATACCAGAACTAACTCTCTGCGATGACAGACGAGCCTCTGCATCTGCTAGCCTAGCTTCGAGGTCTTTAACATAGGCCTCTAAGTCGGCCGGCATGGTTTTAAATTCAAGGCTAGGAAATAGAGACAGATTAATGAATTATTAGAAAAGAGTTTCTAAAAAGTAGTCAACAACACCATGAGCAGCTGCCACCATTGTGAAGTATGGTATATTTCTCTAAGGAAATACCCTCTTATTGGTCACCAGTAGGGGGTGATCAAGCCTCCACGAGGACAAGACCTTGGGTAGCGTGATAGGCAGAGTTCGTATCTACTCAAGATGTTGCTAGAACTACTTTAATAAACTAATAAACAAAATACAATATTGGAGTACACTCATGAACAGTCTTCTTGAAGTCGTAGAGAATCTGAGCTATAGTCAACTTGCACCGGCTGGCAGAGTTGATTTAGAGGTTGCTGCTGCACCCTCCGAGCTCGCCGTCTATAGTTGGCTAGTGGAGGTTACTGGAAGTTTCCGACGGCAATTGATGTGGTGCTTATTGTTAAACTCTCCTAGCGCACCGTTTATTATAGAAAGGTGGAGGTTGCTCGAACTCTCCCAGTAGTGGTCCTCTAACCACTTGTCACTGTTGGTTCTCAAAGCTGAACTGTCCACAAGTTGCCTTTTCCCCCTTCTTATCTTCCAAGGCCGAAGCATAGAATTCTAGTTCCATGGCCCCAAAGTAGCCTCTCATTAGCTGGCAGGTTTTAGTCATGGTGACCCACTACTTTGAATAGAAAAGAAGGCAGAAACAATTACTTAAAACAACACATACCCAAATATACCCTTGAAGTGGAACATGCACTAAATACCAAAAATACACCCTTAACGTAATAAAACACTAAATACGAGAAATACACTTATATCTAACTTGCGTAAGCCTTGCAACAATCTTTACAATGCGTCACTTATTTCACATGCTTTATTACAAGCAGAAAAGCAGTTTGTCCCTCGCACTAAAGTACGAGTCAGATCCCAAGTGAAGGGCTGGTCCCAGAATTCCTTACTTGTTGAGGCTTGTAATAGGGCCAAATTCTGGCTAAGTATCTGGATAGATTTCGACCTTCCCAGAACTGGTATCGTAAACCAGATCCGTTTATCCACCAAACACCGTTTTTCAAAAGGGCTAGATAAACATAGAGCTACTCACTATTCGTTCCAATTTTTCTGAAAAGATTTTTAATAACCCAGGACTTTTGTGGAAAAATTTAACACATAAACAAAAACAAAAGACAAACCTGTCATTTAATATCCCTCCCGAACTATGGGAACATTTCTCCAGAGAGTTTTCAGAACCAGACCCACTAATAGAAAATCCCTCCAAAGTTACACTCGAAAAGATACTTTCGATAGGGGACAAATCAATGTTTATTGCATCTGTTTTGGATGTTTATAATATAATTCGTAAAATTAAGAACCCTTTTTTAAGAGGTACAGATCACGTTTGCGCCAAACACCTCCTATATGGAACCCCTTTTCTTTTTTCCCACCTTGCCCTACTTTTCCAAATGGTGTTTACAAAAGGAATAGTCTCTGTCTCGTTTTCAACTGGCCGTCTTACTCCTGTCCCTAAAAAAAATAAACCCCTAAATGAGTGCTCCTCATATCGGCCAATAACGGTAGCTACAACTTTTTGTAAAATATTTGAGAAGTTGATAATGCCTGAGCTGGTTGATAAATGCTATATGCCCCCACACCAATTTGGGTTCTAGAAAGAAATAGGGTGCGCTCATGCACTGACAGCACTGTCGTCGGTCTTGATTGATGCTGATAAATCTGGAGAGCCGCTTATTCTAGGGAGCCATGATGTCAGTCGTGCTTTTGATTCGATAATTCATGCGCATATCCTCACTGAATTGTAAAAACGTGGGGTCAGTACCTATATTATTCGTGCTTTGTATGATATGTATAATCATTTAAATGTCATTGTTAATCTGCCTCATGGAATAATTACAAAGATAACCATACCTGTTCGTCGCGGAGTAAGGTAAGACGCCCTTACATCCACAATTGTATTTAACAACTGTATTCTCGACGCACAATCTCAAGCAGTTTCTTCCTGTATTTTAGAAGGGATAGATGTGTCTCTTATTGTTTATGCGGACGATGTCTTTAACCCCAGCCGAACGTTACTGGTGTTTGAGAAAAAAATTTTCCATTTTGAGTCGAGAATATTTAAAAATAAATCTTAAATTTATCGCTGAAAAGTCAGAAATGGTACTATTCGACTGGGGCCCAGTTCCCGAAGGATTTAATATGGATCTTAAGGGAGTATTGGTTGCTCCTAAATTTGAAATGAATTATCTTGGCCTCCCAATCTGTAACTCCCTTAAAGCAACTAAAACGCTTCTCATTCACCATTTCCAGCGCCGGACGTCCAGTGCCTACGGTGGCTTAGTTTCCAATAAACTTCATTTTTATCGCCAGCTGCTAGCTAAATTACATAACTCGTATGCGGTCCCGAATTTTTTATGCCTTGCTCCTTTTTGGCGTACATTTTTGGCAACGGAATCAAAGCAACTCCGACGAATTTATTACCGGTATGCTAAATATCTTCTCAGCCTCCCCCCTGGGCAAGTAATTCTTGGGCCAATAGGAAATACGGTCTAATTGACCCCAATGCTGCCATCGGCCGATGCATTGCAGCTTACAATAGGGGAATAAATGGACACCCATGGTGTTCCATTTTAAAACAATAGGTCTTTCACGTTTACTGTTTTTGGGTTTGTTATATATACTGTATGATTGTTTGGTTTATTATTATGCTTGTGTGCTTGTTCCATAAGTTTTATTCTTGTTTTATTCGTGCTTGTCTATGTGCTTGTTACATTGGCTTGTGCTGTCATTTTCTGGTTTATTACTATGCTTGTGCGATTGTTCTATGAGCTTTAATTTCGTTTTATTTGTCATTAAGCGTCTTTTTCTTTTGCTTTTGTTTTTTCTATTATTTTTCTTTTTTTCTTTTTTTTATACTCTGTTCATCATTGTATTTCAACGGGTTATAAATAAATTCAATTCAATTCAATTCAATTATTTTTCTAATTGTAAAAATCACGACTAACATATCTATATCATTATCATTTTGTGTTTCGAAAATATAATTTTTTTTATTATAAGTATATTTCTTGTCATTCTAAGACATGTAAAAAAAAGGTTGAAAAATTTTTATGTTAAAAAAATATAAAAAATAAAAGTTCAGAAAATTAAACTTAAAAAAGTGTAAAATAAATGGGGGAAGGGCCAAAAAGTTGGGGGAGCGGGTATTGGGGGGCCCTTGGAGTTTGGGGTCCTAGGTGGTTGGGGTCCTTGGTGATTGGGATCCTTGATGTTTGGGGTCCTTAGTGGTTAAAAAATTCATAATCACCTCACTACTTGATTTCTAAGGATTGTACTGGATTTCAAAGGATTGTTCTGGATTTCTATATTAAAATCTTTTTTCGTCGTCTACGACTTTATTATTTTCAACTTTATGCATACTCCAATACCAAACAATATTTTATTAATCGCAATCCTTGCTTGGTACTTTTGTATTATAGCGACTACACCCAAGAAGTGAAGCTAGGTCAATCGAATAAATCACCTTGTGAATGATGAACATATTCTAATCCTATTCTGACATTTATATAATGTGGCGTGGGAGTCACAATTCCCTCGAACTTACCTTTAGTTGATAAGCGATTAGAATGCACTTCGTATCGAAGGAGTTGTCGTAGAAACTTCGAAAAGGGCTCATTCGATTGGAAATTGGATTGTCTAGTGCCCTTTTTAAAAATCAAAATTAATTGGAAGGCAACTAAAACCCCTTCCACGCCTACCATTTCCCCGAACACATCCAATAAAAATTTTGAGATAGCCATTTTGTTCAGCGTAGTTGATTTCCAGATAGAAATTATGTTTTTGAGGAGGACACTCCCACGCAGATCTCGGGGCAAGGGTTGGAAGTTATGCCCTGGGGGCATACAAGGTTTTTATAGAAAGTGTTGTCGTAGAAACTTTCAAAAAAGCTCATTCGATTGGAAATTCAAAGGGCTAGTACCCTTTTTAACAGTTGAAGGTGATTGGAAGGCAACTAATCCCCCTCTCACGCCCACCTTTTCCCCAAACACATCCAATAAAAATTTTGAGATAGCTATTTTAAACAACGTAGTTTTAAGTTCTAGAAATTAGGTCTTTGAGGATTTCAACCCCCCCCCACAACTTTCAGGACAAGAAATTTAAGTTATATCCTTGAGGCATATAAGGTTTTTATAGAACGCGTTGTCGTAGAAACTTCAAAAAGGTAATGTATTATTTATTTTCTTTTTTTCTTTAGACCAGGGCACTTCGTACTGAAGAAGTTGTCGTAGAAACTTCGAAAAGGGTTCACCCAATTGGAAATTGAAACGCCTAGTGCCCTTTTTAATAGTCGCAAGTGATTGGAAGGCAACTAACACGCCTTCCACACCCACCATTTCCCAAAAACTCATCCAATAAAAATTTTGAGATAGCCATTTGGTTCCACGCAGCTTGAAGTTCAGCAAATTATACTTTTGAGCAGGACATACCCCCCATAGTCTTCCTAGCAAGGGTTATAAGTTATGCCCTGGGGCCATATAAGGTTTTTATTGAAATCTTTGCCGTAGAAACTTGAAGTAGGGCTCATTCAATTGGAAATTCAAAGGGCTAGTGCCCTTTTTAAAAGTCGAAAGTGATTTGTGGGCAAGTAACCCCCCTCTCACGCCCACCTTTTCCCCAAACACATCCAATAAAAATTTTGAGATAGCTATTTTATTCAACGTAGTTTTAAGTTCTAGAAATTAGGTCAATGAGGATGACAATCCCCCTTCCCCCACAGGCCTCGGGACAAGGGTTGTAAGTTATGCCCTAGGGGCATATAAGGTTTTTATAGAACACGTTGTCGTAGAAACTTCAAAAAGGGTTCATTTGATTGGAAATTGAAATGGCTAGTGCCCTTTATAATAGTTGCAAGTGATTGGAAGGCAACTAACACCACTTCCACGCCCAACATTTCTCCAAACTCATCAAATCATAATTTTGAGATAGCCATTTTTTCCACGCAGTTTGAAGTTAAGGAAATTATACTTTTTAGCAGGACATACCCCCCCTCCAAAATCTTCAGGGCAAGGGTTATAAGTTATGCCCTGGGGCCGTATAAGGCTTTTATTGAAATCTTTGCCGTAGAAACTTGAAGAAGGGCTCATTCGATTGGAAATTCAAAGGGCTAGAGCTCTTTTTAACAGTCGAAAGTGATTTGAGGGCAATTAACCCCCCTCTCACGCCCACCTTTTCCCCAGACACGTCCAATCAAAATTTTTGACACCCATTTCATTCAATGTAGTTGAAAGTTTTGGAAAATTTGGTCTTTAAGGATGAAAATCCCTCCCAAGGGTTGTAAGTTATACCCTGGGGGCATACAAGGTTTTTATAGAAAGCGATGTTGTCGAAACTTCAAAAAGGGCTCATTCATTTGGAAATTGAAAGGGCTAGTGCCCTTTTAAAGAGTCGAAAGTGATTGAAGGGCAACTAGCCCCCCTCTCACGCCCACCATTTCCCAAAAACATTCCAAAAAAATTTTGAGATATTCATTTTGTTCAACGGAGTGTAAGTTCCGAAAATTAGGTCTTTTAGGATGATAACCCCCTCAGAGCCCTCAGGGCAAGGGTTGGAAGTTATGCCCTGGGGGCATATAAGTTTTATATAGAAAATTTTTGCAGAAATTTCAGAAAGGGCTCATTGGATTGGAAATTGAAATTGCCCTTTTTAATAGTCAAAACTGAGTGGAGAGTAATTAACCCCCCTCTCACGCCCATTGTTTCCCCAAAAACACTCAATCAAAAGCAATTTTGTTCATCGCAGTTGAAAGTTCTGGAAATTATGTATTTAAGGATAACAAACCCCCCAGTGCCCCCAGGGCAAAGGTTGTAAGTTATGCCCTGGGGGTATATAAGGTTTTTAGCGACAGAGTCGGCGTAAAGACTTCAAAAGGGGCACATTCAATTGGAAATTGAGAGGGCTAGTACCCTTTTTAGTAGTTGAAAATGATTGGAGAGTAACTAGCTCCCCTCTCACGCACACCATTCCTCTGAACACATCCAAGCAAAATTTTCAGATAGCCATTTTGTTCAAGTATTAGAAAGTTCTGGAAATTAGGTCTTTGAGGATGACCCCCCCCCCGGCCTTCAGGGCAAGGGTTGTAAGTTATGCCCTTGGGGCAAATCAGGTTTTTATTGAAAGCTTTGTCGTAGGAACTTCAAAAGTACTGATATGATTGGAAATTGAAAGGGCTAGTGCCCTTTTTAATAGTTGAAAGTGATTGGATAGCGACTAACGCCCCTCTCCCGCCCACCATTTCCCCAAACATATCCAATCAAAATTTAGTTAAAGTTCAGGAAATTAGGTCTTAGAGGATGACAACCACCCTAACAGCCCTTAAGGTAAGGGTTGTAATTTATGCCCTGTGGACATATAAGGTGTTTATAGAAAGCGTTGTCGTAGAAACCCAAAAATGGCTCAATTGATTGGAAATCGAAAGGCCTAGTGCCCTTTTTAATAGTCGAAAGCGATTGGAAGGCTTGACATTTTATAGTAAAGATCGATGTGGGTATAGTGTATTATTTTTTGTTGTTGTTGTTGTTGTTTAAACAAGGGCAGTTCGTATCGAAGGAGTTGTCGTAGGAACTTCAAAAAGGGCTGATTCGATTGAAAATAGAAAGGGCTGATGCCCTTTTTAATAGTCGAAAGTGATTGGATGGCAACTAATCCCCCTCCCATGCCCACCCTCCCATTTTCCCATTATGTTTAAAAACTAAATGTTTTCTTAAGATGAAATCAAAATGCACTGTGTTAATGCTAATTCCCAATAAGACATCTCAGCAGTATCCCAAGAGCGACTGAGGGTATTAAGTTCAAACTTTCGGGGCTACTTCTGCTCTTAAAATTTAACCAACTCAAACTAGCGTAAGTGTATCCTAGCTATCAAAGTTAAGTAAACAGATTTTTTTGCGAATGGTACCAATTTTTCCATTTCAGGTCAACTAGAGGAGGCCTGAAACTAAATTAAACTCTACTATTTGTGTCCAGATTTTTAAAAGGGTATATTTGTTAAAAATTGTTGAAACTTCTTCTCCAGCATACAAATAGCAGGCCAAACTATAAAGTCTTAAAAAAAGAAAAGATTTAACGTATTGCTTTCTATTTCCCTGAAAAGACTATGTCAATATAAAACGAACAGATATTAATTAAAAAACTTTTTCCACAAGATGAGTTTTTCAAGGAAGAGTAAAGAACTTCATTAAACAAAAAATTAGCAAAAATAAAATCAATTAATTTACCAAGCGTGAAAATACCACAAATCAGTATCGATAAATAAATGAAACCCAAAACGAACAGAAATTACAATAAATAACCAAGTCATACTCAAAACGAGCAGAAATTAGCATAAGTTAGGCTCAAAACCCTTATGCCTTCCCAAGGCCAGAACATAATTTTCACTTTACTGCAAAAAAATACAAATGAATGTGCATTGTCAGTTTAATATACATATACTGATATTTTAGAATCAAAATGTTAATATTATTTGATTTATTAAAGTTATAAAAGGTAAAAGACATGCATCAAAAGGTATCTCATTTGCATAATTCTTAAGTATAATCAGTATCTATTGACTATTATATTGGTCCGAATATAACCTGTCCTGGTAGCTTTATATGATCTAGTTCAATATCCACTGAGGCCTTACTCTAGTTTACAAATACAGGTTCTAGTCGGTTTATACGAGTACCTAGTTCAGTACCTAGTTCAGTATATATTATGGCCTTACTACTCTCCCCAATATAATAAATAAAAATAATTTTTAAATAGGGGAGTTTGATCAAAAACGAACAGAAATTAATTTAAAAAAACTTTCTAAAGAGAAAGTTTTCTAAAGAAAAGTCAATGCCATATTTAAACTTAAGATCAGACGAAATAGAAACCTACAATAAATCATACTCAAAACGACCAGAAATGAAATAAACAATCATAGCAAAAAAAAACATACAACAGGTATAAATATAAATGACTAAATAAATCTTAAAACGAGCAAAGCTTAAGTTGAAAATACAAGTCAAGCTAAAAACGAACAAAAATATTTTGCTATTGAAGCATAAAGACTTACCTTTTGTTTATAGGCGATTAGAATTTCAACCCTTTACCTGTTTCGTTCAATCCAAATAAAAAAATTATTCTTATTATTATCATTTGGTTGTATCATGATATTTATTCCTTAGTTAAGACCATTTGAATGCAATGCTATACTGGACGAACATCATAATTTGGGTCATTGACCTATATAAAGACAGGTATCAAAAGGTATCTCATTTGCATAATTCTTAAGTATAATCAACATCTATTGACTATCATTTTGGTCCAAACATAACCTGTTCTGGCCCCTTTACATGATGTAGTTCAGTATCCACTGAGACGTTACTCTAGTTTACAAATACAGGTTCTAGTCGGTTTATACGATCTAGTTCAGTACCTAGCTCAGTACATATTATGGCCTTACTACTCTCCCCAATATAATATAATATCAAACAAAATCATATTTGATGTTTACTCATCAAATATTTATTTTAATTTAAACATAAAAACTACAGTAAAATTATATTTTTTGAACAGATGAGCTTTCAGCAATTAATATCATTATATATTAAATATTCAATTAAATTTTATTAGTTCTTTCTAAGACTGTTGAACTGATGATATTTCAACAATTAATAGCATTGTATATCAAACATTCAGTTTTATTTTATTAGTACTTTTCAAGACTGTGCAAGACACATGTAGCTTTCAGTAAAGTTCCAATGACACAGTAGGTTTTAGACTTTTACAGTGAGAGAAGGAGGAAAAACCCAAACGCTTGTTTGTAGAGATTTGTGTTCATGCTTGATTTGCATATTGAATTTAAGTTTCAAGATTTATTTACTTATTTATATTAGTACGTGTTGCATGTTTGTTTGCTATGATTGTTTACTTAATTTCTGTTCATTTTGGGTCTCATTTATGCTTCAAAAGCCATGTATTTTTTTTTCGTTTTAAGCTTGATTTGGATATTCAACTTAAGCTTTACTCGTTTTAAGATTTATATTAGTACCTGTTGTATGTATTTCGCTATAATTGTTTATCTAATTTTTCTTCGTTTTGGGTTTCATTTATTCTTTAATAGTAATTTCAACGGGGAGTGGGGACATATGCTCCATTAGATTTTGAAAAATATCCTTGTTGATATTTTCGTTGAAAAAAGGCTTTTGCGGTATTTACTTATAAAAAAAAATTGAAAAGCAACAAAATTACCCCTCTAGAGTTGAAAAAGTAGATTTTGCCCACTCACTAATTTTATGAGTTAGCACCATGGGCGCCCATATGGGGGGGTGGCAGAGCGGGGGCTCCAGCCCCCCCCCTGACTGAATGATGCTGTCTTATATTTTATATCTTTGTTTTGAGATTTCTAGGTACAGCATTGGAAGCGCCGATTAGACCAGTTAAACCCCCCTCCCCCTAAAATTCAGCTTATGGGAGCCAATGGTTGGCTCCACTGTCCACAATATGGAAGGGAGGAATATGCAAGGACCGCCTGAGGTATTGTCTTTTTTTGTGAAACCTTAACGTACGAAGCCAGAAATTTGGATACTGCTTTCAAGTATTGAATCAGAAATTATTAATTTTTTATGGACCTTCAGGTGTATATATTTTTTTTTTTTTTAGATATGTCAAAATGCAAAATACTTCTAGCATTATTCACTGTAGATTAAGTGCATGAAAATTATGAGGGTGGGGTACAAACTTCCTCCCAAATGAATATCAATGCACACTTTTTTTAAGACTATTCCTTAGCCTGGATTACTGGTCACTGCAGTTGTCATAAGCGTTGCTAGAATTTTTTCGTAAAGGAGAGTAGCCTATCTTTTTCTCTGGGGTTCCAAAAAAGATCAGATTTTATTTGGCAATTTGAATAAGAAGTGCCCAGAAATTCAGAAAATTTTCGATTTTGGAAAGACTGTCCCAGTCTGTACGTCACCGTGGAGTGCTCCCTTGTTTCTGTTATCTACGCTCTTACCCTTGTAGAGAATCAAGGGACCTGTAGATTTCAGTGGCGGATCCAGAGGGGGCAAGCCCCCCCCCCCCCCCGCCCCGCCTAGCGTAGTCTAAAGTGGTGTAATTTACTTAATTAATTCAAGTTTGCGTTAATTAAACTTGCTCCTAACGCAAGTTTATCGGATCAACCTAATTTGCCCCCCCCCCCTTCCTAATTTTTTTCGGATCAGCCTATTTTGCCCCCCCCCCTCCCCTAAAAAATCCTGGATCTGCCCCTGGTAGATTTATCATTTAGGACACATGGAAATATTTATTTGTGTTGATCATAAATTAGAAATGCAATAAAGGAATAGTCAATAGCCTTATTAGTTCTGGTTGATTAATAAATTATGTTAATGATTAACGTCAATTGTCACTAAGTACATGAAAATGCAACGTGAATGACGCCAGTGCTTTGTGCAGAATTTGTTTCAAGCAATGGGTGGCAACTTTGAGAAAACATCATGAATATACAAACTATTTGGAAAATTTATAAAATCCTTAAGAACAATTCAAAAATTTTCGCAAGTTCGGGGAATGTGCGTGCCTTCATATTCTAGCATCAATTAAGTGTAACAGTGACAAGGTAACTTATAACAAAACACTATGAAAATATTCCAAGTCTTACCATTTCAATGAAAAAATTCCAAAAAGGAACTTAAAAACATTAATTGAGTGTAGCAGTGATATGGTGAACTACTGCAAAAATATTCCAAGTCTTACACTTAAACGAAAGAATTCCAAAGTGAACCTTTAAACATTAATAGAGTATAGCAGTGACAACACACAACGCTACGATAATATTCCAAGTGTTACATTTGTGTGTGTGTGTGTGTGTGTTTGTTTTTGAGTGTGTGTATTTTTGTGTGTGTCTGTTCGTGTGTTTGTGTGATGTTTTTTGATTGAGTGTTTTTTGTGTTTCTGTTTTAGAGTGTGTGTGTGTGTTTTTGCGCGCGCGCGTGTGTGTGTGTGTGTGTGTGTGTGTGTGTGTGTGTGTGTGTGTGTGTGTGTGTGTGTGTGTGTGTGTGTGTGTGTGTGTGTGTGTGTGTGTGTGTGTGTGTGTGTGTGTGTGTGTGTGTGTGTGTGTGTGTGTGTGTGGTGTGTGTGTGTGTGTGTGTGTGTGTGTGTGTGTGTGTGTGTGTGTGTGTGTGTGTGTGTGTGTGTGTGTGTGTGTGTGTGTGTGTGTGTGTGTGTGTGTGTGTGTGTGTGTGTGTGTGTGTGTGTGTGTGTGTGTGTGTGTGTGTGTGTGTGTGTGTGTGTGTGTGTGTGTGTGTGTGTGTGTGTGTGGTGTGTGTGTGTGTGTGTGTGTGTGTGTGTGTGTGTGTGTGTGTGTGTGTGTGTGTGTGTGTGTGTGTGTGTGTGTGTGTGTGTGTGTGTGTGTGTGTGTGTGTGTGTGTGTGTGTGTGTGTGTGTGTGTATGTGTGTGTGTGTGTGTGTGTGTGTGTGTGGTGTGTGTGTGTGTGTGTGTGTGTGTGTGTGTGTGTGTGTGTGTGTGTGTGTGTGGTGTGTGTGTGTGGGTGTGTGTGTGTGTGTGTGTGTGTGTGTGTGTGTGTGGTGTGTGTGTGTGTGTGTGTGTGTGTGTGTGTGTGTGTGGTGTGTGTGTGTGTGTGTGTGTGTGTGTGTTTGTGTGTGTGTGTGTGTGTGTGTGTGTGTGTGTGTGTGTGTGTGTGTGTGTGTGTGTGTGTGTGTGTGTGTGTGTTTGTGTGTGTGTGTGAATTTTCTTGAATTTTTTAATGCTGCGTTGAGTAAAGGTGGTACAAGTTTCTTCGAAATTGCAGGTCAAAGCAGGTTACCGGTCCATTGACTTAGAAAGTTCATTAACTGTTCTTGAATGTTGTAATGCTGCGTTGAATATTCTTCTAATTAAAAATGAAATAATGCTGACCTATCCCTATTCCTATTTGGAATTCTTATTGTTTTTTTCTAGCCATTTAAATTTCCAATCTAATGAGCCCTTTTTGAAGTTTCTGCGACAACACTATAAAAAAAACGTACATGCCCCCATGGCATAACAAACAATCCTTGCCCTGAGGGTTTCTTTTTTTGGGGGGGGGGGATGTCATCCTAAAAGACCTAATTCCCTGAATTTTCATTTACGTTGAACAAAATGGCTATCTCAAAGTTTTTATTGGATGTGTTTGGGGAAAAGGTGGGCGTGAGAGGGGGGTCAGTTTCCCTCCAATCATTTTTCACTATTAAAAAGAGCACTAGCCCTTTGAATTTCCAATCGAATGAGTCCTTTTTGAAGTTTCTACGACCAAGCTTTCTATGATAAAAAAAAAACCGTATATGCCCCCAAGGCATAAATTACAACCCATGCCCTGAGGAATGTGGGGGAGTGTTATAAAGATAACTAATACGTAGATAGGATTTTCTAATGTAGAACTGAAGAGAAGCATAATCCTTGAAGGTCACATCTCTCCAAAATGTCATTTAGGTAAGTGACATCAAAGTTTACTTCTTTATACAACGATTTTATGACATTTCAATTCTAAGATGCAAAAAGATATAAAATATTAAACTTAGTTATGAGAACGAAATGGTTCGTAGCTTTCAAAATATTAATTAGAACGACCAAGTCAAAGATAAGAAATTAGACCGGCCGTTATTAATGCAACTATCTATAAAATTGCAGGTTAAAGACAATGCTCTGAGCTTTTTCATGAAACAGAAGTCAAAGACATTCATACGAGACAAAACTGCACTTGGCAAGGTCCTTCAACAGTTCCAATTGTTATTTTATTTGTATTTTCCTTTTAATGAACTTCGAATTAGTTTCGTACATTTGTTAATCATATATTATATTTATCATCGACTAGTATTCAAGATCATTTTCAAAGTTAAACAGCAAACCCTCCTTCTATATCGCCCAAAATTTGCTCAAGAGCTTCATTTTCATTGTCATTTGGATGGTTTTTTGATGTCATACTTGTCAAATCTATTCAGCATAGTGGGTGTAGGATTAAAGTCCCTGTAGCACTTTCCCTGGCAATTTAGCCTAAGTCGGATGAACACAGTAGAGTGTATCCTGTTTTAAGGTGCATTTTAAGGTGCATCCTGTTTCGAATTTTGTACTTGACAAGATTCACATCAAAAAACACTCTCTCGACGAAGGGGTTGCTGATGGGAAAGCTTAAGACAGAAAGAGCTGCTTGAGCTATGTCGAACAAAGGTCAGCTTTTCCCACTCTTTTCTGTATTTTTTTTTTTTTTTCGAAATTTGACCACTTTCCCATTTGGTTTTTCACGCTAAGGACAATGCACGCTTTAATAATTTAAAATTTAGGTCGTCATGGAGCCTGGAATGCGATATGAGAATCCCTACGGGGTTCTGGAAATTTTGGTATAACTTACCTATATTGTAAGACCAGTATACTGAGACCCTACTTCTTTTTTTAGTTCCTTAATCACAATTTCTATTGGTGATAGAGAATAATTCAGCATATTAGCCAGAAAGTAATGTAAAATACCACCTTAGATATTGGCAAGTATTTTTTTTTTTAGATCTTCTTTAATTTCATTTTTTATTTAATTTTCCGACATACCAGAGAACTAAGGAAAATATCTTTCTTGTCAAGCCAGAGACTGAGAACAGAAAATGTCGACCATAAAAGCGCATGTAATCAGTCAAAAATGCTTCACTGTTTCAGATTTCGGAATATGGTGCCAAAATCAGTCAATGAAGGCTGAATCCTATCAATTTTGAGTTCTAGTATTCTGAAAAGCAAAATTTACACTATCTGGCAACATTGTCTCTGAATTTTTTTTTGTTTTTTTTTTGTTTTGTTTTTTTGCACTCATCCCTGCAAGATCTAATTTGCCCGGATTCGAACTCCACCCAAAAAATATATGGTGAATATGCGCTAGGGCATTTTAGCTTCCCTTTTTGCGCTATCTAAAGTCAGGCACCTGGCATCACTGCATGGCAGTCGCTTCTGGACAGTGAGAGAGTGAGGATCGATAGTTTCGCAAAGCGTGTTTTTTCATTTTGGTCACGGGATAAAAAATAAAAAATGGAGGGGACGACAGAGCAGCGATAAGCCAATAAATTCTGCTTTCTCTTGGGCAAAACTGCTTCAGAGACTCTTTCCTTGACTGAGCAGGCCTACGGAGACCATGCCATGTCGAAAGCCCAGGTTTTTCGTTGGCACAAGGACTTCAAAGACGGGTGGGAGACAGTTCAGGAGAAAGATCAATCTGGACGCCCTTCAACAAGTTTATCGGATGAAAACGTGTCAAAAGTTAAAGGACTCCGACCGTCGGTTGAGTCTGCAATTCATAACGGAAGAGGTCATCAATAGCTTGTAGGATCATCAATAGCTGCGATCTATGTTTGCGGCACTCTGTTCAGTATTTTCAGAGAAAAGTTTCAAGTACCCTAACGCACTAATCCAGATAGTCCATTGTGTGGAAAAAATGGACGAACAACTCTCAATCTGGACGAGTATTGCTGTCCCTTTTTTCCGTTTTCTCAAAAGAAAAAGAAAAGCTTGGACGTCTTTTTCTCTTTCTTTCCTTTTTCGCGCTTTGAGCAAAGACTACTCAGAAAAAAAAGAGAACATAGTACTCTGTGGGACGAATTCCCATTTTATACAGTAAGCACCATTTGCGCTTTAGCGGGTTTTAAGCGGAGGGCTGTAAAGTTGACAAGAGTGGAATTGCTGCGGAAAGCGGAGAATCAGCATCGCCTAAGTAAAATCAATATCAGTAGTTTGTAGTTTATGGATGGCATTAGAGTCGACTTTTCATGTTTGAAAATTAAAAGATGCGGAAAACCACCCGGAAGTGATCCCAAGCGGAATAGCCAATATTTTCAATTTTGAAAGGTTGTTGGTACCAGCGCGAGCGATGCGAAGCATCGCGAGCAGCAAATTTTTGGAAAATGATACTTTTTATACGAAAGTAACCTATTTTGCCACCCAAAGTGGCACCAAAAAAACTGCTGAGTGGCAACCCTGATCATGTGTAGAGTATTTCTGCTTGGCGCCTCCTTCGCACGCGCAATGACGATTTTATATACATTTGCTGCGCTTTGATCAGTGCTTTCTTTGTGTCGGACTTTTCCGACATTGTCGGATTTTTGGCCCTCTTGTCAGACCACAGTTTATATAATTATCCAGTATGATCATTCCCTATCTCACCCATTATAAAAACCCGGACCGGGGTGCGAGTGCTCCAGAGAACGTAGAAACATAAGCGGCATCAGATCTTTTCACGGGTAGACAAGTCAGACGCGAAACAATCGGAAACAAGTGGAAACCCGCTATTACGAATAATGCACTTTCTAACCATTTCTCATTGATTGACGCAAACACAACTGATCCATAACTGCACGAAGAAGTGGGAGGAGCTTTTTGTTCACACCGAGAACGAAGACCAGAAATGATCTGCTATAAGCTTACTGGATAATTATATAAACTGTGTGTCAGACAAAAAAAAAATTGTGTCAGACGTCGGAATGTTGTCGGATTTTTAGTATAAAATGGATATTTGTCGGATTCCTAATTGTTCTAGATATTTTTTTTTTTTTACTGGAGAAGGATTTTCAAACTAGCGAAATAGGTGGACTGTTCTCTTAGTGTTTAAAAAAAAACCTATCACTAGTTTAAGCAAGGCGAAACTTTTGGAAATTTGTTGTAGTTTTGTTTTGCAATAAGGAGTTTGAAATAAAAGTAGACCTCCTTGATATGGTTGAATGTTGTGATTGAAAAGCGGAAACCATTTTCAACATTATGTGCGATGTTCTTCAAGATAAAAACATATCTACAGAGAACTGGGTTAGATTCTGTGCGGAAACGTGTAATACTATGTTTGGGCGTGATAACTTGGTTGTGAGCAGAATCAAAGACAAATTTTCATCTGTGATATGTGTCAAGTGCAGCAGTCATTCAATTTTGCTTCTTATACTTGCAAACAATTGCCAAATCAATTGGAAGATCTGTTTAACACATTATATAATCACTTCATCATGAGTGGCAAATGACGTTCTGAGTTTGAATAGCACCAGAAGTTTACAGACACCCAAGACCTGAATGTGCTTGGCCCAGGTAAAACACGTTGGCTGTCTCTTCGGATGTGCCTTGAGCGACTATTGCATAATTGGGATGTGCTTAGTAGCTACTTTCAGGGAGTAGCAGCTAAGGATCCAACTCACTTGAACGACAGGGCATCACAAGCCCAAAAAACTCCAATTCTTCAAATTCTACTTGAGTTCCAACTCTACATGTTGGAGCTGTTTACAAATTTTAATCTTCTTTTCCAATGTGAAAAACCTTAGTTTCATAAAATTTTAGGTTGAGATACATCTAAAAAATCTGACCATGAATTTCATGAAGACTGATCAACCATTGAATCTCGACCGTGACAAAGCAAGTGAATAACTTCCAGCTGAAGAAGTGTACTTGGGGATGTCAGCTCACGAGTCTCTTCAAAACCTGCAGTCAAATCCGAGCAAAAGCAGATGAATGTGAGGTGAAAGTCATCTATGAATGTACTCGTAAGTTATATGTGGAGGCAGTGAAGCAAATCAAGCGGCAACTCTCGTTTGAGGACGAACTGTTTACGTTGTGTGAGATCCCTGACCCTACGAAAGCTTTGGACATAGGTGCAATTGGTCTTCTGCAAAAGTTTCTACGGATATATAGTGCACTGTCATGGGATGGAAGAAAGATAGTAGAGGAATGGCAGAGTTTACTGCTTTTTGATCTTCCAAATGTGACAGATGTTTGTGATTTTTGGCATCACTTGGCTTCTATAAAATCACCAAATGTTACTCAGAGGCTTTCTAACATAATCAGCATTGTCCAATACCTCCGGGCCTTGGCACTTTCGAACGTTGTTGTAGAGTGGTTCTTTTCAACCTTAACAGATGTTAAAACAGATCATAGAAACTCGTTCAAAAGTGTGACCCTTACCTCAATTATGCAGGCCAAGTTTGGCATGAAAAGAAAAAGACATGTGTCCCATGATTTAGAGATCGATGCCCCCCTCTTAAAACTACTCAAGACTGTAAAAGCCAACGCGACGGCTGAGGAGTGTGTTCAGTGTAGTTAAAAAAGTGCAGCTAAAAAAAAATTGATGAAATTTTTTTGTATTCGAGGAAAAGAAGGATTTTACATGAATATTTTAAAATATATGAGGTGAAAAGGAATAACTGAGTGTGAATAAGGTACGGATTTTTTTTATTATTTTTATTTACTTAATGGTAAAGATATATATGTTACCATTGAGGGAGGAGAAGCTGTAGGACAGACAGTGTAAAATCTTGTCTTGTGAAAAGAAAAAGATTCCAATGCGACAGAATATTGTCAGATTTTTCGGTTGAAGTCGTAAATTTGTTGGATTTTAGACCAGTGTGGTGTCGGAAAAAGTGTAAGATTCCTTTGGTCGGGTTTCGGAATTTTCAGGCTTTATAAACTTATTGATTGGAAATCTGGTGTGAACAAAGTGGAAGCACTGGCTTTGATACGCTATTAGGCAATATCATTAGTTTAGTCCACTGACCACCGTCAGTCGGTGGCATTGTGATGTATCCCATTTCTGAAATAACCGTTCATGACTGTATATATATCTAGGCAGTGGAAAAAAAACATGAAATACCTCAAGACTGACACAATTCCAACGTTAATACGAGAATATTCCTGCTTGATAATCTCAAGTTTTCCAACATTAAGCACTCTGAGTTTGTTAAGACACTCCTCAGTGTCAATGACCTTTTCCCCGTATCCACCAATAAGTCGCGTCACTTTGTTCCCGATTAATTTTAACTCGTTTAAAATTCGAATAAATTTGCTAGACCACAGCACATTTCCGTATGAAACATAAGGGTGGACTAAAGCGGTACATAAAATTAGTAAAATTTGTGGCGGCTAAAAGATTTTAAAACGTCGAATTGCTTCAAGTCCTCGTGCAATCTTCAGTGCAACAATAACACTGTGTGATTTCCAAGAAAGATTATAATCTAGGTTCAAACGAAGGTATCGCGTCTCGTGCAATTGATATACTGGCTCATTCGTAAACAAAAAAATTCCATCAATGTCCTGGGGTTCATCTAATCTTGAATATAAAATAAAACTAGTCTTCGCAGTATTAACAGATAGTAAGCTCAAACTAGCAAAAACATGAGAACTTTTGAAAGCACAATTATTTTTTAAAATCAAACTATGTAAACACCGACTAGAAAGTGTTAAAGCAGTGTCACCAGCAAACGAAGTTAGACAAGAATCTGGCAGGTAGAACCTCATCGTATTAACGTATATCAAACCAAACATAGAAATGGACCAAGCACCGAGCCTTGTGGAACCCCACATGTTATACGAAACGGGGCAGAAGTGAAGTCATCAATCATAACATTAATAGGCCTACCATTCACATAACTTTAAAGCCATTTTAAACACAATTCTTTTATACTCACACATTCTAATCTTCGCAATAAAACACTAAAATCCACTGTATCAAAGGCTTTTTTTAAATCAAAGAGCATTATGAGGGACCTCCTTTCAGTAGTTGCATTACTTTAACCTGTTTCAGGGCATCGGGAAGGTTCCTGTTGTCAGGGATATGTTAATAATGTGAAGCAGGAAAGAAGTAGATACATCATTGTGCCTTTAAATGTTCGTAGACATTTGTCCGTAGATTTTTATTCTTAACAATTTTTAGAACCTCATCACTTGTACATTTTCCAAACCAAAACTCCAGTCCTTCGCCTCGATCATCCACGAATTCATCTGAAGGGAAATTTTCTGAATGATTTCTAGTACTCTCCTAAACTGAAGACCCTATTTTTGAATTAAACGACCAAAATGATTGGCGACAACATCTTTATCACTTACAGACGTGCCTTTACGGAGAATGGCTGCAATTTTTTATTCTCGTGAATTCATTGATAATTTGCCACCTTGCTTTAGTATCCCCCTTGTGTTCACTGACCTTCTCACAAAAACACCTCGTTTTAGCTTGGTGTCGCAGAAGGTTTACTCTTTCCTTGCCTTTCTGAACTCCTCAGAAACAATCGGATCCAAGGTATTAAGAACTTGTTCAAACCTGCTTAGTATCTTCATTAGAAAATCCTTCATTTTCTTTTATTTCTCTTTATTACTGTAAACTTTTTCGCATGTTGGCCAAAGGTCTGCGTTGAGCAGATACCGATCTCCTGATTCAATGTCTTCGGCCGTTAGTGCAATACGTGGTTGGGGACAAATCCAACGCTTCCCGTGTTTTTCCCCCAGATTTCTCCAGGTACCCATTTAGAGCTAGGTCGACTCTGGCTGAGCTTACAGGGTCACATTATTGACCCCTATTCTATACCAAATAACCAGCGACACCAGGACTCGAACCCCTGACCTCAGGATTTCAAGTCCGAAGTGCGAACTTATTGTAAGCAAGTGAAGAATCATCAGTTATTTCCAACAGAGTGTCCCAGCTGAAATAGCTCAGTTCCTCGGCAAATTTATTCAGGTTTTCTTTTCTAAGAGCACTAACCATTACTTTCTTTAACCTTGTATAAGCTCTTTAAGACAAGTTGACTGAGTCACAATTCGGAGATGGTCTGAACTAGTGTAATAGGAACAACCAGAGTAATAGGGTGACTTGATATACGAGTTGGAACACAAGCTAAGGGGTGAAAAAATATAGTCAAAATTTAGTTAAAACATATAGTTAAAAATTCAAAATTATCATAGGCAGCAAGCTAGCGCTGCCTAAGTAAAGAACGATGTGGACACAATGTGTTTTTTCTCCACCCGGGCACTTCGTATCGAAGGAGTTGTCGTAGAAACTTTGAAAAGGGCTCATTCGATTTGAAATGGGAGTGGCTAGTGCTCTTTTTAATAGTCGAAAGTGATTGGAGGGCAACAAGCCCCCCCCCCCCCCACGCCCATTATTCACCCAACACACATCCAATCAAAATTTTGAGATAGCCATTTTGTTCAGCGTAGTTGATTTCTAGATAGAAAATATGTTTATGAGGAGGACACTCCCCCACAACCCACAGGGCAAGGGTTTTAAGTTATGCCCTGGGGGCACATAAGGTTTTTATAGAAGAAATTGTCGTAGAAACTTCAAAACAGGCTCATTCGATTGGAAATTCAAAGGGCTAGTACCCTATTTAATAGTCGAAAGTGATTGGAGGGCAACTAGCCCCCCCACGCCCATCATTCCCCCAAACACATCCAATCAAAATTTTGAGATATCCATTTTGTTCAGCGTAGTTTTTTTCCAGATAGAAAATATGTTTTTGAGGAGGATACTTCCTCACAACCCTCAGGGCAAGGGTTTTAAGTTATGGCCTGGGGGCATATAAGGTTTTTATAGAAGGCGTCGTCGTAGAAACTTCAAAACAGGCTCATTCACTTGGAAATTCAAAGGCCTAGTACCCTTTTTAATAGTCAAAAGTGACTGGAGGGCAACTAGCTCCTCCCCCCCCCACGCCCATCATTCCCCCAAGCACATCCAATCAAAATTTAGAGATAGCCATTTTGTTCAGCGTAGTTGATTTCCGGATAGAAAATATGTTTTTGAGGAGGAAACTCCCCAACAACCCTCAGGGCAAGGGTTTTAAGTTATGCCCTGGGGGCATATAAGGTATTTGTGGAAGGCGTTGTCGTAGAAACTTCAAAACAGGCTCATTCGATTGGAAATTCAAAGGGCTAGTACTCTTTTTAATAGTCGAAAGTGATTGGAGGGCAACTAGCCCCCCCCCCCCCCCCACGCCCATCATTCCCCCGAACATATCCAATCAAAATTTTGAGATAGCCATTTTGTTCAACGTAGTTTTAAGTTCTGGAAATTAGGTCTTTGAGGATGACAACCTCCTCACAGCCCTCAGGACAAGGGTTGTAAGCTATGCCCTGGGGGCATATAAAGTTTTTTAGAACGCGTTGTCGTAGAAACTTCAAAAACGGCTCATTTGATTAGAAATTGAAATGGCTTGTGCCCTTTTTAATAGTCGAAAGTAATTGGAAGGCAACTAACACCCCTTCCACGCCCACCATTTCCCCACACACATCCAATCAAAATTTTGAGGCTGCCATTTTGTTCCAAACAGTTAAAGTTCAGGAAATTATGCCTTTGAGCAGGACACTCCCCCCCACAGTCTTTAGAGCAAGGGTTAAAGTTATGCCCTGGGGGCATATATGTTTTTATTGAAATCTTTGTCGTAGAAACTTGAAAAAGGGCGCATTCGATTGGAAATTCAAAGGTTTAGTGCCCTTTTTAATAGTCAAAAGTGATTTGACGGCAACTAGCCCCCCTCTCTCATCCACCTTTTCCCCAAACACATCCAATCAAAATTTTTAAATAGCCATTTTATTCAGTGTTTTGGATTTCCAGATAGAAATTCTGTTTTTGAGGAGGACACTCCCCCACAGCCCTCAGGGCAGGGGTTGTAAGTTATGCCTTGGGGGCATATAAGGCTTTTACTGAACGGCGTCGTCGTAGAAACTTCAAAAATGACTCATTCGACTGGAAATTGAAATGGCTAGTGCCCTTTTTAATAGTCGAAAGTGATTGGAAGGCAACAAACACAACTTCCACGCCAACCATTTCCCCAAACATATCCGATCAAAATTTCTTGATAGCCCTTTTGTTCTACGAAGTTTAAAGTTCAGGAAATTATACCTTTGAGCGACACTCTCTCCATAATCTTCAAGGCAAGGGTTATAAGTTATGCCCTGGGGGCATATAAGGTTTTTATTGAAATAGGCAACTAACCCCCATCTAACGCCCACCATATCCCCAAACACATCCAATCAAAATTTTGAGATATCCATTTTGTTCAACGTAGTCGAAAGTTCTGGAAATTAGGTTTTTTAGGATGAAAACCCCATCAGACCTTTCAGTGCAAGGGTTGTAATTTGAGCCCTGAGGACATATAAGGTTTGTATAGAAAGTTGTTGTAGAAATTTAAAAAGGGGATCATTTGATTGGAAATTGAAATTGCCCTTTTTAATAGTCGAAAGTGAGTGGAGAGTAATTAACCCCCCTCTCACGCCCTCCATTTCCCCAAACACACTCAATCAAAGCTTAGAGATAGCCATTTTGTTCAACGTAGTTGAAAGCTCTGGAAATTACATATTTAAGGATGACAAACCCCCGAGAGTCCCCAGGGCAAAGGTTGTAAGTTATGCCCAGGGGGCATATAAGGTTTTTAATGATAGAGTTGTCGTAAAAACTTCAAAAGGGGTTCATTCAATTGGAAATTGAGAGGGATAGTGCCCTTTTTAATAGTTGAAGGTGATTGGACGGTAACTAACCCCTCTCTCACGCCCACCTTTCCCCCAAACACATCCAATCAAAATTTTCAGATAGCCATTTTGTTCAACGTAGTAGAAAGTTCTGGAAATTAGGTGTGCGAGGATGACAACCCCCCCCCCACCCAGCCCTCAGGGTGAGGGTTGTAAGTTATCCCCTGGGGGCATATACGGTTTTTATTGAAAGCGTTGTCGTAGAAACTTCAAAAGGGTTCATTTGATTGGAAATTAAAAGGGCTAGTGCCTTTTTTAATAGTTGAAAGTGATTGGAGAAAGACTAACGCCCCTCTCACGCCCACCATTTTCCCAGACACATCCAATCAAAATTTTGAGAGAGCCATTTTGTGTAACGTAGTTGAAAGTTCTGGGAATTAGATCTTAGAGGATGACAACCACCCTCACAGCCCTTAGGGTAACAGTTGTAATTTATGCCCTGGCGCCATATAAGGTGTTTATAGGAAGCGTTGTCGTAGAAACTCGAAAAAGGCTCATTAGATTGGAATTCGAAAGGCCTAGTGCCCTTTTTAATAGTCGAAAGTAATTGGAAGGCAACTAACCCCCCTCTCACGGCCTCCATTTCCCCAAACACACTCAATCAAAGCTTAGAGATAGCCATTTTGTTCAACGTAGTTGAAAGCTCTGGAAATTACATATTTAAGGATGACAAACCCCCGAGAGTCCCCAGGGCAAAGGTTGTAAGTTATGCCCAGGGGGCATATAAGGTTTTTAATGATAGAGTTGTCGTAAAAACTTCAAAAGGGGTTCATTCAATTGGAAATTGAGAGGGATAGTGCCCTTTTTAATAGTTGAAGGTGATTGGACGGTAACTAACCCCTCTCTCACGCCCACCTTTCCCCCAAACACATCCAATCAAAATTTTCAGATAGCCATTTTGTTCAACGTAGTAGAAAGTTCTGGAAATTAGGTGTGCGAGGATGACAACCCCCCCCCCACCCAGCCCTCAGGGTGAGGGTTGTAAGTTATCCCCTGGGGGCATATACGGTTTTTATTGAAAGCGTTGTCGTAGAAACTTCAAAAGGGTTCATTTGATTGGAAATTAAAAGGGCTAGTGCCTTTTTTAATAGTTGAAAGTGATTGGAGAAAGACTAACGCCCCTCTCACGCCCGCCATTTTCCCAGACACGTCCAATCAAAATTTTGAGAGAGCCATTTTGTGTAACGTAGTTGAAAGTTCTGGAAATTAGATCTTAGAGGATGACAACTACCCTCACAGCCCTTAGGGTAACAGTTGTAATTTATGCCCTGGCGCCATATAAGGTGTTTATAGGAAGCGTTGTCGTAGAAACTCGAAAAAGGCTCATTAGATTGGAAATTGAAAGGACTAGTGCCCTTTTTAATAGTCGAAAGCAATTGGAAGGCTTGACATTTTTATAGTAAAGATCGATTTGGGTATAATGTATTATTTTGTTGTTGTTGTTGTTGTTTAGACCAGGGCATTTTGTATCAAAGGAGTTGTCGTAGGAACTTCGAAAAGGGCTCATTCGATTGAAAATAGAAAGGGCTGATGCCCTTTTTAATAGTCGAAAGTGATTGGAGGGAAACTAATCCTCCTCCCACGCCCACCCTCCCATTTGTCTTTATGTTTAAAAACTAAATTTTGCCATAAGATTAAATCAAAATGCACTGTGCTAATGCTAATTCTCAATAAGGCATCTCAGCAGTTTCCCAAGAACGATTGAGGGTATTATGTTCAAGCTTTCGGGGCTACTTCTGCTATTAAAATCTAACCAGATCAAAATAGCGTAAGTGTATCCAAGCTATCAAAGAAAGTAAACAGATTTTTTTGCGAATGGTATCAAGTTTTCCATTTAAGGTCAACTAGAGGAGGTATGAAACTAAATTAAACACTACTATTTGTGTACTGATTTTTAAGAGGGTGTATGTTGTTAGAAATTGCTGAAAACTTTTCTCCAGCATACAAATAGCAGATGCCTTCCCAAGGAGTTTCCGACCTATCAAAATCTCTGGTCATTGAAATGTACAGTAGACAGGCCCGATTCAATTCACTGGCCAGTGTAAGGGCTTACATTTGGTGCTAGAAACAAGATATGAGAAGACTGCCACCTTCTGACGACACCTTCGAGCCATGCATACGAAGAGCCATATTTGCTACATGGATAATCTTGTCGTCAGTATAGGCTCGGCCGACCATTCCAGGTTCACTCCTCCATGGATGGAAGATGGCTGAAGGGGGAGTAAATGCGGTCGTCTCAAGCTGTAAAGAAGCATCAAGCCTGGAAGCTTACTGCAGATGCAAAAGTGGAAGATGTAGGAAAGACTGTAGCTGCTCAAAAATGAAAGGATGTTGCAGCTTATGCTCCTGCCGTGGAACGAGGAGGGCATGCAGGGAGTCTGACCTTGCCCCATCTGAGTTCTCGGAAGAAGAAAATGAGGAATATTTTTGACAGTTTTATTTGATATCTTTTACTTTTAATTACAACAGCTCCCTAATCAGTTACTATTACCCAATTTTACGGGCAGGCCAAGTAAGACAACTCCAGTGCGCCGACTCAGTCTATCTGTAAAGCAGAATTCTTTCATGTAGTAAATAGCTCAGTCGTATCAGTGGCAAATCAGGTCCCAAAAAGGTAATTGCAGACCCCTTAGTACACCAGAAAACATTCGTCCATTCTAAAAAGACACTTTTTTTAGTCAACATTTTTTTTAAACCTATTTTTATTTTTAAGTAAAAGTTAAAAATCTTAAACAGTTAGAAAGTTTGAAGCATTCCTACCCCTTGAAGAAAAAATAAACTATGTCCATTTTCACGATACGGCTGGTGATCATTTCAGTGACACTACAAAAAAAATTCGCAGGCCTTTTAGAAATAATAATACCTTACATTTTTTTAGCTCAAATTGTACGGAATTGAACGAAATTTCTTTTTTAATATGAAAAAAATGTTTCTTACCAAGAAGAAATTTCGAGTTTTTAGCCTTTCTTTGAGTTGTTAGTCGAATTTTACAGCACTTCTTTTGAAACTGCAGTAAATAGAGAAAAAAAATTGTGTTTTTTTTTTCAATTTGAAAATACTATTCTTGTAGATCTAGATCTCTTCTTTCGACTGATATAACATTACGCCGGATTCCTCAACCCAATAACTCGCAAAAAATTCCTGAATCGTCACAGATAGTTATAGGCTAAATTTGGAATTCTTGGCCTATATATCAGAAACGCCCCAACGGTGAACATGCTAGAACATGCCCAACGGCGAACAACGGTGAACAAAAGATACAAATGAATGTGCATTGTCAGTTTAATATACATTTACTGATATTTAGCAGTCAAAATCTTAATATTATTTGATTTATTAAAGCTATAAAAGTAAAACATTTATATTTTTCCAGTAAAGTGCAAATTATGTTCTGGCCTTGGGAAGGCATAGGGGTTTCAGATATCGTGCACCCACCCATGCCGGAAGGTACAAAATGCTAAGGACGGATCCTAAGGTAGTCGACCATGCTGAAAACGAATATTGTAGCGAGCATGTTCACCGTTGGACGAATATGTTTTCTGGTGTACTAAGGGGTCTGCAATTACCTTTTTGGGACCTGATTTGCCACTGATACGACTGAGCTATTTACTACATGAAAGAATTCTGCTTTACAGATAGACTGAGTCGGCGCACTGGAGTTGTCTTACTTGGCCTGCCCGTAAAATTGGGTAATAGTAACTGATTAGGGAGCTGTTGTAATTAAAAGTAAAAGATATCAAATAAAACTGTCAAAAATATTCCTCATTTTCTTCTTCCGAGAACTCAGATGGGGCAAGGTCAGACTCCCTGCATGCCCTCCTCGTTCCACGGCAGGAGCATAAGCTGCAACATCCTTTCATTTTTGAGCAGCTACAGTCTTTCCTACATCTTCCACTTTTGCATCTGCAGTAATCTTCCAGGCTTGATGCTTCTTTACAGCTTGAGACGATCGCATTTACTCCCCCTTCAGCCATCTTCCATCCATGGAGGAGTGAACCTGGAATGGTCGGCCGAGCCTATACTGACGACAAGATTATCCATGTAGCAAATATGGCTCTTCGTATGCATGGCTCGAAGGTGTCGTCAGAAGGTGGCAGTCTTCTCATATCTTGTTTCTAGCACCAAATGTAAGCCCTTACACTGGCCAGTGAATTGAATCGGGCCTGTCTACTGTACATTTCAATGACCAGAGATTTTGATAGGTCGGAAACTTCTCTAAACGCGTCGACTGAAAGCTTCCCTTCTGCATCCTTGATCCGCTCCGTCACAGACACCATTTTTGAGGCAAAAGTTGGAGACGCCGCGGTGTTTAAGAAAGTAGCTTTCCCGACGCCGAAGAAAAAAGTTCGTTGTGTCACACCCTGACAGACAGTGCACGAATGGTAACACAATATGCTTCTCTTTGGACAAGTGTACTCCATCCGCCAGCTCGTGTACTGGGATAATGTAAGTCAGGAACTTTAAGAAAAGTCCGCTCAGTTGCTCAGCTTGAAGCTCTTCAAAAAAATTAACACACGCTACTGCCACGTATGTGTCGTTGGCATGCACAACGATGCTAAAAGCGTAACGGCTAGCGTACTTGGCATGTGTCATAAGGTGTTGGTCAGCCTCTTCGTGACTGGAGGACAAGCATTACTCGTAGTCACAGTGTTCTGGTAAAGTTAGACTGCAGCCACGCTTGACCAGTGACGCTTTGAATCTCTCCATGAACCCACATGAGAGAAAAAGGTTGAGTGCGTTCGGAAGCTGATCAACCATCTGCTCCCAGGTTTCATACAAAATTTCGAGGAGGCGGCTTTTAGACGCTGAGCTTGCAAGTACGGCATCCCATTCTTCAATTGTGCTAAGAGCGGAAATCTCGAGGTTTTTCCCTTTCCGTCGTCGAAGTCTGCATGCTGATTTCAAGGAGATCGACTCTCCGGTGTCCGTGAGCTTCCCAAACAGCCCGTCATACCGATTTGCGACAATGTGGGATTCAGGAATACCCACTGGAAGATCATTCAGCAACGATAGAAGCAATCATTCCGCGAAGGATTTGACTATTTCAAATTTGGCAGGCCGATATGACCTTATTTTGGACATTAGGTCAATGATGTGTACTGTAGATGATGTTGTTTCTTTGGATTTCAAAGTCACCGACCAAGCTGCAAGTCCTCCTTGTTTTCTTAGCCAGTTCAACAGCACAGCTTTGTTCCCCGTACTCATTTTCCAGCCAGAGGAAATCTTGGTTGATTGTTGCGGAAGATGTTCAAAAATGGATGGAGGGAAAGGAAGAATCATTTTAGTGAGGATCTCTGCAACTGCTTGCTCCTTTCCTTCGCCTTAGCTCAACTTAGCAGTAATGATTCTCTTCAAGGCTGTTACCTCAGAGCTCAGGAGATTGGTTCTAGGGACACCCTTCACCCTCTGAGTTTTTCTCTCTGAAGGGAAAGTTCAGAGTGCAACCTTTTTCACTTCTTCTTTCCTGTTGCACGGAAAGTCCTCAACCACCCCTTTTCCTTTTGTGGCTACGCAAGTAATATCAGAAACAATTTTCTCATCGTCCGCAACTTCTGACGTCGTAATATTCACTAGGTCGAAGTCCACTCTGCTAAACGGATTGCCACATGTAGTGAAAGGGTCTCGAGCTCTATCTCGCGAAAGTTGTAATCGCGTCGTTATCGACTGATTGTCTTCGTGATGTTTCAATGTCTCTGTGGCTACGTTGACTACTTGCAGGAACCACTGCTGATGGCAGCGGAAATCGGTAAGGTAAGGATCCAAGCTTCAGTATGTCTCTCATCCATTTGTTCTCCTATTATTCCGGCCGTCGTCTTTGCATCCTTGTTCATTGTACATCTGATTGTAAATATCTTAAATATCTAATTGTATAATTTCTTCCCACAAAATTGAGTTGAGATAAAATGAGCCTGAAGAGGACTCTAGCCAAGAAGGGACGGAAAGAGCTCTAATAAAATGTAGCTGACGTATCCGTTTTGCATTGTCAAACATGATTGTGAACACTCTAATAATCCGCATCTGTCACATTGACCAATTTTCATGACAATCTTAGGTAAAGTTATCTTTATCACCAATGAGTTTGTGTGACGGACCACCTTGACTAAATGTCCTAAATGACTTGACCAAAATGAGACGTAGAGTAACATGGACGAACTTTCTGAATCGTCATGATACCAAGATCACTTGGTATCTGGTACTGACACCCAAGAACCCGAAAACTACACCCTAGTCGATGTTTTGAGCCATAGTTCTAACAAACCGATCATGTCCCATAAAATAACTGTTTATCTGCCCAAATAACACTAATTAGCTGGTGTTTACCTTTACTTTGACAGTATTCGTCACTTCAGGGTCAATGAATTTCTATCTGTCCAGGAATGATTAATTCTACCTGCTGTCACGTGATGAAAAAAAAAATTCCCGCTAGGTAGCAGGTTACTAAACAAAATTCCTATTATCGGGTGCACTCGCTAAAAAAGTTGTAGACCCCTCAGACACAATAATTTAAACTTTTTTTCTTAGCTCAATGTGTTCGGAATTAAACGGAATTTCTTTTTTAATATAAAAAAATACTCTATCTTGAAAAAATTTCGAGTTCTTAGCTTTTCTGTTAAAAATTTGTTGACAAAAATCTGATTTTTTTAAAACTGCAGTAAAACGTGTACTATTTTTTTTATTTTTTTTACAAAAAAAGTCATATTCGTGTAGCCCCAAGTCTCTTCCTTCGAGTGATGTAAGAGTACGCTGGATTTGACCAATCTTGTCTGTAAACAAAATTTAGAATCGTCGAACCCCATTATAGGCCAAATTTGGTGTTTTTGGCCTATATCTCAGAAACGCCCCAACGGCGAACATGCGCCCTACGATATTTGTTTTCAGCATGGTTGACTACCCTGGGATCCACCCTTAACATTTTTGTACCTTCCGGAATGGGTACTAATCGAAATAAGCGAGATACAGAATCTGGCGCTCTGACTAATAAGCAGCGCAATAGCGCTGCCTAAGTAAAGAGCGATATGGGCACAATGTACTATTTATGTATATATATATATATTTTTTTTTAACCAAGGAGCTTTGTATCGAAGGAGTTGTCGTAGAAACTTCGAAAAGGGCTCACTCAATTGGAAATGGAAAGGGCTGGTGCCTTTTCTGATAGTCGAAAGTGATTGGAGGGCAACTAACACCCCTTCCATGCCCACCATTTCCCCAAACACATCCAATCAAAATTTTGAGATAGCTATTTTGTCAACGTAGTTGAAAGGTCTGGAAATTATGTATTTCAGGATGACCCCCCCCCCCCCCCAAAAAAAGCCCTCAGGGCAAGGGTTATAAGTTATCCCATGGGGGCATATTACATACATATTAAATGAGTGATCGTATAAACTTCGGAGGGGGTTCATTGGATTGGCAATCAGATGTTCTAGTGCCCTTTTTAAGATTCAGATATCGGAGGGTTGATACCCCCGCCCCCACACACACACCTCATATTTTCCCAAAGTGTATCTGATAGAAATTTTGAGATGGCTATTTGTTGTCGTACAAACTTCGAAAAGAGCTCATTCGAATGGAAACTGAAAGGGCTAGTGCGTTTTTTTATAGTCAATAGTGATTGGAGGGCCACTAACCCCCCTCCCACGCCCACCATTTCCCCAAACACTTCCAATCAAAATCTTGAGATAGTCATTTTGTTCAACGTAATTGAATGGTCCAGAAATTCTGGCTTTGAGAATGACAACTCCCCCACAGCCCTCAGGCCAAGGGTTGTATGTTATGTCCTCGGGGCATACAAGGTTTATATAGAAAAGGTGATTGTATAAACTTCGGAGGGTGCTCATTGGATTGGTAATTGGAAGTTCTAGTGTCATTTTTAAGATTAAGAGTGATCGAAGGATGGATACTCCCCCCCCCCCCCCAAACCTTGTATTTTCCCTTAATGCATCTGATCAAAATTTTGAAAGAAAATTATAAAAATTTGTCAAAAGGGTATAACAGCACTATCTTAGGAATAGTTTGGTGTGTGAAGTTGGAACTAACAGGGCTCATTGTGAGGGATGACGAACTAACCAAAGGAAAATACTTGCATCCTAATGCTACTGCTTCTACTCATACCACTTCTACTGTTACTTTTATTACTATCTCTATTACTGCTACTGCCACTAAAGCTTAGGCGGCTTCAATTACTTTTACAGCTACTACTACCATTGCTATTGAAACTAAGGATATTAAGGCAATAGATTTGGGATATATAGAAACTGTATGGAACTAAATCGAAACACACTAAGCACACACAGGTTGTCAAGCGGACGCATCAGAAATACTTTATGAATTGTTGATGGTATGTATTAAGCTGAAACTTTCAGCGTATGTTGAAGGGACACTTGAAGAAACCAAAGTGCTATGCGCATACTGCTACTAATGCTGCTACAACTATTGCTACTACGCAAGCTAAGGGTATTAAGGTTAAGCTTTTAAGGAATATTTAGGCGGATGTTGAACTAAATAAAACAAAAACTATGAGCATGTGGACTTTCAAAAAGGTGACAAAGCAATATCTAAAGAACAAATTATATTATTAATTTAGACCTTTAAGGGTAATTTGTAAGGAATTTTGAACTAGCCAGAAGGCACTATATATATACTTTTAATACTACCACTACAGTTAATGTAACTAATGACGCTAAGGATATTAAGACGAAAGTTTTAGGGAACGTTTAGGAGTTTCAATTAAAGGCAAAAACTGTGCGCACGCAGGTTTTCAAAAGGGCATATAAGCAGTATCATAGGCAGCACCACTCTATAATAGCTAGAAAGATCATTGAAACTTTTAAAGGAGCTATGTCAATTCAAAATTAAAAGTTCTGGTGCCCTTTTTAAGAGTAAAAAGAGACTGGGGGGGCAAGCAGCCCTTCTCTCAAGCCCTTTCATTTTCCAAACGAATCAAGTCAAAGTTTGAGACAACCATTTTGTTCAGCATAGTAGAACGGTTCAGTAACTATATCTTTAGGGATATTAGGCATTTCCCCCCCCCCACCAATTATGTCATTGGCCCATTTCACTTTAAAAAATAAATGTTACTTTAAAATAAATCAAAAGACATTGTGTGTATGGTTGCCAATAAGACATCTCAGGAATATATCGAGAACGGCTGGGTGTAATAAGTTGGAACTTTTGGGGATACTACTGTTACTACTTCTGCGCTTAAAATTTAAACAAATAAAAAGAGAGTAAGTGCATCCAGGTTGTATAAGAGCATAGATAGAATCGTTTGGGAGTGATATTAAGTTTTATTTTTCAGGTCAACTTCAAATTCTATAAAATTAAATTAAAAAATACTGTTTGTGTCAGGATTAAAAACTGTTGAAAAAGTTTCTCTAACATACGAACAGCAACCCATACTATGGATTCATATAGGAAAAAACTGAAAAGATATAAAATATTTGTTTCTATGAAAAAGACCGTGTCAATAAAAAACGAACAGATATTAATTTAAAAAACTTTTTCGAAAAAACAAGTTTTTCAAAGAAAAGTAAAAGAGCTCCATTAAGCCAAGAATGAGCAAAAATTAAGTCAGATAATCTTCCAAGCGTAAAATCACTATCAATAAAACTAAAAACGAACAGAAACTGCAACAAATAGGCAGGTAAAACTCAAAACGAGCAAAAATTAACATGAGTAGTACTGATAACCCCGTGCCTTCTCAAGACAGAACATAATTTGCGCTTTATTGAAAACAAAATACATTTGATATGTTTTCACTTTTCATACTTCCATAAATAAAAAATTATCAACACTTTTAAGGAATAAATATCAGTATATGTCAATTAAACTGACAATTTACGTCTATTTGTTTTTTGTTGTTGTTGTTTTTTTTTGTTTTGTTTTTTTTTCAGTAAAGCGCAAATTGTCTTCTGGTCTTGAGAAGGCATGGGGTTAGAAAAGTAAAGGCAATATCAAACTTAAGATCAGAAGAAATTAAAACTTACAATAATTCAAACTCTAAACGACCAGAAATTAAATAAACTGTCATAGCAAAAAAAAACATACAACAGATACTAATATAAATGAATAAATAAATCTTAAAACGCGTAAAACTTCAATTGAATATGCAAATCAAGCTTAAAACGAACAAAAATTACTACAAACAAGAGTTTGGGTACTACCTCCTTTCCTAACTGTAAAAGTCTAAAACCTACTTCGTCATTGGCGCTTTACTGAAGGCTATATGCGTCTTGAACAGTCTTGGAAAGAACTAATAAAATCAAACTGAGTATTTGATAATTGATATATAATGATATTAATTGTTGAAAGCTCATCAGTTCAAGATTTTATTTCACTGTAGTGTTTACTTCCTTTCTTAATACTTCAATAACTCAAAAAAAATATTTGTAATATAATTCGTTTTCAGTGAAGCGCCAATGACGCAGTAGGCTTTGGACTTTTACAGTTAGAGAATGGGGCAGTATCCAAACTTTTGTTTGTAGTGAAACTATATTTATCTTGAACAGTCTTTGAAAGAACTAACAAAATCAAACTGAATATTTGAAATATAGTTCGTTTTCAGTAAAGCGCCAATGAGGCAGTAGGTTTTAGACTTTTACAGTTAGGGAAGGAGGCAGTACCCAAACTCTTGTTTGTAGTGATTTTTGTTCATTTTAAGCTTGATTTGCACATTCAATTGAAGCTTCACTCGTTTTAAAATTTATTTATTTATTTATATTAGTAACTGTTGTATATTTGTATGCTATGGTTGTTTATTTAATTTATTTTCGTTTTGGGTTTAATTTATGCTTCGATATCGAAAGATTTTTGTTTGTTTGAAGCTTGATTTGGATATTCAATTTAAGCTTTTCTCGTTTTAAGATTTATTTATTGATTTAATTTGGCACCTGATGTATATTTTTTCGCTATGATTGTTATTTAATTTCTGTTCATTTTGGGTTTCATTTATTCTTTAGTAGTAATTTCTGGTCGTTTTGAGTTTGAACTACTATAAGTTTTTGTTTCTTCTGATCTCAAGTTTAATATGGCCATTAATTTCCTTTGAAAAACTTCTTTTTTCGGAATTTCTTTTTTAACTAATGCCGATTTTGTTATTGCCAAAGTTTATTTTTTTTCAAAATTCCCTATTCAAAATTTTTTTTTATATATTCAGATATTGAAATATTTAAAAATACATGATAGTATTTCAGTGAGTCATTTAGTTTTGGATTAAAATACCGTTATTTTTTTTGTTGGGGGGGGGGGTATCTGGCCATGGAGGTCCAGAGTCCAGCTCCCATAAGTGTTGGAATAAAATATTGTTCATAATTTCTTCGGAGGGGAGGGGAGTAGGTCCAAGGAGGGCCAGGGGTCAGTTCCCATGATTTTTTAATTAAATATCATTAATAAATAGTTTTTGGGGAGGGGGATTGGGCCATGGAGGGAGGGCCAGGTGTCAGCTCCCATGAATTTTGGAATAAAGAATCGCTAATAAGTTTTTTTTTGTGGGGTGGGGAGTCGGGCTATGGAAGGAGGACCAGGGGGTTAGCTCCCATGATTTATCAGTGATAAGTGTTTTCGGGGGGAAGGGGGATCGGACCATGGAGGGCCAGGGGTCAGCTCCCTTATATTTTGGATTAAAATATAGTTAATAAGTTGTTTTTCTTAGTGATGAGAGGGGGTCGGGCAATGGAGGGCCAGGAGTCGGTTCCCATGATTTAATTTTTGGAATAAAATATTGTTAATAAGTTGTTTTTTGTTTTCTTTTTCTTTTTTTTTGGGGGGGGGCGGGCCACGGAGAGAGGATCAGGGGTCAGCATCCTTTGAAAAAATAATATCGTGAATAACTTTTTTTGAGTGGGTGTAGGGGTTGGGCTTATCTGAGCCCAATTAAGTTATGCCCAGAGCATAACTTAAAGCGCCTGCCCCCGGGCCCTGGGGGTTGTGTGGACCCCGGAGGTTTTGTTATTTGATCTTTGAACTATTTTTAACGAAATGGCTATCTTGAAATTTTTATCGGATGCATTTTGGGGAAAAGGGCGTGGGAGGGCTAGTCGCCTTCCAATCACTTTTGACTCTTGAAATGGGCAATAGAACTTCTAATTTCCAATCGAACGACCCCCCCCAGCACCACCACCAAAATTTATAAGACCACCCCTTCCATATGAAGTGCCTCTGAAAAAAAAACAACATTGAAGCCTTATGGCCTTTATTATTGCCAACGCTATAACGTTGCCTCTGACAAAATATGTTGATAAGATCCTTGCAAGATTCTTAACATGTTGCTTGTTTCAATGTTGCTTGTATACATGTTCCCATGTATAAAGGAAAAGGAACTTAAATCCAAAATGTTATCTCAAAGAATAGACATAAATCTAGATCCAAGGTGGAGGGGGGGATGGAGGGGGGTATTTCTCGAATTTAAAACACTACTTAAAAAGATGTACTTTTCTATTAAATAGTGGATAAGAATGCCTTGGAAACACTCTATTCCATAGTTAGAGTCAGGCACGTAGACAAGTTTTTTCGTGGTGGAGGGGCTGTTCTGAAGTAAACTTGCCCTAGCAAGGACTATTACTGAAGAAAATCAAACCCTTGTCGTTCTCTAACTGATTTCCAAAATAGGGTGAGATAGACCCTTTCATTTGGATACGATCTTACACAAAAGCCGACACTTTTCTCAAATTACTTTTCAATGTCGAGGCGTAAATTCCTCTTAACGAAACAGCAAATCTGTCTCTTTTCTTAGAGCTTACTAACCTTTCTCAAACGTATTTCTACAGGAGGCCATGCCCCTGCAACTCTTGAATGCAACTCTTGCTGCAACAGGGGTGGATCCAGGGTTTTTTTTAGGGGGGGGGGGCAAAAACGGTTGATCCGATAAAACAAATTTTAGGGGGGGGGGGGGCAAAATAGGTTGATCCGATAAACTTGCGTTAGGAGCAAGTTACTTTAGACTACGCTAGGGGGCGCCCCCTTCGCCCCCCTGGATCCGCCATTGTGCTGCACCCTAGTCAACGGTGCCCATAAAGAAGATCAGAGGAGCTGTAGTCCCCTCCCCTTCACATTAGACGAATAACTCACCCAACAAAATGTAAATGGTGTAACATGGAGAAACAAAATTTTTCGGAATAAAAGTGTTTTTTTTCCTAGAATTCAACCCCCCCCCCCCCAAACAAAAACAACTCTCAAGTAGCCTTAGTAATTGATATACAAAAAAAAAATTAAGATCCATCTTAATTACAATATAGGCTAAGTGCAAAAAGAAACGTTGCTTTAGAATTCATTACTATAGTTTAAATGGTATCTAACGAATGCCCAATTGCCCATTGGGTTGCTAAAAATGTTCTTATGACATATCTCTAAAACTGTCAAGTCGTCGACAAATTTCCATCTATTGTCATAAAGGGTGTTGATCATAAGGGAAAAAAGGAGAGGGCCCAGAATATTCCCCTGAGACAAAACCATTAAATATGGGGAGATGATGTGAGAAACAATTTAGATATTTAACTGCTTGAGATCTATTAGAGAGAAAACAGGCAGCGAGCTTCACCAAGAAAGTTTCAATGTGGAATTCATTTATAAGCTTATGAGTAAATTATGGTTAATCAAGTCGAAAGCTTTTTGAAGATCAATAGAAATCAGATTAAGCCAAGTGTTAGATTTTTCAAGTAATTTACCCACGGTATCAACAAGATGGATCAGGTAATGAGAGGTTGAAGTGGATTTGAGATTACAGAACTGTCTAAGATCAATGAGGGGGAGGACTTTATTCTTAAGCCAGTCTGCGAGAAAACTTTCATACAATTTTGAAAAAATTGAGGTGATGGTAATAGGACGAATACCATCAAAGTTAGGCTTCCCATTTTTCTTTTTGATTGGGGCAATAAAGCCTTGTTTCCAATATTGAGGGAACTGTTCAGATTTGATAAGCTCATTAAACAGGGTGGATAGGGCCTTTAAAAAGTAATCACTGAAAGCATTTTATTTGATTATTTATGTAAGGTTTATCAGTGGAGCATTTTCTGAATTTTTTTCTGGGAAACATAATGAGAAAGAATCAATTAGCTTTTTGTGAAAAATCAAAATTTTATCATCAAGGCTATTAGAGAAATTAGAACTTTTTGGGATGGTGTAAAGATGGAGGCTTTTGAATAAACTGGGATGTAGGAGGAGTGTACGTAGCTGTGTTGGCCTCAGGTGGCTTGTGCTGCAGTGAGCTGTTAGTAGCAGTAGTAATAGCGTTTAAATGGGTCATTCTAGTTATTTATTTTCCTCTTGTTATTTTTTTAATAGCGTTAATTTTATTATATTATTCTTATTACTTTGGATTTGTGTTACAAAACGCTATTCGCAATTGCCCTTTGAATTTTGAAATATTCTTGTTTTGTATCTTCATTATAAAATCAACACAGAATCCTTGCCCACCCCATCCTACATTCTCATAAATTGCCGCCATAGCAGCAGGGGGGGGGGGGCTCGTACCACTCGCACTTCCAAATTTATTCAACTTACATTGCCCCAAACCAAAGACATTGCCACACAATTTTCAATGAACTAAAAAAATTTGCCTGGGGGACAATTTTCAATGAATACGGGTGATAGTATTAAATTGAAACAATTTAAGTGTCTTAAAGTGCAGTAATATCTGCATTAAAATGAAAATGACCGGGTTTAAATAGATTCTAGTACAAAGGGGTTAATTACACAGGGGCCTTGACCTAGAAGCAGATTTGTTTATTATCTTCCCCTTGGAACTATTACCAATCCCTCCTAGACCCTCTCTCAAGGCCGCATACAGGGAGGGGGATGTTACTGGTTTTGAACCCCCCCCCCCATTATCTTTTTTGCTTGATGCGTAAAAAGGTTACAAAATGGGTGTAAACAAATTTTTGATACGTTTTGTAAAGTTTTTATACCCCCTCCCCCCCCCAAAAAAAAAAAAAAATCCTGGATACGCTCTTGCCCTTTCTAGTGGATTTCATGATCCTGACCTTAATATTCGTCATATCAAGAAATCAATAATAGCCATCTCAATTAAAATGTAAGTGGAAGAAAAACATGCTATTTCAAAAATTGAGCTCCTGATCGCTGGTTCCTTAGCAACACTGCTTCTAACTAAAAGTAACATTATTTCATGGGATTTTCGAAGTTGGCATCCATAGTTACTGCCACGTGGAAGATAAAACGCTTTAATGAATATGGATGTTTTTTCCTCATTGAGGAAACATGATTATCATTCAATGAATAACTTTGATTATATTTGTGCTTTTAGTGAATCAGGGATTTTTGCTGTATTTCCGATAATATTTTGAAGGACAGCTTTGGGCCTAATTAGTATGTTTTTTTTGCTTTTTTGTCATCAACGGACGAGCATAGTCATCTTTAGAGACATAACTCCGTTAAGACATCATTTGAGGGCAGGGCGAGAGGGCAAGTGCTGCCACACAAGGCCGTAACCAGAAGGAGGAGGGTTAGGGGTTTAACCCCCCCCCCCCCTGAATGTTTGTCCGACTCGTGGAAACGTAACAAAAATGAATCCAAACAAATTTTTAATGCATTTTTGAAAGTTTTTTTTCTATCCCCTCGAAAAAATCTTATTGTAAACCCCCTCCCAAAAAACAATTCTGGATACGATCCTGCTGCCACAAGTTTTGTTTTTACCAGGATTTAAACAGGTGCACTTCTTATTTTCCGCTAGGGACGAATCTCCAGCCTTTTATGGGGGGGGGGCAAGAGGGGTCCATATCCGGAAGGTCAAGGGGCACGAGATATATAATCATTTTCTCCACATCATAGGGGGGGGGGCAACTGCCCCCCCCCAAAGGACGCCCGTGTCCGCTTTTGATAAATTGTTTTAATGTATTTTATTCCCTAGTTGGGCCATCTCCTTCCTGGTGGCAGAAGGTTAAAGTGGCTCCCGAAATAAAGTTTTATTATTTTGCCGTTTTTCTTAATCGTCATATTTAAGTCACTTTAAGTGATGGTGCTGATAAAAGAAAGTAACTTAAAAACGAAACTTTTAGTTTTTGGGCTCTTTATTTAAGTGTACCATTCTGAATTCGTTCAATCTGGCTGCATTAACTTTTTAGTCTATCAGGTAATTAATTATTGAGTTTCAATTATCTGGTAATGTATCATTAGTTAATTAATGTATTCACATTGATTTATACATTCAAACTATCAAATAAAATTTGTTCTTTTTTATACCCCAACCAAAAATAGTTCTGTGTAGCTGCCTAATCTGGGCCACCCTTAACTTTTCAAAAGAAATTCTAGGTCCTTTTTTATGATTAATTAAAAAAAAACTTTTTCCACAAAATAAGTTTTCAAAGGAAAGTAGAGAACTCTATTAAACATAAAATGAGCAAAATCAAATAATCTACCAAGCGTGAAACTACCACAAATCAGCATCGATAAATAAATGAAACCCAAAACGAACAGAAATTGCAATAAATTACCGAGTCAAACTCAAAACTAGCAGAAATTAACATAAGTTGGGCTCAAAACCCCTATGACTTCCCAAGGCCAGAACATAATTTGCACTTTACTGAAAAAACATAAATGCTTTTACTTTTATAAATTTAATAAATCAAATAATATTAACACTTTGATTACTAAATATCAGTATATGTATATTAAACTGACAATGCACATTCATTTGCATTGCCTATCAAATAATTTTCTGCTAAAAATGCATTCAATGTCAAAATTGAATATTACACAGTTCTGGTAACCTTGTTTTTGGCCGGATTTTTTAAGATTACTGTAGTCACGTTTACTTGAAGACTATATTATTTTGGAATCCTCTGTATCCCGTAAAAAAATTTAATTATACTTTTGCTTGGTGATTTTTTTCGTAAATCTAATAATTTCTTACCAGAAACTTTAAGTCGATACGCAGATATCATGCTGAATCAGTAATGATAGGTGGCGGGCCTGCAGTCTACAACAATGAATTTGAAAATATAAGATATATATTTCAATCTTCAAAAATTAGAATTAATGCCATCTGTTGCTATCCTGTCATCCCCCCCCTCAAATGGAGGAAGAATAGTTGGTACTGGTGCATTATATGGACACTTCAAGTTTGGTTAATGCTAATGAAATAAAATAAATTAGGATGAATATATAATAGTTTATAAACAAATTTGGGCTATAAGTTTGCACAATAGGGGGGGGGGAAGCATACCATATATTAAATACGTAACCTTTTTCCCCCTTAAACCGCAAAAAAACAACTGTTTAAATATCGTAAACGCAATGAAAACTACTCTTTGCATTCCATTTCTCAATAGCGGTCTCTTGAAAATAACCAGTCTGGCGGGTTTCGTCTCTGATTTATCTGTCTCTCCTGTTTGACTGTAGCATCTCCCGTTTGACATTCCATATAAAGTATATAGAAGTGTCCATATAATGCATCAGTACCGAATAGTTTATTTTTCTTTTGGAATCTTATATGGTAATAATTGTTAGGAGGGTTAGAACTAGACATTTTGAAGTTGCCTTCTCTGTTTTATGAAATGTATACGAGCACCCCCTATAGTTTCAATGACTAACAATAACCATCTATATAGGCTATATAGACGCGACTGTATGGCTGTCCGTCTGTGTGTGCATCCTGTCCTGCATGCATTATTATACTGTTCATCTGATCTCCAAGAAAATTTAAGAAGTTGTTGAGTGCAACCTTGAGAAGATTTTAGGTACAATATCCCCCCCCCCTTTTACCAAAAAAAACTTGAAAATGCATCAAATTTTTATTTTATTCATTTTTTTACGTTTTTTCCGATTCGGAGAAACATTTTAGCGTGAGGGGGGGGGGGTTCAAAACCCTAATCCTTTCCTTGGATATGGCCATACCCCCAAGACCCTCTTAATACTTTTGCGCTGGTGAAAGTTGACACCCCTCATCACAAATAATTTACAGTTCTTTCCGGTAAAACTACTCGCATTTTCTGGATATTATATTAACAAGTTGGTTAATTATGAATTCAGCAATCTCAAACACTTCCAGAATTATAGAATGTATTTTTCAGTAGACTCTGAATTTTGCCTTCAACACACTGTTCAAATTTGAAAACACTATCGTTATTTTAAATGTTGGGAAAATTATATCCAGGGGGGGGGGAAGCTTTCCATATTAAAATGAATTTGATTTGCATATCTTTTTTCTGATTCTGCATGTGTAATCAAAACAAATTAATTAGGTAATGTATTTAAATGCGTGGTTAAAAAACAACTTTATCCAGTCTGGAATTAACTCGTATTGTGAAAAGGATGGCGTTTGAAAAAAAAAAAACAATGCTAGTATTTATCGATTCAGTACTTTATTGTATTTTTAGGTTTATTAAGTATGTATATCCAAGGACATAGTTGCAACTCATTTGAAGAGGAAAATTGATGATATATGTTCCAGATAGTCGTAACAAGGGTTTATTCGAAGTTCTTAATGTTAAAAATTTGCTTGACATTAATAGCAAAATGAAGATCAATAGTAGCATACCAGAGACGTACGCAGGGGGGGGCCTCCGCCCCCCCCCCGAAATCTCACGATTTTTTTCATTTTCCCATAATTTTCTGATTTTTCTAACAATATAATGGGTTTGAAGGATTTGGGCCCCCCCCGAAACAAATTCCTGCGTACGTGCCTGTAGCATACAAACTCTTTGGGTACTTCTCGGTTATTGGAAACACACCCAAGAAGTGAAATTAGGCTAATCCTAACGAAATATAACAAAACATTATGATAAAATAATACTTTAGAGCAAAATTATGGAAACCTAACCTAGACCCCCCCCCCCTAATGTGCAAATATTTAGCACAAATTATACAAGTCCAATGCATTCTGTCGAAGTCCAACGCATAGTATCATCCATCACTTATTTTTGTAGCTATAAAACTCGTTTTCTGAGATGTAACCTAAGCGTAATTCTTGAAAATATTTCCAATAACCGACAAGTACCACCCCATTTTTTCGTTGTAGGGGTGGATCCAGGAGGGCTGGGCCCCCTTGAGATTTTTCTGGCGCCCTCATTGCGTTTTATTTTCTTTTTTCCACTTTTTTTTTATATAAACATGTCAACTAGGTCAGTTATTAGTGCCCTTGTCAAACTGCCCCCCCCCCCCCGTGATTTTGCTCTAGATTCGCCTTTGTTTCCTTGGACAAATCCATAGCAGCAGTAGCCCTGTCCTTAGTCATTTCTGGTCAGTCAAATCAGTCTAATTTGGCTGATTTTCGAAAAAAGGGGGAAAGACCCCTAAAATTTATAGAACCTTAATGAAAATCACACCATCATATTCAGCGTATCAGAGAACCCTACTGCGGAGATTTCAAGCTCCTATCTACAAAAATGTGGAATTTTGCATTTTTTGCCAGAAGAAAGATCACGGATGCGTGTTTATTTATTTTTTTTTTTTTTTTTTTTTTTTCCAGGGGTGATCGTATCGACCCAGTGGTCCTAGAATATCGTGGGAGGGCTCAATCGAACGGAACTTAAAAGTTCTAATGCCCTTTTTAAGTGACCAAAAAGATGGAGGGCAACTAGGCCCCCTCCCACGCTCATTTTTTTCCCAAAGTCACCCGATCAAAATTTTGAGATAGCCATTTTGTTCAGCATGGTTGAAAATATGATAACTATGTCTTTTAGGATGACTTAATCCCCCGAAGTCCTCGGGGGGAGGGCTGAAAGTTATGAACTTTACCCAATGTTAACATATAGTATTGGTTATTGGGAAGTATACAGACGTTTTCAGAGGGGATTTTTTCTGGTAGTGGGGGGGGAGGTGGGTCGGGGGTTATGTGGGAGGATCTTACCATGAAGGAAGTTTTCATGGGAGAAGGGACATTGCTATGAAGGGGGCGCCGGATTTACCAGCATTATTTAAATAAAGATCAGAAATTATATATAAAAAAACAAGTTTTTTAACTGAAAGTAGGGAGCAACATCAAAACTTAAAACGACAAAAAACATTAAGTACATGATTGGGTTCATCCCCTAGTCAATACCTCGCTCTTTAAGCCAAAGATTATTTAGTACTTTCATAAGAGCTATTTATTCTAATTAACGGCATTTGTGATTAAGGGGTCATTTTTAAAGAATTTGAACAAAATTTGAACTTTAGCTTAAAGAGCAAGGTATTGACTAGGGGGCGAACCCTCTAATATACGTATTAAAAATATAAGAATATAGAGGTTCGTTACGTAAGTTAGTTCGTAAGTTACGCATACTTAGGCTATTACTAATAAAAACGTTCGTAAATAAAATTAAACAGGGTTTGAGAAAGCCATTTAACCAAATAAAAGTAAAATTAATATTCAATTGTTTTTTTAATTATTCATGTACGGTGAGCCAGAATCAAAACCTGCATTAATTCGAAAACATTCGAAAATTAAATAAAAAAAAAAATTTTTTTAACTGAAAGTAAGGAACGACGTTAAAACTTAAAACGAACAGAAATTATTCCGTATATGAAAGGGGCTGTCCCCTCCTCAACGCCTCGCTCTTTACGCTAAAGTTTGACTTTCTCACAACTCTATTTTTTTTAAACAATGAAAAACTTTAGCGTAAAGAGCGAGGCGTTGAGGAGGGGACAGCCCCTTTCATATACGGACTAATTTCTGTTCGTTTTAAGTTTTAACGTCGTTCCTTACTTTCAGTTAAAAAAACTTGTTTTTTTTATTTAATCTTTAACTATAGTGACAGCTGACAAGTAGGATGCAACAGAAACTATCAACCGAAAAATATATGCGCTTTTTTCCCAATTAAAAACTGGGCCTAAGATAACACGAAAATTGATATTTTCCTTAATTTGTATTTTTCAAATAATACTTGAAAATATTTGGAAAAAACTTTGGTACTTTGTTAAAAAAAAATAAAAAGCGGGAATATTTTCGTTTTTTCACTAGGATGCTTGAAGAAGAAATAAAACAAGACCTGTCCCTAAAATTACTCATACATAACGAAGCGTTTTTATTTCGTCCAAAAAACAAATCAAAATGCATTTTAATTTTTAAAGTACAAAGAGTACAGTTGCATCGTATTCATTATTAGCCCTTTTTAGTAAATTTACCCCCCTCTAAATTTCCTTTTTCGTTTCTTCTTTCCATTATCTAAGCGAGTGGTTTGTTTTGTTTCTTTTGCCTGATTTATTTCGTATTTATTTGCTTTCTATTCCCTTTGCTAGTTTCAAATGTCACTTAGAGTTTCTGCTTTGACCAGAAATCCCTGATTTATTAAGAGATGTGTCATTAGAAATGTTATTCCAACTATTATATATTTGTACTCTTTTTGCACGGACCATCTTCTCCAGATTAATGGAGGAGACATAACTTTTCATTTTTTTTTTCGCTTGTTATCTTTTTTTCCATTTTCTTATTTCTTCCTAAGAAGTTTCCTTTTCATTACTCTTTGCTTGTCTTGCCAATTATCCTTTAAAGTTGGTTTTCCGCTCGTTTCTATTATTTTTTTTTTTTCAGTTACCGCATTGCATGCACTTATATAGGCCTATGTTGTTGCCCCATCCGAGCTTGGCTTATGGAATAGAACATAATTCATTTGCGCTTAAAGCCCATAGGCCATGGCAAAATATATAAAACAAATAAAAATTGCAAAGATCCTACAACAATCCTAATATTTGAACAGTAAAGTTTTTATGAACAGTAGCGAAAAGTTTGTTCAAAAATGACACACATTATAGTGCGCTGACTGGGAAGTTCCCAGTCAGCCGTGATTCCCAACGTGGGGCGCAGGCCCCACCGTTGGGACATGGCAATATTTTGGTGTGTCATAGGTAGGACGTGCACCCTTCGACTCACTAAACTTCAGAGCCTTAATTAAAAAAAAAAAAAATCATGTGAATGACGTCACATTCACATATATTTAAAGAGCAAAAAAAGATACAATGACACCATACATTATAAACAATACACCGATACATACCCTAAAAACGATACAAAGTTAATACCTTTCAAGCTTCCTTTAGGTGAATACATATAAAATTTTGAATTGTAAAACATAAATATCACGAGGGGAGCATCAGAATTTTATAAATGCCAAAGTGGGGAATACCCAAAATCAGTTGGGAACTGCTGGTCTAGACTGATATGTGGAAAAAAACTTAATGGAGAGTATAGTACTTTTCACTTCTGTTCGTATATACTTACACTGTGCATCAAGTGATGTACACTTTCGTTCTCCATAATAGGACAAACCTCCATACATAGGACAAAAATGGACCAGCTTTTGACCTTTCCCTTCCAATAAACTTTCTTCTTTGGATATTATGTTTTTTTTTTCATTTTCTTGTGTTTATGTTTATTCAGTACTCTCAATAAAGAAGTCCTCTAAATAAAAAGTAAAATTGTGGCCTTTAAATGTACTTTTTGCATTTTTGACCCCCTCGTCTCCTAAGAAAAAATCCTACAATCACTCCTCCCCCTAAGGGCGAGACCTGTGTGTTTGCATATTCAGGATCAGTGAGAGCGGATAAAAACCTCACAAATTAACAATCCTTTTAATAGAAGGTGTCACCCCTCCAACAAGACTAACAAACGTCGGAGAATGTGTTCTAAGCGTATAAAACAATAATATAACTATAATAAAACATTAGTAATAAAAAGTAGTCAAAATTCAACTGGACCCCTTTGTCATGATACAAAACAATGTAGACTAACCAGGGCTGTAACTTTGTAAATGCTCATTTTTGAAGAGAAAATACCCCCCCCCCCTCCCTTCCTCTTAGATAGATTTTTACCCCACAAATGTAACTTTTATCAAAAAAGCGCTTAACATCAAGCTCAAATCCACAACCCGATGTTGAAAGTCCGGTGCTCTACCTACTGAGCTAGCCGGGCTTGTTGGCTGTTTTTACATCTTTGTTGTATTAATGTACCAAAATTAACATGTTTCTTATAAACGGGTTTTCTTTAGAGTTACTGACACTTGCTATCCTGGCTACTGACACGCATGGGTGCCCGCAGGGGAGGGGTATGCCCCCCTCCCCCTGGAATTTAGACCAGAGTAGGAAGAAAAAAGAAGTGTAACAACTAATCAAAGAAAAATAATTTCTTATTTTTGTTTTGTCTTTAAGAACTGCTATGAAACTTGTTTAGAATCAATTCAGAATTTAATTCAATTCTTAGATCTTAGATCTAAAGGTATCATGATCAGTCTAAAGGTATCATGATCAGTCTGGTGGCTGGAGTTTACCCCCCCCCCGGCGATTACCCCCCTTGGAATATACCGCCCGCAAAAAATACCCCCCCCCCGGAAAATATCCCCCCACCCCCGCGGACCCCCCTCCCCACGGAAAATACCCCACCCCCGTAGAAAAAAAAGGCTTTCCAAATATGAGAATTTTATTTGAGTTGCATTCCGAACAGGGCATTATCGAAAGTTGTCTTTTTTCAATGGTTCAATAAGGACAATAGCTTGTCAGCGAGTTTGACATAGTAGCTAACTGGTTAAAACTCAAAAATGATACTTAACTGACCAATAATATATTTCTTTGTGTTTTTTTTTACCACAAAATTCATTTCTCTTGCAATCTCCACTATTCTGGTATCTGCGCCCCCCCCCCTGGAAAATTTTCTGCGGGCGCCCTTGCTGACGCGTCAGAATTACTGACACAAGTCGTCCTGGCTAAGTGGACGTGCGCTGGGTTGAGAATTCTTTGTCCAAGGGGCACGGGTTCGATCCCTGGCGTGCACAGTTATTTGGTTTGGGACGAGAGTCAGGGGTGTGACTCTGTAAGCTCAGCCAGAGTCGACCGAGCTCTAAATGAGTACCTGGAGAAATCTGGGGAAGGTAAGCAGGAAGGGTGTGCGAGAGCACAGGATGGCCGGCCCCCAGCCCCCCATTGCACTTCCTGGCTGAAGGGCCACGAAACAGAGATAAGCACCGCCGGTTTGGACCTTAAGGGTCTAGTACCGTCAAACTTACTTACTAACGCCTACTAATTATACAGGTAAAGATTCCTTGATAGACAAATAACCCTACTTTTTTAAAACCTGATTGATTTTAGCACCTCCTATGTGAAATATTACCCGAAATGCAAGATTCCAGCTGATTGGTTTTGCTGTCTAAAATTTTAAGCTAGTAAAAAGGATGATTTTTTTTTGTCATAAGTTTTTTACAAGTAGTTCCTCTCTGCACTGAGTAGTAGGTAGATATTGAAAGGTATCTTTCTCACTCTTAGCATGTTTTATGTCTGCACCTGTCTTTGCCAGAGATATTAATATGATTTCTATCATACCAGATGTTTTGTCGCAGTCCTTTGATCCATTTCAAAGTATGGATTGCTATGATAAAACTATTTGCTTCATAATGGAACTTTTCCTGCACAAGATAAGTTAAAGAACTGCTTGCCCTACTGACAGTTCACTGCCATCCAGCAAAACAAAGATGTTCAAAAAAGCTTAAATTGAGTACAATTTTAATCGAATGAGATTTGCATCTAAATTTAAGATCGAGGTTTCAAGTCAAGTGGAAATACATTTTTTTTACCCTTTCTCAGCTCCATATTTGGTAGGTTTTGCGCCCCCAGCCTAAAGTTTTGCTCTGCATTAAGGTCTTCTTAGGGACAAGGACTTCAGATGTAAGTTTCAAATCAGTCAGAGGCACAAAAGTGGCTCCATCCTATAATTTCTGGAAATATATAATTATCATATATAATACTATTACATTATATATTAGCGCATAGACATAATATGATTATGGATAATATATTAACATTATCTTTTATTAACATATTATTCTATTTTCAAACGAACGCAAGTTGTCTCTCTTGTGAGTTTATCATTATTTGTAGCAATGGCGTTAATTCAATTTAGCATTGGTCTAAATTCAGTATGATGGGAGGGGGCAAATGTATTCTCAAAAATCTAGAGGGTCAAATTTTTCGTTTTCTAATTTTTTCTATAAGAGAAAAAAAACATAAAACGAAAAGGGCCTTCTCAATAAAAATTTCCCCCTAAAAAATTTTTCTTTTAATTTGGGTGGGGGGGGGGTAAATATAGGGAGAAAGACCCTCCCAATTGGCACCACTTATATTTAGGCGTAATTGGTCCATAGAATCATTTTAAAATCTTTAAAATCAGTAAATACTTGTACTAATAAGGTAAATTGAAAGGAAAGGATGTTTTTTTTTTCAGTGTTAAAATGTGATATGTTAGGACGCGTTCTTCGGATGAAGGATGACAGAATGCCGAAGATCGTCCTTGTCGGACAACCATCAAGGGCTAAACAAAAAGCAGGTTGTCCCCGAATAGGGTAAATAAAGGTCTTAAAGAATATAAGGGTTGATCGTAAATAAAGGGTTAAGAGACATTGCAACTTCTTGGGAGGGTATAAAGAGGGACATTTGGATGGACTAGGATGAAGGAGGAGCGTGTGTAGCTGTGTTGGCCTTAGGCGTGCTGGTGATGCAATGAGTTGTTAGTAGCAGAAGTAGTAGTGTTAAAGTGGACCAAGATCAGACAAAAATTACAACAATCCGTAATATTAGCCCAGAACAAAAGTCGCAGAGGATAAAAAGGCTTTAAAAAGCTGGCCTGAATATTATAGAAAAATAACGATATAATAAATTCAAGCATTTTAACATGGATTGAATAGTAATAAAAGAATACAAGCGCCGCTCAGGGGGCTAATGATGACTAGCAGGATTAGAAACATTCCAAACCAGCTTTAATTTACTATAACCTAGATTTCAATTAAAGAGCTAAGTGGACTTGGTTCTAACCTTGAATTCCTCAAAGTAAACAGATTAAACAATTTCAAACAATTTTTGTTGACTATAAAATAATTAGGGTTACATTAGAAATTGAAACATAGGGTAGTAAAAAATAAATATGTACACGAACAAAAATTTTGTCCTTTGTGTAAAGGTATTTCTTTTACCTTTGTTTGACCTAATGTAAAGTCCACGTATAAGAAAGCGATAAATTAAATACAAGTAATGTTTCTATTTCGTATGTTTTAATTAGCTTAATGATCGTTCTGGATAATTTTAGATGTTGTTGCTTTGTGTTTTTTATTCCAGAGATGAACTTCGGTTTCCCATACTCCTTATGCCCACTTTTAAGGTAATTAAATAAAAAAAATGCATTAATTAAAAACTAATTTAAAATAAGATGTACAAATAACAGTTTAAATAGAGATAAATCCTTTTATTAGACATGAAAAACAATGATAACAATTCTGGATATTTCGATCACATATACGGCGACTGTCATCAGCAGATAAATTGATCTGCTGATGTTTATCTGCAGATGACAGTTACGATGTAATCGTAATTTAACTAATTTAAAATAAGATTTAATTTAGATAAGACTAATTTAAAGTAAGACTAATTTAGAAATTAACTAATTTAAAATTAGATGTAAAAATAACAGTTCAAATAGGGATAAGTTTTTTTTATTAGACAGTGAAAAACTTGATAAAAATTCTGAGGATTTCGATCACATACACAGCGACTATCATCAGCAGATAAACTGATCTGCTGATAACCGTTACGATGTAATCGTAATTTAACTAATTTAAAATAAGATTTAACTTAGATAAGACTAATTTAAAATCAGATGTACAAATACCAGTTCAAATAGGGATAAGTTTTTTTTATTAGACAGTGAAAAACTTGATAAAAATTCTGAATATTTCGATCACATACACAGTGACTTCATCAGCAGACAAACTGATCTGCTGATGACAGTCACGATGTAATCGAAATATCCATAATTTGTATCATTGTTTTTCACTGTCTAATAAAAGGATTTATCCCTTTTTGAACTGTTATTTGTACGTCAGGCAGTGTATTCTTCGAAAATATCCAAGTCGTATTTAAATTAGATGCACAAGAAAGTTGTATGTTTTGCCACTCAGGTGAACAATTTATCATATTAAGCACTTTCTAAAAAATAGCCTAGAACATTTTGTGTTACCAGAGGAGTAGCTTGAACTAGTTCCAATCAGGGGGATAAGTTTCGGAGAAGGAGCAGTGCACTCGCCACTCCTTCCCCTGTATTTTTCGGCCCCTCTCCCCCCCCCCAGATTTTGGATAATACCTTTTTTGTGATTTTTCGTTGATTATGTCTTTTTTTAACTGAAATAATTAAAAAAAAAATACCCCGTACATTTTGGGAAATGCATCTTGTCCTTCCCCCCACATTTTTGTAAATTAACATTTCTGGGTTTCGATATTGTTTCCTCAGATAATCGAGCGTTTATAGCAAGGCCGTATCCAGGGGGGGGGGGGTTACCCGGCTGGAACCCCTCCCCCGAAATTTTTGACCGACTCGAAAATAAGTCGAAAATTAGTAAAACCTAGGTAAAAATCAGTAAAATTAGTCGAAAACTGAGTCAAAAATTAGTAAAACCCCCCCCAAAAAAGTCAAAAATTAGTAAAACCCCCCCTGAACAAAAATCTTGGATACGGCCCTTGTTTATAGCCTTAAATTGTTTGAGCGTTTACAGGTTACATTTTTTGTACTATCAGAGTATCAGCTTCCCTTGGTTTAATGTAAAAATTCCAATTATTCTATCAATTCTATAAAAATTCTATAAAAATTCAAATTATACTTTTAAGCTTTACGACTCTTTATTTGAATTTAAGCTACAGGATATAATCCCCTCAAAATTATGCATCTAGCTTTTTATGTTAATTTTTTCTAAGTGGAACTTTCAAATGGGGTTTTAGATAGATGTCTCCACAAATCATGGTAAAATAATAATTTTTATCATGATTACTAAATCTTAAGTACTGAATGAGGAAGTTAGATCTATTTTAGCAATCTGAACACAGGTTAGCTCTAAGATATCGTACACAAAAACACCTATTTTGCAAAAAGAAACAAAACAAATGATATCCAAAAGAAAAATAAAATAAATGAGCAAAAATAAAATAAATAATCTACCAAGCTCGAAACTACCACAAATCAGCATCGATAAATAAATGAAACCCAAAACGAACAGAAATTACAATAAATAACCGAGTCAAACTCAAAACGAGCAGAAATTAATATAAGTTCGGCGCAAAAACCCTATGCCTTCCCAAGGCCAGAACAAAATTTGCACTTTACTGAAAAAAATATAAATGTTTTTAACTTTTATAACTTTAATAAATCAAATAATTTTAACATTTTGATTCCAAAATATCAGTATATGTATATATGTATTTTAAACTGACAATGCACATTCATTTGTGCATTGGGGGAATGATGGGAGTGTGGAAGGGGCTAGTTCCCCTCCAATCACTTTCGACTATTAAGAAGGGAACTAGCCCTTTGAATTTCCAATCGAATGAGCCTGTTTTGAAGTTTCTACGACAACGCCTTCTTATAAATCCTTATATGCCCCAAGGACATAACTTAAATCCCTTGGCCTGAGGGTTGTGGGGGAGTGTCCTCTAGGGGAGTATCCTCCTAAAAAACATATTTTCTATATGGAAATCAACTAGCCTACGCTGAAAATGGCTATCTCAAAATTCTGATTGGATGTGTTTGGGGGAACGATGGGCGTGGGGGGCTAGTTGCCCTTCAATCACTTTCAACTATTAAAAAGGGCACTAGCCCTTTGAATTCCCAATCGAATGAGCATATTTTGAAGTTTCTACGACAACACCTTCTATAAAAGCCTTATATGCCCCCAGGGCATAACTTAAAACCTTTGTCCTGAGAGTTGTGGGGGAGTGTCCTCCTCAAAAACATATTTTCTATTTGAAAATCAACTACGCTGAAAAAATGGCTATCTCACAATTTTGATGGATGTGTATGGGGGAATGATGGGCGTGGGGGGGGGCTAGTTGCCCTCCGACCCCTTTCGACTATTAAAAAGGGCAAACGCCCTTTGAATTTCCAATCGAATGAGCCTGTTTTGAAGCTTCTACGACAACGCCTTCTTATAAATCCTTATATGCCCCAAGGGCATAACTTAAACCCCTTGCCCTGAGGGTTGTGGGGGAGTGTCCCCTAGGGGAGTATCCTCCTAAAAAACATATTTTCTATCTGGAAATCAACTAGCCTACGCTGAAAAATGGCTATCTCAAAATTCTGATTGGATGTGTTTGGGGAATGATGGGTGTGGGGGGCTAGTTGCCCTCCAATCACTTTCAACTATTAAAAAGGGCACTAGCCCTTTAAATTCCCAATCGAATTCGCATGTTTTGAAGTTTCTACGACAACGCCTTCTATAAAAGCATTATATGGCCCCAGGGCGTAACTTAAAACCTTTGCCCTGAGGGTTGCGGGGGAGTGTTGTCCTCAAAAACATATTTTCTATTTGAAAATCAACTACGCTAAACAAAATGGCTATCTCAAAATTTTGATTGGACGTGTTTCGGGGAATGATGGGCGTGGGGGGGGGCTAGTTGCCCTCCAGTCACTGTCGACTTTTAAAAGGGCACTAGCCCATTGAATTTCCAGTCGAATGAGCCTGTTTTGAAGTTTCTAAGACAACGCCTTCTATACAAAACCTTATATGCCCCCAGGGCGTAACTTAAAACCTTTGCCCTGAGGGTTGCGGGGGAGTGTTGTCCTCAAAAACATATTTTCTATTTGAAAATCAACTACGCTGAAAAAATGGCTATCTCACAATTTTGATTGGATGTGTATGGGGGAATGATTGGCGTGAGGGGGGGGGGGGCTAGTTGCCCTCCGATCACTTTCGACTATTAAAAAGGGCAAACGTCCTTTGAATTTCCAATCGAATGAGCCTGTTTTGAAGTTTCTACGACAACGCCTTCTATAAAAACCTTATATGTCCCAAGGGCATAACTTAAAACCCTTGCCCCGAAGGTTGTGGGGGAGTGTCCTTCTCAAAAACCTATTTTCTATCTGGAAATCACCTACGGTGAACAAAATGGCTATCAAACAATTTTGATTGGATGTGTTTGGGGGAATGATGGGCGTGGGGGGGGGGCTAGTTGCCCTCCAATCACTTTCGACTATTAAAAAGGGCACTAGCCCTTTGAATTTCCAATCGAATGAGCCTGTTTTGAAGTTTCTACGACAAACGCCTTCTATAAAAACCTTTTATGCCCCCAGGGCATAACTTAAAACCCTTGCCCTGAAGGTTGTGGGGGAGTGTCCTTCTCAAAAAACTATATTTTCTATCTGGAAATCAACTACGCTGAACAAAACGGCTATCTCAAAATTTTGATTGGATGCGTTTGGGGGAATAATGGGCGTGGGAGGGGGGCTAGTTTTCCTCCAATCACTTTCGACTTTCAAAAAGGGCACTAGCCACTCCAATTTCCAATCGAATGAGCCCTTTTCGAAATTCTACGACAACTCCTTCGATACAAAGTCCCCGGGTATGGAGAAAAAACCCAAAAATACATTTTGCCCACATCGTTCTTTACTTAGGCAGCGCTAGCGCGCTGCCTATGATGGTTCGTTATAACCATGGACGTTTTTATGAATTTATTCCAATGACTTCTTTAAAGCATAGCTTTTGCAATGAATTAAAAATAATATGTATAATAGATACTCTGAATTATAATTTCGACTGGGAATGTTCCTTTCTTCCTTTCAATATTTGGCGATTTTAATAGATTTAGATGAAGATACCTGCTATTTATAATTTAGTTTATATGAATTTGCGATATAACATATACTGTTCTAAAAATAATAAATTAAGTATAAAGATATATGTTTCTTGTCAGTACACTACGTGGTATTGTTTTTTATAAAAAAAAATAAATAAAAAAAAACAAACAAATAAACTATCAAAAAGCTTGTTTCAGTATAATTTTCCTATCTAAAGTAATACTAAAATTTAATCTTCTCCTCAATACCTCCTTCAGAATCCTGGTCAGTCATGAGGTCATGGTCAGCACATGGTCAGTCTTTGTAAACCTTTTATTTGGGGTCTTCGATTGCCTTCAAATAGCTCATAGAAATTTATAGACTATTTTAATTACCCTTATTCCATGACTATCTACCTTAGTTATGCCCTAGGATGGATGGATGATGGACTATCTATCAACAAGTGAAATGACATCATTTTTATACAATTCTGAAAAAGGCTTATGCTAGCTGTGGCTCTCACTCAGACTATCTGTCTTGTCTTTTTCTCCAATTAGCCCTGGCTTGATGGCAACTTGATTTTGATTCAAAAATCAACTGACTCGGTGTCTGTTTTTTAGTATATTTTAAAATATACTCCGTTTTTTAAAATACTAAAATGACAAATACATTTTTTGAAGCTCCTGACTCAAGAAATTCGATACTAGGCTTAGGAACTTAAAGTACTTTTTATAGCATCGAAAAACAGATTTCGATGTACATGTAGCCTACTGGGCATTATTTTACCACTTTGCTCAATATAGCTGCAGCGGTAACTGCAACCTAGTAAAGGACGAACACGACCAGTAGTAACCAAAAATACCCTAAAATAGAATATAGTGCTTATCACTTCATTACCAAGTTTTAATTTCATTCCGAAAGTTACCTCTGAGCAGTTTTTTCAAAATATGTCTAATATATCTTCTTTTTTTCTTCAGTGGCCATACTTTTGAGACGGCCTTGGCTATTAATCTCTGTTGTCCTAATAACTCAAAGTATCAGCCTTGCTCCCTTTACTTCTTCCATTTCCTACTACTCTCTCCATCCTCTACATAAGTGACTGAAGGGATGGAGAGTAAGGAGTCTGTTTGAGAGCAAAGTTTTGCTCCTAACCAATAAAAGTTCAAATAGGGATAAATCCTTTTATTAGACAGTGAAAAACAGATGCAAAAAAGTTCTGGATATTTCGACCACATACATCAGTGGTTGTCATCAGCAGATAAACTAAAGTATTACAATTAAATCAAGCTAAATTTAAACAGAATAAAATACTGGGGTGTAGCCATTTCATATAAGCGTCACAAGCACTAAACGTTATTTCGTCGACAAGGAGAATCCGTCAGAACGTCGAGAACGTCAGGACATCGACAGTCATAACGTCGATGCATCAGTTCATCGACAGTCACAATCGCTACCCGTCAGAACGTCGACAGTCATAACATCGACACGTCATAACATCTAAAAAATGACTGCTAAGCTATGACTGTCGACGTTCTGACGGTTAGTGGTTCTAACGAATTTTCGTTATGAAAAAAATTTTTTGATGTTATGACTGTCGACGTTCTGACGGGTAGTGATTGTGACTGTCGATGAACTGACCTGTCGATTTTTATGACTGTCGACGTTCTGACGGTTAGTGGTTCTGGCGAATTTTCGTTATGTAAAAAAAAATTGATGTTATGACGTGTCGATGCTATAACTGTCGACGTTCTGAAGGTTAGGAATTGCGACTGTCGATGAACTGACGTGTCAATGTTATGACTGTCGATGTTCTGACGCCTTCCCTAAAATAATTACTTCCGGGTCACAGATAGTTTCCGCTTCATTGGCTGAGAGTCTTGGGTTCTTTAATATTGCATAAAGGTAATTTGAATTTTTATTGAAGATGGCTCCAACTTCCTCTTCTTCCAGTTGAAAAGAAATGTTGCTGAATTTACAGTTATACATTTGCTTGGTTTATCATCCCCGTATATGTGCCGTAGGTATTTTTTCGAAGACCACACTGTCTTTCTATGACGAACAAATAAAAGGACTCTTTGTATCTTGTATTTTTTATCTATAATTAGATAAATATCTGTTTATCTATATATCTGTTTTTCACTGTCTAATAAAATGACTTATCCCTATTTGAACCTTTATTCTTTCGTCATAAAAAGATTGTGTGGTCTCAAAAAAAATATTCCGCTAAATAGAACAATATATAAAAACGTGGACCATGTAGAAAAAAGGCTTGAAGGATTTTCTCATGGATACGCAAGGTCGTACCCAGAGGGGGGGGGGTTGCCCCCCCCCGAAATGTTTGTCTGGCTTGTAAAAGCATAAAAAAAAGAATATAAAAATTTTTTATGGGTTTTTCTGTTTTTTTTTGCGTACCCTCCCCCCCCCGAAAAAAATCTTTGAGTAAAACCCCTGTCGAAAAAAGTTCCTGGGTACGGCCTTGTGGATATGTGACAGTTTTTCTGTGAAAAATCAGAATTCCAACATTGTTCCAGCTGCCTCCTCAGCTGTCCTCTACCAAAACATATTATCTACACCAAAGGAGGTCAAGGAGGGGCCTCCCCTAATCCCAGCACGGCACCTTCAACTGTAACATCTGGCTTTTCTTATCTGATAAGCTTTTTGATATTAGGCATAGTTTCTACAGGGGCAAGGCCATGGGCGTAGGCAGCTTCTTGTCTAGGGGGGGGGGGAGGCAGCCGATTCTGTGATGGAGTGGGGGAGGGAGGCTTATAAATGCTTCCCGAGGTCCTTTGAATACATGTCTTTAGAAGCTCGTTATTCTATATTTGGCTAAAACTCAGCTTTTAGCATTTTCCATGGTCTACTTTCCACCAATACTATAATATTAATACACCCACTATCCTACTTCCGATTTCCAGAAAATATAAACACCATAAAAGCGACACAAATCACATTACCGTTAGATAACAGCATCTTGTTTTAAGAATTCAATTTAAAAGTTTAAAGATGGACAATATTAAATATCAAAATCGGTATAGGGGAGACCGGCCCACAATCAGCACAGCCCGCGTTTAGCCATAGCAAATAATCTCAATATTAAAACCTGCGGGGACTTCTGGTGGATTATGGAAGCTCTGACAGATGGCAGTGTATGTTTTTAAAACATCTGGCCTTGATTGGAGATCATCGTAAGATTGGAACATATTTTAAGGTGATTAAATCTTAAATTTTGTTCAATTTTTGTCTGAAAGCCTACGTCTAATTACGAATACTAGAAAAACCATAAACTCACGTTGTATTCTCTTATTATTTGCCTGTCTTTTAGCAGCTTCCGAGACGAGCCATCTTCACCGGTTTGCTGTTAGCATTTTTTCACCCCGCGTGATGGTGAGTTCCTATTTGTGGCCACAATACCCAGGGTAGGTTCGACATGCCGTACAAAGGTGTCCAAAAGTGGGCTATGCTTGTAAAGCTGCGTAAACAGCATATTTTAAGGTCGAAGGCAAGCTAAAAACCCAAAACCTGATTAATTCTGGTGTTGCACAACCCTGTCAGACTGAAATTCCATTTTTACCTGTTAAATTTCATTCAAGATAAAATGTTTAGGTACTTATTTAGAAACCGGTAGTCACGCGAGAAGTGAAGTTTCGTTAATGCTAATGCAATAAAACAAAATACGATGAAAATATAATGGTTCAGAAACAAATTTGGGCTATATATTTGCCCATTAGGGGGTGGGGGTAAAGCAAAGCATATATTAAATACATAGCCTAACCTAGGTACCTTTTTTTGCCCCTTCAACCCCAAAAAACAAAAGTTTAAATCTTTGTCACGGAGTGAGCAACACCTCACAAGGCAGAAAAAACCTGTTTTTTACGTAGCATCTCGGTCAAGGGCACCGGCAGAAAACTTTCCAGGAGGGGAGGGGCCCAACACCAAAATAGCAGTGGTGGTTGGGTGACCTAAATGAAGCCTTCGCAACTTCTACAATAGGATTTTCTTATCGATAAATACATTACATAGATTTGTTTAAATACATTGAAGTGCTTCATGTAAACAGAAAAAGAAAGATATTGCCATTTAAAATTGCTGAAAACTAAGTCCCTAGCAGTATTTGTCACACCAAAGAAATTTCTTGGCGGAGCTGATGATGGCCTGCCTTGCCTTTTCCACCTCTGTACCGGAAGATATGGGAGTGAAATATTTTAGCTGTATAGAGAAACATTATAGAGAAACATCTAAACCATCATGAAGAGTAAGCAGTTTGTCCACCTAAACAATGACTCACCCCCACCCCACATTACAGCTGATACACAATTGCACATCACCAAACGTAGCCTAAGTTCATTACAAATAAAGTGAATCAACTTGGATGAATCCAGTTCTGCCACCGTGTGGCATTACCTCTTTTGCAACTGGAAAGCGTAAAATATAGTTATTGATACTCTTAAAAAAGGAGCTTTAAATTTACGTTTGAATAAGCTCCCTCCCAATTATCTTGGACCTTCGGTTTGATACAATCACCCCTGGGAAAAAGCAAAACAAACAAACATGCATCGACGATGTTTCTTCTGAAAAACAATGCAAAACTCCAAATTTTGAAGATTGGATCTTGAAACCTTCACGGTAGGGTTCTCTGATATGATGTATCTAATATAAGGATTTTCAACAAGATCGCTTCCTTTTTTGGGGTGTTTCCACTTTTTTGAAAAATCAGGCAAATTTTCTCAAATTTTTAGTTTTCGGTGCGTAACAATAAACTGAAAGAATTTTATATATTTAGAATCAACATAAAAAGCCAATACTGTCAGTTCAGCAATTGTCATAAGAATTCTATTTTTAGTTTTGGTGAAAATCAGAAAATCAGACAATGTATGTAATGCGTTAATCGATAAGAAAGTCCTATTGTAGAAGTTGTCATAGATTCATTTATGTAGAAGATCAGAAGTGTCACAGAATTTTCATCCACACAAACAATAATAGGCCTACTCATTTTCATCCAACCGAAATTCTTTAGTAGTAATATTAACAAGGACTTTTTACCAAAATTACTATTCATCGCCAATTTCTTAAGTATATTCAAGTTTTATCCAAAACTGAAATTGTAAATTTAAACGTACAACGGTACTAATCAATGTACAATTATTGATTTACACATTTTAAAAGCAATTAACCGGGACTTAAGGGACCAGTACCTCAAATTATATTTTGGTTAGGCCTGGGTATGATTTTGAAAGCAATCAGAAATTGAATAAAAAAAAAGAGTTTTTCAACAGAAAGCATGGAACAGATTTGAAACCTATTTGAACAGATTATTTTTTATGTGAAGGGAGCTGTCTCCTCCTTAGCTCCTCACTCTTTACTGTGAATTTTGGTTTTTGTCCAAATTTTTAAAGAAAATTTGTAATTGGAAAAAGAAGATTTTTTAAAGCACAAAAAAACTTTTGTCTTTTAGTGCCCCCTTGTATACAGAGTAATTTCAATTTGTTTTAGGTTTTAAACTTGCTCCTTACTTTTGTTGAAAAACCTTTTCTATTTGTATAATTACATTTCATGAAACTGTAAAGAATTATGAATACAATACTTTTGGTAACGAAGAAAAAACGATCAGTATTTCAATGATCAGTGTTTGAATTGTGACCGGCCTGTGATGAAATGTGTGATGATGTGATGGGTAATCAAATAGTTCGTGATAAAAAACTGCAAGTAAGGAGAAATTATTACATATGTGAGGGGGGGGGGGGGGGGGGGGTTGCCCCCTCTTCAACACCTCGCTCTTTACGCTAAAGTTTAAATTTTGTCCCAATTCTCTAAAAATGACTCCTGGAACCCAAGGGTGATTTAATTAGAACAATACGTAATTTTTTTCTTAAAGTGCCAAAAAACTGTAGCGTGAAGTTCCAGGTGTTGAGGAGGGGGTGACCCCACTCATATGCGTAATAATTCTTGTTTGTTTTAAGTTTTAATGGTGCTGCTTACTCTCAGTTGAAAATCTTGTTTTTCTTTTTAATGAAGCTTAGAGACAAACATTTTTCTAAAGGCAATGGAAAAAGTATGCCAATTAAAGTAAAAGTATATAAAATAAAAAAAAAGTAAGCAATTGCGAAAAAAACACAAAACAATAGCTTACTTACAAAAATTAATATAAACTCCCAGCATTCAGTTCTGTTGAACAATGCCGAAGCATTGGATGGATATTTTTTAACAATATTGACAGTTTTGAACTTGGTTATAAAACACCAAAATATTTAATGCCTTTAGACTACGCAGTGTTTATAAAAAGTAACGAATTATCACAGTAGTTTGTTCAAAGTAAAATTAAAACTGAGATTAAGAAAATGAAATAAAAAGATTTTCTTCAATATTTTTTATTTAATTTTGAATACCGAAAAACGATATATTTGACACCTTTATACTTCATAACTGTAAAAAATTAAATCTTTTTCAAAGTGACAACTAGATAAATACAATCACTCCTGGAAAAAAAAATGATAATAAAACACAAAAAACGTATCCGAACAGGGGGAAAATACAGAAATTCTCAGCATTCTGTTCACTGAAAACATTTCTGATTATGGTGGCTGCATATATCAGCTCATGGGTACTCTTGAAATGCAAGCAAAAGTTGACGTCATATTTTTACTGAAATTGCCCCATATTAAGTTGTTTTCTACAATTATACGAACTTTCTTGTGTACTAATAACTGCACTAATAACTAATAGACAAATAGACATTTAGGATCACCATAAAAAGCTGATTCTTTGATTTAATGTTATCAATAGTTAAGCTCTTATACTTTCGTTATTGACAAGGATCGCTATTTATTTACCAGTCATTGCTATGAAGAATTTGATTTTTTTTTGTTCCAACCAAATCATATAGAAAAAATGTTTCTGGAAAACTAGAAATGGGTCACTCAGTCACAAATTAATACTTATATTTTATTTATTGAAGGTCAAAATCTATTGGCATGCAGCCAACAATTGGGCAACACATATTTTGTCCATAGTTTTTTTCCTATTTTACTCTCTTTCCTTTGGTTTTCTTATAATTACTTTATAGTCCCAAATTTCCAGCGGGTGGGCCATGCCCCCCCTCTCCTGCCGGTGCCCATGATCTCGGTCTTTCTCGATCCAGTCTTTTTCGCGTGACTATTGGATTCTAAATAAGTACCAATACTTAAAAGTAAAGGAGAGGAGAAAAGAGAGACAGGCGGCCGGGATCCAGAAGAAACAAAAACAGGAGTTTTTTATATCTTAGCCGACAAAAAATCAGTCTTGCAGATGGTAATTGCAGATTCTCTGCAAATACCTTGGGTGTCCTTAGAGGAACGCTACAAGACTACATCAAACAGTTGAGAAGCTGAATATCTCTTTACAAAGCCTGGACCTGAGTTTCTTTACACCTTGTTACAGCACATGATAAATATTTCCAGATGAACAAGAAAAAGGACTAAAACTTACTTGAAAACGGTAGCTGATATACATTTGGACTTAACTCTCCTAGAAGCACATACAATTGCATAAAATTATGCTATTACTAAGAGTATAAAAATACCGGATAACTGGAAATGCAAAAGTAGTGGAGACAGTGGAGGAATCGCAGGTAAAGATTGGTACCATGGTTTTACGGCTCACCTTAAACTTCTATCAGTAAGAACGCCAGAAGTTACAAGCTTAGGACGGGCAACTGCTTCAAACGTCACACTGTTGGAGCCTTCTTTGACAACCTGGAGTAAGGCTTACATGAACATATGTTCAGACCACAAGACATTTGAAATATGATGAATCGGGTCTGAAAAACATCCACAAGCTTGGTAAGATCGTTGCGCAGCGAGGCCAGAAGTAAATAGAGAAGTTCACGTCAGCAGAAAGAGGTCAATTGACCACGAATTGCGCTGGTGTTAATCCATGGGGAACACAGTCCCTTCTCTACTTATTTCCCCTCTAAAACAGTGTCAAGAAATTTTACTCAAGGGAGCTTTACCAGGGACCATCATAATCAGCTCAGAAAATACTTCTGGCTCGATGACTGCCTACCATTATTAGCTTTACTGGCAGCATTTTACCAATCAAGTCAAACCCTTCAAACAGTCACCTGTACTTCTAAAAATAGACGACCAGATCAGCCAATACGCCAATGAATCGCTTGATCAAACTAAAAATAATGGTGCCGTACTTTTAAGTGTCCCTCCACGAATTGTGCTGGTGTTAATCAATTGGGAACACAGTCCTTCCTCAACTTATCTCCCCTCTAAAACAGTGTCTGGAAGTTTTACTCAAGGGAGCTTTACCAGGAACCATCATAATCAGCTCAGAAAATACTTCTGGCTCGATGACTGCCTCCCATTATTAGTTTTACTTGCAGCATTTTATCAATCAAGTCAAACCCTTCAAACAGTCACCTGTACTTCTAAAAATAGACGACCAGATCAGCCAATACACCAATGAATCGCTTGATCTAGCAAAACATAATGTTGCCGTACTTTTAACTAACCCTCCCCAAACTACTTACAAACTTCAGCCTCTAGAAAGGACAGTCATGGGTCCCCTTAAGGCCTACTACAACCAGGAAGCTGCAAGTTTTCTGACTGCCCATAAATGTAAAACTATATTAATGTATAACATTGCTAAGTTGCTGGGGAAAGCATATCCAAAGGCTTTCCCTTCTGAGAATATAATCAGGAAATTCAGAGCAAGTGAGGTCTACTCCACAAGCAGAGATGTCTTCCAGCGTGGCGAGTTCCTGTTGTCATATGTCTTAGACAGAAAGCCTACCGCATATAGTGAAGCACCTACCACAGCACTTACAAATAAAGTTTGCTTTATTTGCACGAATTTCTGCTAAAGAACAGAAGTTAGAAAAAACTAGAGAATCTATTGTTTCAGAGGTATCTCGTCAAGCTTCTGCAAAGTGTGACGCGAAAGTGCAATCTGGTCTTAAAGACTCTGCTGAGACTATAATTAATGAGTTGTGCAATTCTGTGTCACTGGAGTTCAATCCCATCTTAGACAGTATTGAACGAGAGCTGAAAGCGTGTAGAATGCAAACCCTTAATCTAGAGAATCGAATTGAAAAAATTAAAGTCAAGCTTGACGATATGAATCAAGAAAATATCTTGGACACTTTTTTCAACGGCCTGAAGCAAAAGCCAGGAGCTGACCTCAAAACAACTTTGCTCAAAGTCCTATCGACACAGATGGGCGTTACTGGTTTGTCTTGTGGTGAATTATCAAGTATTTTCCGGTTTAGAATAAGTGAGCCTATTAATGCTAGTGACAAAGTTGCCCCAGTACTAATGTGATTTGCTAGCAAAGAAGTTGCTCGAAAAGTTTTCTCACAGAAGTCTAAACTAGCTGGTTCGGGGATCTTTGTGTCAGAATCCCTTACAAAGCAACGTCGGGATTTGCTAAATGCTGCAATGGATCGGTTCGGTGTCAAACATGTATGGACTGACCGTGGCAACATACTAGTGAAGTCACCAGGTGAACCGTCTGCACGGAAAATAAGATCCCATGGTGAATGCATTTGAAATAGTATTTGTGTTGTTTTTCGTCGTTTTTTTTCCTTTCTCTTGTATTGATTTTTTTCGCCCTTTTTTCTTACTAATTTTTCACTATTTTTGTTATTTTCATTATTATTCTCAAAAACTGTCGATTCTCAGTCCTGCATTACTTTTTCTTTTCTTTTGTTACTTTTTCTTTTCATTTAGAGAGATTTGTTTGGTTCGTTTATTTTTCACTATTTTTGTCATTTTCTTTATTACGTATTGTCAAAAATTGTTGATTCATAGTCTTGCATTTTTTTCCTACTTTTCATTTAGAGAGATTTGTTTGGTTTGTGTATTTATTTACTCTTACTGCGTCTATACTTGACTATTTAATGAGTCGACCTTTTCGTCTAGAAGAGGGTTTGTCGGCACCAATAGCAACAGATCTTGAACCGTGTATGAACCAAGTTAGACTTCAAACAGTTAAGAAATAGCGCTTATGTTCAAAGTTCGCAGTTTAACCCCCGAAGCTGATTCTTAGCATTTACGTGTCTGGAATTGCCACCTTACTACTTGTTATGTGCTACAATTTCTCTCCGATTCTCAAGAAAAAATTAGTTTTTATTGGTATATGTGAAACTTTCTTGAGTCAGGAGCATTCATTGTCGTTGTATTCTTTTCCAGATTATAATTTAGAGACTATAAACCGGACATCACTTCATAGAGGGGAATTGCATGTTTGATTTCAAAGTCGTTGTCTTACCAATTAAGAAATGATATTGATGTTTGGATTGAGGGTAAGTTTGAAAGTTTTAGTCTGGAATTACATTTGGGAAGTAGGAAACTTTTGATTAGTGCTGTGTATAGGCCACCGAGTTCTGGCTGGGAAGAATTTGAGCGTGGGTTTGATCAACTTGCACATGCGTCGTCTCGGACGGGTCCTAGATTTTATTTGTATGGATGATTTCAACTTTGATCTGCTTTCATTGAATGGAGTGAATCTTGATTATTTTAATTTGATGGTTGCTCATGATTTTTTCCTCCTTGTGAATATTCCAACACGTGTTACGAGTCATTCAGCCACTCTCATAGATATTGTTTTTGTTGGTTATAAGTATCTGGACCGTAGTTATGCTGATGTGGTTCTATACCCCTTTTCGGACCATTTCCCAGTTGTTGCAACCGTACCTTATGGCTGAATAAAAAAAAGAAATGAATTAAAAAAAGTGAAGATTCGGTCGTTAAAAAAAGAGAATTTACAGAGGTTTGGTGAAGAGTTGAGCAGCATTGATTTTAGTGAGATTTTAGATATGAAAGATGACACTTCTGGTACATTTGATCGCATGATGGGGATCATACAGCCAATATATAATAAGACTTACCCAGTGAAATGTTTGAAACCCAGGAATGATCCCAGGAAGCCCTGGATATCTACGGAAATTCTTGAAGTGGAGGGTTTAAGAAATCAATTGTATGCAAATTATTTAAATAGTGAGTGTGCCGAAAAACTGGAAGAATTCAAAATAATAAGCAATAAAATGAACTCGATGAGAAAAAAAGCTAAAAAAGAATACTTTTTGAATCAATTGGGTTTAAATAAGGATAATACTAAAGGAACTTGGAAGGTTATTAATGATCTATTGGGAAAGAAGAAAGAAGCTCCATCCAATTTGCTACTGATTCAAGGAGGAACTGTTAATGATGAAACAATTATTACTAATAGATTTGCTGGTTTTTTTTCAAGTTTTGGCCAAAATTTATAGGCGGAAGGGCTGATGAATTCCAATGATGATTTCCTGGACTATGAATTTGTGAATGATAGAGGAACTGGAAGTGATTTTGAATTTCAGCCGTGTACTGAAGACGAAATTCTGAAGGTTGTGAAAACAATCAAATCTAATTCAGCTGGGACAGATGGCATTAATCTTAAGACTTTTAAATCAGAGATGTGTTATTTACTACCATGCCTTGTCCACATAGTCAATCTTTCCCTCCATACCGGCGAATTCCCTGATGCAATTAAAAGGGCAAAACTCATCCCCCTTCACAAAGGTGGTTCTAAGCTAGATATTGAAAATTATAGACCCATATCAATCCTACCCCTGTTTTCAAAATTATTTGAAAAAATTGTGCATGAAAGGCTTTATGATTACCTTACGAAAACGGATATGCTAAGTGAAACCCAGTTCACCTTTAGGAAAGGTCACTCGACGTCGGATGCCGTGCATTCCCTCTTTGATACTGTGACTAAATGCTTTGGACGTGGTGAAATTCCTTTGACTATTTTTATTGATTTTAGAAAAGCGTTTGATACAATGGATTTTAAAATTTTACTCAAACGTCTTCAATCCCTTGGAGTTCATGGTAACTATCTGAAGTTGTTTGATAGTTTTTTGAGTGGTAGATCTCTTCAAGTTGCATTAAATGATGTTTTCTCCTCTCCTTTTCAAGTGAAGAGTGGTATACCCCAGGGGTCTGTCATAGGACCACTCATGTACCTTGTGTATGTTGATTCAATGTGTTTCTACTTACCTGAGTGTGTTATTACAACTTTTGCGGATGATACTGCTCTGATTGTGTCTAGTCGATCCATTGATGATTTTTTGTTGAAAGTAAATAGGGTTTTAAAGTCTTTTTTTTTGTATTTATAAATTTGAGCTGTTTGTCAGTGAATGTTAAAACAACTAATTTTATGATATTTACAAGAGTTGGTAAGCAGCCAAGTGTTGATGGAGAGGTATTTTTAATGGCAGGGCTTTCTCACAAAGTGCATGAAGTGCGTTATTTGGGTTTCCAGCTTGATTGTAATTTGTCTTGGAGGCCCCATAGTGACCTTGTTGCAGCTAAAGTTGCTAGAAGTCTGGGAAGTTTGCGCCAGTTAAAGCATGTTTTACCATTAACAGTTCTTCTGCTACTGTACCATACTATTGTTGCACTTTATATTTCTTATGGTTGTGCTCTTTGGTCTAGTAATTTTTTATGCAAATTTTAAAAGAGTGCAGATTCTTCAAAATAAAACAGTACGTCTTCCTGGTAATTATGTAGAAAATATGAACGATACCGCGTTCGTGTTTTAAGAAATTACGAGTGCTTAATATTGGTCGAAATCAAATTCATTTAATTCAAAAACAAGACATAGCTCTCGTGGGCAAAGCCCAAATATGATGTCTCAGTCATAATTAGCAAAATAAAGTTGTCTGATGAAACTTCGTCAGGATAAAATAAACTAAAAGATAAAACCACTTGAGATTGAGAATAAAATTGTCTGATAAAACTTCGTCAGGATAAAATAAACTAAACAATAAAAACACTAGAGATCATTGTAATATTTCACAAAGCTTGGCACAAAGGTTTTACTGTAGCGCATGGTGGACTGTGGAACCTTCTCAGCCACTTCCCTGGGGGGACGAGATCTTATAGGGACAAAAGGCGGGGGAAGGAATGGTCGGTAGATGGGATGTTGAAGGAGGGAGGAGCCGAATCTTTGGCATAATTTTTCTCGGCGGGAAGAAAGAGATTCAAGTTTAAATTGTTTGAGGTAAAAGGAGTAAGGTAGAGGGGAATCGCCATAAATGATTTGCAGTGATCTCTTCTGAACTCGTTCCATTTTATCAGTTTCATCCTGGGCAAGGGCAAAGTGCCAAACCGGACAAGCATATTCATATAAGGGGCGGATGAAAGTGTAAAATATTAGTTTCAGCTTGTCCTTAGGAACTCGAAATTTTTTCAGTGTTTTTAGCATTTGTATTGCGCCGTTAGCTTTTTTTTACAATTGTCTTTGTATTCTCCCGCCATGACAGGTCAGAAGAAATCACCACACCAAGTAAAGTTATTTTATGGCCTATTAGCTCGGAAGCAATAGGAGGTTCGAAAGACGGTTGAATATTCTGAAGAAAAGAAAATGTCGTAACCGAGCATTTGTCTTTATTCACGACCGTGTTTAGTTCAGCCGCCTCTGCGGTAACTTGGTCGATTAAACCAGCAGCATTAATCTTCGAATCCTTAGATACGATTTCCGTTAAGGACAAGTCGTCAACGTATTTCCATCTGTCCTCCAGCTCAGCAGCAATTTCATTTATCATGAGGAGGAAGCCCAGCGGCCCGATCACAGTTCCTTGTGGAATTCCACAAAAAACTGGCAGAGAAGTGGAAAATTGGTCTTTATACTTCACAGTTTGCTCTCTATTTGTTAAGAACCTCTTGATGATTTTAATAATAAAGCTGGATATATTTTTTTCCGCCATTTTTTCCAAAAGGATTTTGTGATCAACAAGGTCAAATGCTTTTCTGAAATCAACTGCAATTAAATTTATCCATTTTCCAGGTTCATCCAGGTGTTTTAAAATAAAATCAATTAAATTAACGAGGTAATGAACTGTCGAACACTTAGGGATGTTACCAAATTGCTTTCGATCAGTTACTTTCAAAAGATATTTTTTCAGCCATGTGGCAACAAAGCTTTCGTATATTCTGCTAAAAACTGACGTAACTGTGATCGGCCGGGCACCAGAGAAATCATTAGCTGCTCCTTTCTTTGGAATTGGGGTAATAAACCCTTTCTTCCATTTCTTTGGAAAATATCTTGTTTTTGTTATATTATTGAAAATTATCTGAAGGGGAAATGATAATTCTTTAGCAAATGCTTCAATGAGAGCAACTGGAATGTCAAAAGGGGCAACGGAAGTTATTTTTAACGAAGAGAGTTTACGGATTATAGCTGCCGATGAAATATCAGCAATTAAATTATCATCTGAAGGAGTAGTTAAATTTACTGGAGGATCCTAGGGTGGAAGAGGGGTGTAAGACTGCACAATTGAAGCAAAATGGGCATTTAAATCATTCGCAGTTTTCTCTAGAGGCTCCTCCTTCATGAAGTCAACTGGTTGAGAACTTTTGCCAGTCAGACTTTTTACTTTACTGAAAAACTGCGACGGCTTGGACTCCAAAAGATGGTCAACTTTATTTTCATAGTAATTTGCTTGTGCCTTTTTGATTTTCCATTTTATTTGGTTTGCCAACTGTTTTGCTTGGTTCTCTTGACCTTTTCGTATTAGGTGCAATTTATGTTTTATCAGGTGCTTTATTTTTGAATTTATGTATGGTTTATCACTAGAATAGAATTTAGCCTTACGTTCGGGAAAGCACTCGAGAAATTTTGAACTTACCTTATTATAGAATTCTTCTACTTGGGAATCCAAGTCTTTAGCTGAAGAGACCGCGACCCAGTTTTCTCCCGTTATCCAGTCTCCGAATTTCAGCAGACCATGGTCAGTGATCGGCCTTGAAGTAACTTTGGTTACTGAATATTTAATTTTTACTTATTCCTAGGGGTTCCACTGTAACATATAATGATAACTTTCACCAAGTGGTGCTAGTTTACTTGGATTCTGGTATTATTCCGAAAGATTTGTCAGGATTACATCCAGAGAAGTATTCACCTTAGGTGTTAGGAAATCGAATAGAGTTTTAAGGTTAAGTGACCTGGCCAGCGATTTGCTATCGAGTTCGTTAGCATCTCCTAGCATTACTACTTTAAAAAGAGGGGTGAGTTCTCTGGACGTAATCTGTCGATTCCTGCAGCTTCTCCCAAAAAGCTTTTCTTGCGGCAGCTGGCTGACCAGGTGAATAATAGAAAACGCACACTGCTACGGCAGAGAGCGGCCTAGGGAGCCGTTTAGGTTGGGCTTTGACCCAAATAGTTTCATCATTATCTTCAAGAAAAGGTATATTTAAAAACTAAGGTTTAAAATCTTCATGCACGAGTGTCATAATTCCTCCTCTTTTTTTCCTAAGAGGATGGTCACCAGGCCGAAGTTTAATAAAAGAAGAAAAGTTAGGAACCCTCAATAAATTAAGATCTTGCCGGTGGACCTCGGAAACACAAACAACGGAAGAGCCAAATATTTGAGCCGTGGTCTGAAGCTCAGTAAATTTCTCTAGATTTAAACTTTCGGCGTTACTGTAAAGGAAAGAAAGAAATACGTAACGTTTGTCGTGAAACTCTCGGGGAAAAGGTTTATTTTGGAATTTCTTGCCCCCTATCGCGACTGAAGCAGCAACAGGATTATTTAAACTGAAATTACCAACAATTTTTTCTTTTTGCAGGGAAACGGGTAAAGAGGAGGGGGAATAGAATAGGGACGGGACTGGTTGTTGATTGGCTGTTGCTGAAAATGGATAGGTGGGGGAGGAGGAGGGAGGGTCTAAGAGGCTCAGCTGTTGGCCCCCTCGTCTCGACAAGTTTTTTGACACCGGCTCGGATCTAGGATTATTGCTTGAAGCATTGCTTCCATAAACAATCTGGCTATGGCTTGGTATACTATAATCGGATACTGGATCGCGATTCGCGATTATCAAGCTGCTGTTTTTACTTATCGATATTGGAATGATCTATGTTCTACAGCTTTTACTGATTTTTTTCGTGTAAATCGTTCACTCCAAAGGTATGTGATTAGAGAGGCGGATAATATTGTTGTTGAGTACCAAGACACTACACGTGCAGGTTTCGGAATTAGGTATTTAGATCCAGCTATTTGGAATGATATCCCAGCTGGCATTCGGGAGGCTGAACACATTGGGTTATTTAAAGCAAAATTTAAGAAACATTTATTGGGAGAGGGTAGTTAATTTTGGTATTATTTGTTATTTGAGTGTTTTGGTACTTTTTTTTGTAAATGATTTTTGTTACTAGTTGAGAATTAGAGGATTGCAGCCGTCCATCGTCAGGCTTTTCGACCCTTCCCCGGGCGGTTATGTGTATATATAGTTTATTTTGTAATTATTAGTAAATGAAATAAATTTCTCAAACAAAATTTGTCTAAAAGAATTTACTATGCTCCGAGCAAGTCTTGTGTAATATTTAGAATCCTTCTTTAACATAGACCCCGGAACGGACGCACCACAGCCTGTGTCTGTAAATGAGAAGCAAGGTCTGCAGACGATTCGTCAAAAGAGATCGTCCATGCAAATCCCTTTCCAAAAGTCTCAACACGAAAAATCAACAGAAAAAAGATATGCAAAGTCAGAACCACTGACACCCTTGTGAAATAATGCGCTACCGTTGGGATAACAGCTGTATCTGCCAAAAAAGTCCTTCTCCAGGAAAGGAAGAAAGTCAGAGAAGTGAAAAGGCTAAAAAGCAAAAGACATGTTTCTCGTAACAAGAGCTACAGTTTGATTGGGGATTCTGACTTAGATGAGCCTGTATACAACTCTTCAGACTTCAGTATGGACGTTGAAGATGAACACCCTACCAGAGACTTCCAAATTGACATTAGGAAAGTAAAGGCTGGTGATTACATTCTGGTTAAGCTGAAGAGCCAGAAAGGGTATCCTGTTCACTATGTTAACATTATCAAAATGTATCAACTGAAGAACTTAAGGTCCACTTTCTGAAAGAGACTGGAGTAAGATACTTTGCGCTTAGTTTTTTTTAAACCTTACTGAAATTTATTTTGTAGTTTTTTATACTGACCATATTCTTTGTTAATTTTGTAGCCAAAAAACAAGTTTTAATGTTGCCCAAGCCACTTTTCTGTTTCTTTTGTCAGGTGGCCGAACATAAGCCAGAGACGGTCGAAACAGTATCAGTGAGGCTCAGGCTTGGCACTTTTGACTGCTGGGATAGAGAGGCATCCAGATGGAACAGTGATGGAGTATTTCCAATTCTCTTTTTCAATTGTCTTATTTCTTGAATCAATACCTGGAGAAATAAAAAGTCAAAACCTGCCGATCGTGGGCTGGTCTCCTATCTATATACCAGACCGAAAATGAGTATGGAATATCGAAACGTAAATATCGGTAATGGAAAGAATATTTGGAAATTCCAGTTTTTGTTCAGCTTTTTCAACCATCTACCAGGGAACATACAACATAAAAATTCAAGCATACGAAAAGTTCTCGTTAATATATAGTGTAGATCCGAAGTTCTAGGGGACAACCCTTCCCCCCTCTTCCCAAAGCTCGTGGGAAAGGCACTGGTTTTATAGCGTTAAAACCCACTAGAGGCTAGAATTACAAATCGATAAACAGCAGAAGAAACTAAACTCTTTTCCAGCCGAAAATGGAATGGCAAAACATGGCACAAAACAGCAAAAACCTATTGGCAAGATTCTACCATATTTTTATCTATCTTTTCCGTTGCATAAAAGTATATCTTAGTTGGTGATTTTGTCGTTTACTTTGAAATTAGATTATACCTGGACTTAGATTATGCTGATGATTTAAGCATCCTAGATGAAAGTGTGAGCAAAATGAATGAAGTTTTAGAGGTTTTTCGAGTTCAGAGTGCTAGAATAGGTTTGAAAATTAATGTTAAGAAGACTAAGGCTAGGAATAAGTGAAGATCAAAAGGTGACGTTGGGTAATGAAAAGATTTATCAGGTGGGCAACTTCACTTACCTTGGTAGTATTATTAGTAAAGATGGTGGGAGCAATGAAGATGTTAAAAGTAGAATAGCCAAGGCTCAGGGTGTTTTTTCACAATTAAAAAAAGTTTGGAAGTATATGAGGATAAGTCTGCTAACCAAGATTAGAATATTAGAAGCTACAGTGATGACAGTGATAAAATATGGCTCTGAAGCATGGGCTCTAAGAAAAGCGGATGAAGATTTGCTAGATGTTTTCCAGAGAAATTGCTTAAGGGTTGTTCTGGGTACCCGGCTGACTGCCCGTATTTCAAACAATAGGCTATACGAAAAATGTGGTTCAATACCGCTCTCTAGGGCTATAATGAAAGAAAGGTTAAGGTGGCTAGGGCATGTTGTGCGGATGAAAGATGACAGATTGCTGAAGATTGGTCTTTTCGGCCAACGGTCTAGGGCTAAATGGAAAACAGGACCCACCCTCGTCTGGGGTGGGAGGACGTCATAAAGAAAGATTTGAAGGAAATGGGAACTTCGTGGGCGGGTGTAAAAAGGGAGGCTTCAAATAGATTGGGATGGAGGAGGAGCCTGCGTAGCTGTGTTGGCCTCAGGCGGCTTGGTGCTGCGGTGAGTTGTTAGTAGTAGTAGTAGTAGTAGTAATTAAGTAAGTGCTTTTGAGTGCACCTCACCTCTCCAACCTCGTTCTAAACACCATTACGTTACTGATACAGTCAGAATATGGCAGAACCTTAGGAGGGCTAGTGGTAGACAATCTTACTTATGATGATGAAATTTATGAGCTAGCCAACTCTTCAAAAGAAGTGCAGGCACGAGCTGATAAACAACGATGCCACAAAGCTGTTCGGGATGGAGGTTAACTTCAGGAAGACCAAAGTCATGGTAACTACAAAAAAAGAAATATACCATTCACATGTCCATCACCATAGACCCGAGACAGGTTGAAACGATTTACTACTTCCTGCACCTTGGTAGCCTACTCTCTTCTGATAATTTCAATATATCTGTCGTGAAACATCGACTTGCACTTGCCAGCTCTAGCTTTTGAAGACTAGCCAAACTCTGGAAAGTTAAGATCCATCCAACAAGCTTAAAATACTCCTTTTCAACAGCCTAGTAATTTCAATAGTCATGCATGGATGCAAAACAGGGACACTGAAAAACAAAGACGAGCGAAAACTTCCAGCTTTCGAGATGAGATGCCCCCGTTGCATGGCTAAAATCAAATACACTGACAGCATCACAAATGTAGATGTGGGCCAGAGGCTCCAGTCCACTGAAACAATTTTTAGCGATATAAAGAAAGAGCAACTCTGCTGGTTTGGCCACGTCAAGCAAATGGAGCCGAACCGCCTCCTGGAAATTGCCTTTGAAGGATCTCTTCACAGCCTTCGTCCACGAGGCAGAAACCAAAAACGATGAACGGAGAACTTCAACTTCATCAACGTCAAGATAGCTCAGTTTTCATGTACCGTACCAGATAGAACAATGTACCAAGCCCTTGCACATGAGCTAACAGGAGGAATGGCCCCAAAGCGTCCGGAAAGGATGGCCAGGACCTAAGTCATTAAGTATACAGTGCTATCTATAGTTCTCTTATATTTGCAATCGGTTCTTTATTCAGATAGAACATGATATTCATGATAAAATTTTGGGAGTTTTTCATTAAGCTCAATTGACAAGTCTGAAGTGACAGTAACATCGAAGTGACTTGTGCAAACGGGAATCCGTTTGAACTACTGTCAACAACAAATTAGGCTCAAGAATGTCAGAAATTCAGTCTCTGGAGCATCCAACATTAAAGGTGATTGGGAAGTAGGCTAGGCTAGGCCTAGTAAATTAAAGATATCTTATGACTGTTAATCTAGGCCTAAATTGGCCCAACGGTCTGGATCAGATGGTGAAATTTCCCTACCTTCCTAAAAATGTGTTCTCTGTTTTGACAAGCAATTCAAAAGAAAAAATCATAGGCTACTTAGGCCTAATAGGCTATTTGTGATTTATAGAATATATGTGAATAAAACTGAAACACTGGAAGGATATATAACATCAAAATAGGCAGTGGCATGACACAGTTTTGTAAGATCAATATTTTTTCCCAGTGGTTAGCACAGATCTCTTTCAAAATTGACTAGGGTAAAAAACCAGTATCCAATTGAGCAAAATTGTGTAAAACTAAAACCCTCACATCTTGTTACCAAAGAGGAACTGAGAAGGATTGGGTATATTAATGAATAGCTAAAAGTCTAAGCTATGCATCAATATGGTTATTATTCAGATTATTTAAGATCAACCACTTGAAACTATTAGTTTATTGACTTACCTGCAGGGACCTCTTTTTGGAAATACCAATTAGGTAAAATTCTACTTTAGCTACTTTTGGCTATCTTGGAAAGGAGTTTGGTTAGGAAAATAAAACTTTCAGGGATAGATCTACAGGCTAAAGTATGTCCCAGGAAGGTATTTTGAAGTACCTACCTCTACTCCTTCTCCCTCTAGAGGGTCCTGACCTTTGATGACCTTTAAAAATGTGTGTGTTATAAAAGTGAAACCTTGTAAAATAGATCTTCTGCTTAAAATGCAGTCCAACAAAATTGGGTAAAATTCTACTTTAGTTACTTTTACCTATCTTGGAAAGGGGTGAGGTTAGGAAAATGAAACTTTCAGGGATGGGTCTACAGGCTAAAATATGTCCTGGGAAGGTATTTTGAAGTAATTATCTCCTCTCCTTCTCCCTCTAGAGGATTCTGAAATTTGCCAGTACCTACCTCTACTCCTTCTCCCTCTAGAGGGTCCTGACCTTTGATGACCTTTAAAAATGTGTGTGTTATAAAAGTGAAACCTTGTAAAATAGATCTTCTGCTTAAAATGCAGTCCAACAAAATTGTTTTCAGCCTCACAACTTTGCTCAATCCTGATTTATAGAGTTTTAAAGATTTGCAAATACACTTCCTAAATTTTGAAAATTAACATTGATATGGCTTAAGATACTACTCAAATACAGAAATTGCATTTTCAGAACTAAAGCCAGAGAAAAAGAATCCTATAACTGAAAATTAAGGTAAAATGTTGTTTTGTCAAAATTTCAATAGGTATAGACCTGTCATGTAGGCAAATTTCAGGATCCTCTAGAGGGAGAAGGAGAGGAGATAATTACTTCAAAATACCTTCCCAGGACATATTTTAGCCTGTAGACCCATCCCTGAAAGTTTCATTTTCCTAACCTCACCCCTTTCCAAGATAGGTAAAAGTAACTAAAGTAGAATTTTACCACCAATTATCCTATTGTGATGTATATATCCTTTTAGTGTTTCAGTTTTATTCATATATTGAGAGAAAGCAGATTTTCCTCTGATTCTAGAAATGTAACTTTTATTGCTTGATATTTATTCTATAAATCACCAATATTTAAATATAATTTTTCTTTTCAATTGTTTTTCAAAACAGAGACCACATTTTCAATTTATGCTAACAAATCATTGGTGAAAATTTGACCAAGAAGGCAGGGTTCTTGTTACTTCCCTCACATTGCTTCATGTTGTAGCAAAAAGGGGTGGTCCAAAAACCCATTGCTATTTTTCCAGAATGCCAAAGAAAAGTGGGTAAAGTTCTACCAAATCCTATTATTGAGTTAGGAATAAAGTGAATACACCATTTGATGCCTTTTTTATGCTGATTACAAATATAATAATCATTTCTTTTGGAAATGAATTTCAGCCCCCCCCTATATATGCCAATTCAGGGTATATATTTCTACATTAGGGGGAAGGGGGGAAATTTTGTTTCTGATGTAAATGGGAGGTAAGTTTAAACTTTACCCCCACTCCCCCCCCCCCTAATGTAGAAATATATACCCTGAATTGGCATATATAGGGGGGGGGGGCTGAAATTCATTTCTGATAGAAATGATTATTATATTTGTAATCAGCATAAAAAAAGGCATTGAATAGTGTATTCACTTTATTCCTAACTCAATAATATGATTTGGTAGAACTATACCAAAAAGTGGTCTATCCCAAAAAGAGGTCTTTTACCCTAATAATAGTAGCCTAAGAATCAATTTAGTGGTGTTTAATGAATATAGAGAGAACTTAAGTAAGAAAGTAATTTACAGTTTTATTGCAAACTCATGCTCATTTGTCCAAAAATATCAACCATAGCATTGAAATCCAACAATTTCACAAGATGCTTTTCACTAAATAGCCTATTAACATCAAATCACTTAGCTAGTTGGCTAGTATTGATAAAGTGTGGTGAATTGACATCTAATGCAGAGACCAACTCTAATGGGGGAAGAGCATTCACAAAGTGACTTTCAGAATTGAGCACAACCTGTCTGTCACAAGAATATGATCCCTTCTGAAAGCATTTTTAGTTGATTCTTTCATTTCAGCAAGATTGCTTTTTCCCAAAGTCCTCATGGTTAGAAAATCACACAAGCAAGAAGCTACTTACTATGCACACTTTGGTCTTTTACACAAAGAATGAGAATTTTGTGGAAGTTCTTCAATAAGACTGCACCCACAAGAAAATTCTTTTGCTTTATGAAAGATTTCATCAGACCCATCATCAGTTTGCATATCTATAATTTTATCTCACATACCTACCTACTCATAATAAGACCAGTAGCTCTAGAGAAAACTAGGTTTACCTTCTGCAGCTGCTCAGACAGTTATTGTGGCTGAAAATTTTTTCCACTAGGTGGAGTAGGCCTACAAATATAAATTCAAGTGTCTGAAGTCTGGTTGCAAGTCTGTGGGCCTAAGCTGCCAATTCCCTGTCACTAGATGTTCTGGTAATTGATAAAATGGCAAAAATACAGTTGTATTTATTCAGTACATTGTTCACTAATCTATTTTTGTGTGCCCATCTGTAGTAAATGATTTCTCCAGCTGACAAAGACCTATTCCAGTGGTATTTTGAGCATGAACAAACAGTTTGTAGCATGTATTGCTATTCACAATAAAACAGTACAGCTCTTGAAGAGTGGAGAAGATTGATGCCATTCATCTCAAGTTCTGAATGGAATCACCCAACACAAGGTTGAGTCTATGAGCATGGCAGTGAATGTAATTCATATGATGCAACTGCTATGATGTGGGCTTGCCCACCTGAAAAGTGACAGCTCATGACACTGGCTTGGTATTTTCACAGACAAGTTAAAAAAAAAACAACAAAATTTCACTTCCTTCAGGATGTTGTTGAACAGTAAATTCCCCTCCCCCCATTGTAAATTTTCATGAATTGACATCAATTAATAGGTCTGGGTTTTTCTTTCAATGCTCAGGTTGCTTTTGTATAGCTTTTATTTGTTATGTTTATTGTTTTTTTCACCTTTTTTATAAGCTGGTTCAAGCTAAGCCCCCCCCCCTGTTGAAAAACCTTTTGTTTGTGAAATCAAAATATTTGGTCTTTCATTGTAAATACAATTTCTTTATAACTCTTATTAACAAATCTGGACCCTTTTTATATTGTTGTTTTATTATGATCTTTGGTGTGTGAGATTAAGTACTGTCCCTCATAAGGGTGCCAGCAGAAAATTTTTCAGGGGGGGGGCAGATGACAAAATAGTAGTGGTGGTTGGGTGACAGCAAATATATTTTAGGATATTTTTTTTGTAGGAATAATTTTATTTTTAAATACTTTTAGGGAAAAACCCTCAAATAAAAAGAGCAATTAAATTACATGTAAAATGAAACAAGATACAGTAAATTTTAGACAACAAGGATTCCTGGCAAAGGGATCAATTTATTTAATCAATAATCCATTTAATTATTATGCATTTAATATTAAAAGAAACTCAAACCAAAATTACAGAATTATCTATTACTTTGGTAGATTATAACAGATGTAGACTTGTCTTTATGCAATTTCCTATGCCTTAGAATATTTTTAGAGAAGGAGTAGATATACTAAAAAATCATTGTACCTGCATAGACAGCACGTTTTGATTTTATAATGGCCATGTAAAATTTACCTCTTTCATACCAGGACAATTCTTCCCCTTGAACTTAAATCCCTCATATATTTATATGTATTCAGACATTAAAAAAATATAATAATGAAAGAAAAACAAAATTTAAACTTACTATCCAGCTGTCAAATTCACCCTCTTTCTTTCAACTAAATAAAATGAACATGTTAAAAAAAAAATTGTCACAGGAGAATCTTATCAAATAGTCTGTGATAAAAAACTGGAAGTAAAAAGTGACTTGGGTGAATATTCACCAAAACTAAAAATGGAATTTTCATGACAATTGCTAAACAGGCAGTATTGGCTTTTTTGCTGATTCTAAATATATAAAATTCTTTCAGTATATTGTTACCCACTTAAAACTAAAAATATGAGTAAATTTGCCTGATTTTTGAAGAAAAAGGAAACACCCCCCAAAAAACAAGTGATTTTATTGAAAATCCCTTTATTAGATACATCATATCAGAGAACCCTACCATAGAGGTTTCAAGCTCCAATCTTCAAAACATGGAGTTTTGCATTGTTTTTCAGAAGAAACTTTGTTGATGCATGTTTATTTGCTTTACTTTTTTCCCAGGGGTGATTGTATCAAACCAAAGATCCAAGATAATTGGGAGGTAGCTCATTCAAAGGTAAATTTAAAGCTCTTTTTTAAGTGATCCTACAGGTTGGGCCAGGGGAAAGTCTTGTTTTCTGCCAATTTAGGGACTGAACTATGACTTTACCCCAAATAGGACGAATTTGCAATCAATTTAAAATTCTGAGAAGCTAATTGATTTAAAAGTAGCAATAACTATACTTTAGGCTTCCCAGTTGCAAAAGAAGTATTGCCACATGGTGGCAGTACTGGATTCAACCAAGTTGATTTGTTTTATTTGTAATGTAATTAGGCTATGTTTTGTGACCTATTATTACATATCAGCTATAATGAGGGGGGAGGGTGAGTCATTGTTTAGGTGGGGATAGGGTAGATTCCTAAAAAAAGTATATTTTAATGGACAAACTGCTTACTCTTCATGAGGCTTCAGATAAACGTTGAAAAAGGTGGGGGGGGATAGGAACTAAATAAAATGTTTCTCTATATGTTAAGGGTAATTTTCCTGTGGTAAATTTTTGCCAGGGTAGAATTATTGAGTGGATATTTCTGTGGGGTAGGGAGATCTTTCTGCAGAGGTGGAGCCCGATATCCTGGCGTTATTTAAAAAATGATCCAAAATTAAATAAAAAAAAAGTTTTTTTCAACTTAAACTAAGGAGCAACATTAAAACAAACAGAAATTATTACGTAAATGAGGGGGGTTGTCCCCTTCTTGAAACCTTGCTCTTTATGCTAAAGTTTAAATTTTGCCCAAGTTCTTTTAAAACAACTCCTTAAACACAAGGGTTGTTTAATTAGAACAATAAGTGACTTTTTTTTTTAAAGTGCTGAAAAACTGTAGAATGAAAAGTGAGGCATTGGAGAGGGGGCAACCCCCCTCTTACACGTAATAATTTCAGTTTGTTTTAATTTTTAATGTTGCTCCTTACTTTCAGTTGAAAAAAACTTGCTTTTTTTGTTTAATGAATCTTAGAGACAAACATTTTTTTAAGGCATTGGAAAAAGTATGTCAATTAAAGTAAAAGTATATGAAAATGAAGTAAAAAAGCAATTACAAAAAAATATGCAAGACAATAGCCTACTTACAAAAACTAAGATATAAAATCCCAGCATTCAGTTCTGTTGAGCAATGCTGAAGTGTTGGATGGATATTTTTTAACAATATCAACAGTTTTGAACTAGGTTATCAAACACCAAAATATTTAATTCCTTTAGACTACTCAGTGTTTATAAAAAGTAAAGCATTATCAAAGTAATTTGTTCAAAGTAAAACATTAAAACTAAGATAAGGAAAGTCAAATACAAATTTTTAATTCAATATTTGTAATTTAATTTTTAATACCAAAAACCAATATATTTGGCAGCTTTATACTTCACAACAGTAAAAAATTAAATCTTTTTCAAATTGACAACTAGATAAATACAGTCACTTCTGGAAAAAAAAATGATAACAAAAAACAAAAAAATAATCCGTTCAGGGGAAAATACAAAAATTCCCAGCATTCCATTCAGGAGAGACATTTCTGATATCATTCAGAAATGTTTTGTCAATGAAAACATAGTTTTCAATGTTTTCTGAATGAAAACACAAGCCCTGTTTCCACAGGGCTTATATATCAGGTTAGTGGTTCATATATCAGCTCATGGGTACTCTTGCAATGCAAGCAAAAGTTGATGGCATATTTTTACTAAAATTGCCCCTTATTACTAATGAACAGATACATATCAGTGTTTATAAAAAGTAAAGCATTATCAAAGTAGTTTGTTCAAAGTAAAACATTAAAACCAAGATAAGGAAAATCAAATACAAATTTTTAATTCAATATTTGTAATTTAATTTTGAATACCAAAAACCAATATATTTGGCAGCTTTATACTTCACAACAGTAAAAAATTAAATCTTTTTCAAAGTGAAAACTAGATAAATACAATCACTTCTGGAAAAAAGAAAATGATAACAAAAACCAAAAAATTTATCTGTTCAGGGGAAAATACAAAAATTCCCAGCATTCCATTCAGGGGAGACATTTCTGATATCATTCACAAATGTTTTGTCAATGAAAACATTTTGTTTTCAATGTTTTCTGAATGAAAACATAAGCCCTGTTTCCACAGGGCTTATATATCAGGTTAGTGGTTCATATATCAGCTCATGGGTACTCTTGCAATGCAAGCAAAAGTTGATGGCATATTTTTAATAAAATTGCCCCTTATTACTAATAAACAGATATGTATTTAAGATTATCATACAAATCTGATTCTTTGATTGAATGTTATCAATAGTTAGGCTCTTATACTTTGGTTGTTGACAAGGATCATTATTTACTTACCATTCATTACTATGAAGAATATGATTCTTTTTGTTACCCCAACCAAATCATAGAGAAAAAATGTTCATGGAAAACTAGAAAGGGGTCCCTCAGTTACAAACTAAAACTTGTATTTCCCTTTTTAAGAATCAAAATCTACTGGCAGGCAACCAGCAATGGGGCAACACACATTTTTTCCTTGGTTTTTCCCTATTCTACTCTCTTTCTTTTGTTTTCCTTATAATTACTTTATAGTCCCAAATTTCCAGGGGGGGGGGGCATGGCCCCCCTTGCTGGCGCCCATGATCCTTCAATATTTTTATTTATTCTTTGAATTTATGTAGTATGATTTTCTTGTCTTTCTTATCTTTCCTGAAATAAAAAAAAATATTGGTTGGAAATTCCCATTTTGATTTTTTTCAAAATTCAAGAAGCTAAATTTCAAGACATTGAGAAACAGAATTCATGAAATAACCATTTTGAATGGAACCAAATTTCAAATTTAAGATATTGACTGGAGGCAAAGAAGGAAAAGCACAAGGAACTTACAAAATCCCATACAGTCTGGTGTTTGTTAACAATAATACATCTATGGCTGCTAGGATTGCAAAAAGTCTGCTGTTGTAAAAAATGATGTTTTGTTTACCAAGGGCAGGAACAGAAAAGACCTAAGTCACACATGACTCAGAAAAGAGTCAGAGAAGATTCATAAATAGACTCAAAGAAATATAGAGTACATAATACATATATATACAGGGGACCACTGCTCTAGAATCACATGAACAACATGTATAATTTTATTACAGATCCTGGGTCAATTACTTTACTGTAATGAAAGTATGTCACCGTGGCTGTAACAACAAGGCAGTAAAAATGTGTTGCAATATATGAAATAGGAATAATAAATATGTTTGGGAATGAAGCCCATAGTATGGGGGAGATGTGGGTACATTGGGACAAGGATTGCTGAGACATGTGTACTTCTGACAGAAAATATGGGATAAAAAAAATTTGTCTATGTGCATTGCGTTTGTCATCTATTGCTAAAACTATGGACAAAAAATACTGGCTCTTAGATGAAATTTCTTTCAATGTGTTGACGTGAGAAGTTTTTCTGTGTATTTTGAAAAAAAAATTGTGTGCAAGATTTTGAAGTAATTTAAGGTAAGCTCACTTGGAGAAAAGCATTCATTCAGTTGGAGTTGATCAATTTCTTGGCTTTCTGTTGTATATTCTTCAATTTGGCCACTTGCCATCTACTGGTAGAGAAGCAATTTTTTTCTAGAACAGTGCCTACAGGGTACTCTGGGACATTTGGTTCATGGTACCTTAGGACATGTCAAGTACATTGTCTCCCAGGATACCTAAACGCTTACAAACTCCTAGTAATCCTTAAGGAGTGGGAAGGGGGAGCACTAAATTTATTTAGGAGCTGAAGGAGGGCAATGGACACATTAGCTGTATGGTTGATGTCTTTAATGTGGATATCCCACTTTAAATTTGAAGAAATTGTGACGTCAAGTAGTTTAAATGAGGACACAGAAATTTCAGGAGGAATAGGATTAAGAAAACAGGGCGAGGATGTTAGGAAAAAAATCGGCATTATCATGGACTTAGAGGGGTTTACTGTCATGTCTAAGTCCAGGGCATCATCTTCAATTTCATTGAGAATATTTGCAGGGTTGCTTATTAAATTTCTGAAGCAAGTTTCAACAACCATTAGGTCATCAGCAAATTTCCATTGGTCAGGAAATTCCTTCGCTAGGCTGTTAATCATGACTGAAAAAGGAGGGGGCCCTCTTTTTTGGACCAGTTTTTATCTAATTAACTCTTTTATTGACTTTATGCAGTTAAATTATTTACACTTTTTTAGTGTCCCTTTTAATTTATGTATATTCATATCTTGTTCTTTTTTTGCATTTATTTGCTTACTTCCCCCCCACTTTTTAATGTCCCTTTCAATTCTTTTTCTGATTTGTATTTGTTTAAGTTTAGTTTGACGAGTTTTATCTTTTTTAACTTTTTCATTGACTCTTTACAGTTTAATTATTGACTCATAAATTATTTTTTTCCATTGTTGTTTTTTCCATTTTTGCCACTTTTAGTGCAACCACATGATTTGCTGACTCTAGAGTCAGAATTCGGCCCTTTGTGGGCTTGTGGTAGATATTTTTTTTTAAATGAATATCTTATCTTGTCCATCTAGCTGTGCTTAAACCTGACTATATCCTGCATAAGTCCAAATCGAAATTATTTAAACCACAGTAAAACCAAACTGTACCCACAATGTGTTGTTCTTCTCTTTTTCATATTGTCAACTCTTACCTTTCTCAGGATGCCAAAAATCAGTAAGACCAACCCATCATTGTATGCTTGGAAGGCTGAATATATGAAGAATGCAATTGCCGCTCATCTAGATGGGATGCCACTTCGAGCAGCTGCAGAACTTTATAGCATAAAAAAAATCCTCGTCTCAGCAGATATGCTAAAGCATATCGCGATGCAACAGACAAAGAAAAAATGCAATTTTCTTTCACCCAGCTATGATAACAGAAGGGGATTTTCAAGTGAACAAGAGACATATCTTGAGCAATATATACTGCAGGCTGCAAGAATGCACTATGGTCTTACTAGGAAGAAAGCAAAAGAACTTGCATGGCAAATGGCTAAGTGAACACTGGTTGAAAGGTTTTCTTCAAAGACATCCCTCTATCTCACTGCATTGACCAGAGCCTACCAGCATTCATAGAAACCTAGGGTTCAATCACCAGGATTTTGATGCATTTTACAACTGCCTTTGTGAGCTGTACTCGAAGTTCAAGTTTCCTGCTAGTCATATTTTCAACATGGATGAAATAGGGCTCGTAACTATGGGCAGATTCATTCCAGCTTTCTTGATCTTCCCACGGACTCGTTTTGTTCTCAGGCTTCTTGATGGCGCTCGTACCGGAACTGCTGCTGTTGCAAGTGGTAAGCCTGGTAATGCCTGGATGACAAAGGATTTGTTCATGCAGTACTAAGAGTATTTCATTTCTCATGTGCATCCATCCCCTATTGAGCCTGTCTTACTTCTAATGGATAACCATGATAGCCATACAAGTTTTGATGCATTGTCGTATGCTAAAGGGGTAGGAATACATCTACTTACCTTTCCACCAAATACATCTTCAAAACTGCAACCTCTTGATGTTTCAGTGTATGGCCCTATAAAAAATTACTGGTGTCAAGAAATTGAGAAGTGGCTGAGATCTCACCCTGGCAGATCAGTGACTTGAGTACGAAATAAGTCAGTTGTTTGGAGAATCCTTCCCAAAAGCATTCACTCCCACGAACATTGTCAGTGGGTTTTCAAAGCCTGGTATCTTCCCTTTCAACACTGATTTCTGGCAAGAGAGAGAGAGAGCAAGACCAGCTCTGCCGACTACAAGTACATCACCTCCTCCTACACCAGAGGAACAGTCGATTGCATGTGAGGATGATTTGCCAGAGACTAATGGAGTCGTGGGTGACTTGCCTTGCCAATTTCAAAATTTATCAGGGCCCTTGCTTGTTCAACCAGAAGATATAGCTCCACTACCAAAGAGAGAAGCTGCAAATCGGAAGAGAGGCAGAAAACCTGTTCAGTCAAAGGTACTTACATCTACACTGGTGAAAGATGCTATTCATGCTGCAGAATCTGAAAGGAGACAGAAAAAAGAAAGGAAGGAGTCAAAATTGAAAGGGAAAAAGCATTGTGCAAGAAGCCAAAACACCAGCCAAAAGAAAGGCATGACCAAAAAAATACTTAACCTCAGTGACAAAAGTGAAGAGGAGCAGGATGTTGTGTGTGACAGTAACTGGGAAGACTCTTTCGGATCTGAAGACCTAAGGGTTGCTATGGAGCAAAACGAAACAGATGCGATAAAACCTTGTAATTTCGTTTTGGTGGAGTACAAAGGTAAGAAGGGTTCAAAATTTTATACTGACAAGGTCCTAGAGGAACTAGGTGATGGTTACTTTGTCAACTTCCTGAAAAGGCAACTCCAATCTTGGAAGTTTGTGTTCCCCAGTGAAAGAGAAGAGGCCTTTGTGGATGCTGGAGAGGTCAAATTGCGTCTTCCAGTTTCTAGGGTATATGGTGGGACTGAACGCGTTTCGAAGATGATTATTTTTGAGATTCATCATTCTACATATGTGGTTGAATGAGAGAAACTGGCAAAATTATGTTGCTGTAGTCCCTACCTTTGTGACTTGAAACTGAAAAGTTTTTACATGTTTTGTAACTCTTTTGTAACATGTTTTTCTTAATAAATGAAAAGAAATTTGTATTTACAACTATGTCCCAGAGTACCATGCAACTGTCCCATAGTACCCTGCTCATGGATACTATGGGACAAAATCAGTGCATTCAGAAAACAAATGGGATCAACCTCTGTTATAAACTTTAAAAAATGAAAAAATTACATTAAAATGGCAAATGATTAGGCTACTGAGAGCTGGTTGATTCAGTAAAATCTAGTCACAAATGTCTGAGATTTAAATCTTGAAGTTGAACATGTCCCAGGGTACCCAATTGTTGTGAAGTACAGCTATATTAGAAACAGATTTGTTTTATATTGAGAACACTTTTTTACACAATTTGTTTTTTCACACTTCAAATCAAATTGACAGAAATTGTGACAGCTGATTTGGGGCCCTTCCTAAAATCAGGGTGGGGCTATAGCCCCAGCCAGCCCTACCTAAAGGATGCCACTGTAAATAGGATAATTAGTATTTTCAAAAAGAAGTCCTTCTAGGTAAGTCAATAAACTAGGGCGTAAAACCAGTATACAATTGAGCAAAATTTTTTAAAGCTCAAACCCTCACATCCTGTTACCAAATAGGAGTCGAGGAGAATTGTATATATCAATGAATAGCTAAAAATCTAAGCTGTGTATCAATAGGGTTATTATTAAAATTATTTAAGATCAGATACTTGAATTTATTAGTTTATTGACTTACATAGAGGGACCAATTTTTGAAATATCAATTATCGTATTTTGATGTACATATTTATTCAGTTTTATTCACATATTAACAGAAAGCTGATTATCTTCTGAATCTAAAAATGTTACTATTATTGCATGATATTCATTCTCTAAATCACAATTCTTAAATACATTTTTTACTTTTCAATTGCTTGTCAAAACAGAACCACATTTTGAATTTATGATGATGAATTATTGGTGAAAATTTCACCAATAGGGGCAGTCCAAGAAGCCATCTCTATTTTTCTGGAATGCCAAAGATAAGTGGTCTTTCTCAAAAAGAGGTCTTTAACCCTAATAATTTCAAGTGTTTGATCTCAAATAGTTTTAATAATCACCATATTGATGCATAGCTTAGATTTTAGCTATTCATTGATATATACAAGTTTTCTCAATTCCTATTTGATAATAAGATGCGAGGGATTGAGTTTAAATAATTTTTGCTCAATTGCATGGTGGTTTTTTACTGTATTGAAAGTTTGAAAAAACAACATTTTACCTTAATTTTCAGTTATCGATTTCTTTTTATCTGGTTTTAGTTTTGAAAATGCAATTCCTGTTATTTGGGTAAAATTTTAAGCCATATCAACGTTTTTTCTAAATTTAGGAAATTAATTTTGCTGATCTTTGAAACCTTATAAATTGGGATTGAGCAAATTGTGAAGCTGAAAAAAATTTTCTTGTGCTTTATTTAGGCAGAAGATCTGTTTTGCAAGGTTTTACTTTCATAACACAAAGATATTGAAATGTCATGAAAGTTGACTGTCCTCTAGAGGGAGAAGGAGTAGAGATAGGTACTTCAAAATAAATTCTTGGGACATCCTTTAGTCTGAAGGCCCATCTCTAAAAGTTTCATTTTCCTAACATAACCCCTTTCCAAGGTAGCAAAAAGTAGTTAAACTAGAACTTTACCAAATTATGGTCCAAACTGGATCTATTGTGCTCCATATTGAAGACGGTGAATTTTTGTCACTGTGTTAGGCCCCTGTGACATGCCCTATTTCCAGCAGAGAGGTCTGCTGCAATTTAAGCCTACTTTGTAATGGTGGCCACAAGGTAGATATTACCCGTCATGACCGTTCTCCAGAGCTCAAAGCCAACACTGTAATATTCTCTCTTTTATTTCTTTGTTTTATCCGTTTAATGACCCAAGCACCTGCAAAATAAAAATAAAATAAAACGCATGAATTTAGAATATTTAGAATATTAGAATATCTGCATCTTCTCTGTTCCGAAACCAGGCAGTCACAGTGTTAGATCTTCATGTTGCCACCGTAACTTTCCCGAAGAGGCTGAGGTTCATACGTATCACAGGCTTCACTGTCCTTCCGGAACGGGTAGTTGTACAACATCCAGCATTTGATGTAACCAGGTTGGTCTGGTTGTCAGGGGTAACTTCTCTGCAGTTGTTGTTGGGTAAGTCATTGGGTAAGGAACTGGTCGGCTCGGTGTCACTGATATTGTTATCAGATAATCTTTGGGCAAGAGAAACCTCCAAATGGATATTTGTAGGTTGTTTCTTTATTGGTGTCATTGTCCTGGATATCTGTTTTTCTCAAGCGGATAAATCGGCGATTGCACCTAATCTTACCACCGCTATCTAGAAGTACGGTATAAGATCTAGGAGGGTATGGGAGCTGTTCACTTACAATTGCTTTTTTCCATTGTTCATTTTCTTGCAGCTTCACCCAGACCTTTTCTCCTGCTCTAATAAGACTGAGATCTTTGGGTGATCTGTTGTAATACATCTGCTGGATTTTCTGGGCATTTCTCCTTCTTTGTTCTATCTCTACCGGATTTGTGTATTTCGCCATCAACGCTTGTGGTACAACTGGCAGTATTGACCGAAGTTGTCAATTCATGCTCAACTGCGCTGGAGACTGGAATTCATCAACGGGTGTGTTCCTATACTCCAATAATGCAAGATATGGATCGCTTCTGCTGTACAAAGCTTTTGTCATAATTCGGTTTGCTGTTTGTACTGCCTTTTCACTCATTCTATTTGCCTCTGGATAGCGTGGACTCCAGGTTATATGTTCAAAGTTCCGGTTTTCAGTGAATTTCCGGAACTCTTCCGAGGAAAACTGGGGGTCATTGTCAGAAGTCATTCTTTTGGGTATTCCGTATCTTCAGAAATGTGCTTTGAGCTTGACTATAACTTGATGTGAGCTGGTATAACTCAACTTATGTACTTCAAACATACGGCTGTAGTAGTCTAGCTACCTTGAAAAGTGAATAAATTGGCACCGACATGCTGGAATGGGTATTTGTGTGCTTGTCATTGTTCCTTTTTGTTGTCCTGGTACATGTTTAGCACAGACTTCGCACCTGGTGGCCATTTCTTCTATATCTCTATCGATATTTGACCAGAAAACCGTTATTCTCGCCCTTTCCTTTGTTTTGGCCATTCCTAGATGTGAGATATGTAGTTGCTCCAAAATACCTTTTCTCAGCGAGCTTGGAATGATGATTCTTTCTCCTTTCAAAATCACGTCTTAATTGACGGTCAGTTGGTCACGATAATTCCAAAATTGCGTAGCAGCTGACGGTGTTATCTTTCGGTTGTCGGGCCATCCCTTTTCTATTGCACGTTTTTGATTTATAATTTTACTCGATATTGGCAGATCTCTAAAGAATGTGGGGACAGCATATCTATTTCTTGATTCTGATTTGGTATCTACATCGGATAGATGCATTCTAGACAGGGTGTCAGCTACTGGAATCTCTTTTCCAGGCTGGTAGTGAAATCTCAAGTTGTATGGCTGTATACTCAACATCATTATTTGTAGTTGTGGTGGCGCTCTGTTGTTTGGTTTGCTCAGTATTGACTCCAACGGTTTGTGATCAGTTGGCACGTGCTTTATAGCCATACAAGTAATGATGAAAATGCTTACACGCGAAAGCTATGAATAACGTTTCTCTATCTCTGATAAGGAACGTGAAGCAAACGCTACTGTGCCTCCATCTGCTATCAACTGTGCTCCAAGGCCATGCTGTGATGCGTCCGTAATAACTTCTACGTCGGTTGCATTTTGATCAAAGTATGAGAGGTTGTCGCAAATTGCTTTCTGGATGGCTTTCCTTGCAGCATTGGGTTCTTCTTTCCATTGGAACTGCTTGGCCTTGGTTAGTCCTCTGAGTGGCTGATTCAGAGTTGACAAATTCGGAATGTATTTAGATAGATAGTTGTGCATACCCATCAGTGTTTGGAGCTCTTCTTTGTTTGATGGCGATGGCATTTCACTGATAGCACGTGTTTTGTTTGGATCGGGTGTGACTCCCATGGTTGTCAACAGGTGCCCAAAATAAGGTCAAAAATGTATTTGTCTTTATTAAATCTCACTCCTTGTTCTCGTGCTCTCTGTAGCACTGACCGTAATACCCGATCATGCTCGATGTCATTTTTTGCAGCTCCAGCAATGTCGTCGACTATCAGTCCTATTGCTAAGCCTTCGAACGCTGACTCCATGCGTTTTTGGTATTCGTCTTGTGCGGATATGAGTCCGAACAGGTATCTTTTAAATCTATACCTTCCGAATGTGGTGTTAAAAGTAGTGAGATTTGCTGATTCTTCATCTAATGTCATTGACCAATAACCGCTCCTAGCGCCCAGCTTGAAAAACATTTTAGCGCCATGACACTTGGCAGCCACGTCTTCAAAGCAAGGTATTAGGTGATAAGGTCTTTTTATCCACTTGTTTAAATCGACAGGATGTAAACATATTCTCAAATCTCCATTTGGTTTGTGTACCAAGACAATGGAATTAACCTATTCTGTGGGTTTTTCCATTTTTTCTATTACGCCAAGTGACTCTAATCTGTCTAGCTCTGCTTTCAGTTTTGGCTGGATAGCAAATGGTACAGGTTTAGGTGGCTGTACTGTTGGTATTGCTCCATCTTTCAGATGTATGTGGCAAAACCCTGGGAGCGTGCCAGTGCCTTAAAAGACGTCTTTGTATTCTGATAAGGTTTGTTGCACCTCTTTCTGCATCTTAGTTGCTGAAATTTGTGTATCGCTAATGCCAACACCTAGTATGAACTGGATCAAGTTCATCTTTTCACTGGTTTGTCGACTCAGAATTGGTCCCTTGTCTATATCGACAATATAGAACACGTGTTGTTGTTTGGTTTGCTTGTACTGTGTTCCAATTTTTTTTTGTTCCTAGCACTGTCAAGCTATTGCCCGAGTAACTGGTAAGTATATCTCTGGTTGCCAGCATCACTGGTTTTGGGATTAACTTTTCATATTCACTTCCAGGTATAACATTGACTTCTGCACCTGTGTCAATTTTGAATCTGATCTTCGTGTTGTAGTCAGGTAAGTCTAGTTGAACGAACGGTTTCTTTTGTTCCACATACGTTTGACCTTTATCAATGGCTTCAATGCGGAATTCTTCTGGGTTTTCAGTTTCTTCATTGAGTTCTTGCTTCAGTTGGTGAACAGATTTGCTGTGGCAAACTTCGGCAAAATGATTCATCCTGTGGCATTTTGAGCAGCTCTTTCCTTTGTCTGGGCATTTGTGTCCATTTAAGTATGGGTTTCCACAATTGTAACAGCTATTCATTCTCAAGTTTGAATTCTGCTGCTTCTTCACGGCTTCAATTTCTTGTTTTATGTGTCCCTGATCTGCTCTTTGGTTCATTTGTGATTGGGTCTCCTGTATTGTCTTGATGCATAAACTCTTGTCAAGTCTTGCTCCACCTCCATGTTTTCCTACCCAGTTTATTCTTGTAAAGCTGTTTATCCTCTTAAGTTCCTCCCAGACATCTACTAGTTCCAGCCCATTTATTAGCTCAACCAATGCTCTGCAAATATTATCGTCTCGGGCTATTGCATCTTTCTTACTTGTTACACAGTTAAAATCTCCAAGTAATATTAATTCATCAGTATTTTTGGGGATAAATGCTGCAATACCTTGCCGGAAGAATTTCTCTTTGTTTTTGTTATTTTGGGATCCAGATGGGGCATAAACATTGATATATGTTCTTCTATTTATCACACAGCTGATAATTCTTCCTTCTTCGTCGATTCTGACATTTTTGGGCTCAAACTGACGTTTATATACCACTGCTACACTACCGCCACCAATGCACGTGTTTGTTAAGTATTTGTATTCGGGTTCTACACTTTTTAAATTATCAGTATCACTTTCTTGTACAAAAGCTAATTCTATACTTTCTGTCATCAGAAAGTCCTTTAAAAACTGTTGTCTCTTTCTTTGCTTCAGTCCATTTACATTTAAACTTATAAGTTTTTTGGATCCAATTCTAATCTCGTTTCATTCTCCTCTTCTTCACCAGTTTTTGCTTTCTTGTTCTCTTTTTCTGATCCACTAGATGATGTTGACGTATTCATTTCTACTTCTACCATGTTCACCAATGTATATTATCCACGTACTCGTCCACCAACAGCACCAGTGTAATGCTATTCAGCATAGCTTCCATATTTTCGATGTGTTTCAACGTTCCAGATTCTTTCTCTTTTTCTTCGTTTTTCTTAAACCGTCTGTTTTATTTCTTTTCATCCCCCTTGTTTTGACTCCTGGTGTAGAATGGCTACGAAGTCGTATACCTGTGATCTCTTCTTCTTTTTCACTATCTTCGTCACTTACTGTGGAGTTAGATGACTTCTTTTTAGGTTTTTCTTATTTCTTTCTTCGTAGCCTCTATGTTTTCTGTCTCAGTTTTTTGTTTCTTTTCTAGTTCTTCTCTCATTTTCTGCAATTCTTGCTCTATTTTTTGTTCAATTTTTCTTTCATCTTTGCTTAAGTCTTTATCCACCTCTGAATCTTTTCGCTTTACTTCTTTTGTCGAGGATGGACATGACACATAATCACCAATTGGACTATCTCATGTTCTTTTCTTTGATTTGTGGCTAGTTTTGATGGAGATACAGAGCAGTCCGCCGCCATATGTCCCTCTTGGTTGCATCTGGCACATGTTCTTATCTGTCCATCGTACCATACTCGCAATCGTAGTCCATCCACTAAAACGAAAGATGGAATGTTCATAGTTATTTTCATTTTCGCTGTAAATCTTGTTTTTGACGTTTCTATATATACACCTCCCTGGTAGACATCCCTTTTACACTGTATCACCGTACCGTAGCCCGTCAATGCTTTTTGCACTGTTGACCCTTCCATCTCAAAGGGTACTCCTTCGATTTTGACGTAGCTAGGTCTCTCCTCGCAGCTTTCAATAATTACATATTTTACTTCTCCACCCGTCCTTGCGAATGGGAGCATTCCGTTTCTTCTTTGCTCCAAAAACTTCTCAAGTTCTTCACAGTTTGTAAATTTAACAAAAATTGTTTTTTTTGAACTTCAAACCTGACGCATCTATGCCTATCAGATTTTCTTTTCGCAAACCTTTCTGTTTCATCCATCTATGTATCTCAAGTTCAGTTGGCAGGTCTTCATCTGTAAATGCGGTGAAACTCATAAATGCAGTATTTTTTCGAACATATTTCAACGTTTTCCCATCTTTTCCTATAATTCCTCGTATACTCATCTTTTTTTCTCCTTTTTCACAATACTTTAAACACGAGTAATTTAAACTAAGTAAGTAAAATAGCATATACACACACAAACAAAGCAAACAATACTATTAAAAAATACTATTAAATAACCACTAAAAAAAAAAAAAAAAAAAAAAAAAAATTAACCAATTACGAGATTAAATATTTTACCTCAACACTCTCTGCACGCTATCTAGCGGTCCAGCAAATCTAAGAAATACTTTAATATTCTCTGCGCGCTACCTTGCGGTCCATGCAAATCTACGAAATATACACTATTTAGTGACGTTTCGTATTCACACTTAATGCCTGCCTATCCTAAATAACTTATTTACCTTACTTATTCAAACTAAAACTATCCTAAATATCTTATTCTATTATTAAATAATGTTTTCTTTTACCCTCTACTTTTAAAACTAAACACAAACACTGAAAATATTTTATAATTTTTTCAATCTATATACTCTTATTTTCGCTATGGAACGCCACCAATTACCCTTAATATCTCCACTCGTAAAATTGAGTTGGCAAAAAGAAAGAAAAACATATAAAAAGAATTTCGTAAAGGGATCCTGACAAATCCTCCGTTGTAAAATTTCCCCTGAAAAGCTTATCCCCTGGAAAATTTCCTCCCAATGGAAAAGTCTCCCCATGGAAAACCCCCCAGCAGAAAATTCGTCCCCTCCACCCGAAAAATGTATCCACGTTTATTAATAACAAATGCTATATGTAAACAATGGGCAAATGTTATAACTTAAAGACATTTCCCCTGGGGTTGTGGGGGGTTATGTTATCTCCGAAGGCATATTTATTGGGCCTTTCAATTATGCTGAACAAAACGGCTATATCAAAATTTTAATCAGACGATTTTTGAAAAAAGGGGCCTGGGAGGGGGCCTTGTTGTCCTCCAATCTCTTTGGTGCTTGAAAAAGCACTGGAAAAAAACAACAACAAATAAATACACATCTATGGTCTTTCATCTGCAAAAAATACAAAATTCCACATTTTGGCAGATAGGAGCTTGACACGTGTACAGTAGGGTTCTCTGATAAGCTGAATCAGACGATGTGATTTTCATTAAGATTCCTTGGCTTTTAGGGGGTGTATCCCTCTTTTTCGGAAATCAGGCAGAATTTCTCATGCCTTTGATGGGTAACACTAAACTTAAATGTTTGGAATCAGCATAATAAGGCGATTCCTTTGATATATCTATTGGTTCCAAAATTCCGTTTTTTAGAGTTTCTGTTACTATTGAGCCGTGTCGCTCCTTACTTGCAGTTCGTTACCACGAACTGTTTTAAACAGGGCGCCAATTTACGAAAATGCAGAGAAAATTACCTAAAATATATTTTTGTATATCTAAGAGAGAGGCAGTTTTCTCAATGAACAAAATATAAAAGAAAAGTGTTTTCCAGTAAAATTACCTAAAAAAAAATGTTTTTAAAATTCTGATAGGGGAAGGGGAGAATGTGCCCCAACCCCCTGCATATCCCCCTCCCATGCCTCTTCATCCCCACTGTGTTCCTTTTTTGACAAAGTCATGTGAGAAAACCTTGAAAAAAGGCATATAATTTTGATACCCCCCATAAAGCAAAACCAAGAACATTGTTACATTGTCCCTGTTAAGTTTGTAAGTCAAACTTAAATATCGTATGCTTATAAAAGATTACATAAACTGACTGTAGACTTTCGACTTATATGCATATAGTTTGACTTTCATCGCCACATTCTTCCTCTCTACCATGTACCTCAGTTCAAAGAACACACTAGCTGAATATGATGATTCAAGCACTTCTTTTGGTGCTTTCAGTGAAAAACAAAACAAGCAAAATTTAAGCAAAGCAAACGCTCTGAAAACAAGCAAAAGCTATTGATCAATTTTAACAAATGTCCTCAGACACCATACGCGTAAAGTTTCTTTAGCGGGGCACAATGCCATACTATGTCGAAAGCTTTAGTGATGTTGATAGGACAATAGCCTGATGTTATATCCATTTGCTAGAAGTTTGATCCGGTCCTTGACTTTAAGTTTTGTTTTGTTTCTGAGGTTTGTCTATTTTCCTTTTTGTACTAAGGATGGCTAAGTGGTGGCCTTGGCTGAAATATTTGCATTTAATTTTTTTTTTCACAGGCTGTAAATCACCTCGTTTGTTGATCATGAGGCAGTAGTTGCTACTTTAGATTTTGGATGTTTCTGTTTTGTAGCTGCTTTGCATTATTTGATTCTTTTTTCTGTCAATATTGATGGTTACTTAAAGCTATTCCAGTGAATAAACATATTCCATTTCATATAATTAACTTTATTTTTAAGATTTTAATATCATAATACTAGATTGACTCTTAACTTTGCGGAATTTTGTAATAACAAGATTCAGTATTTTTTTTTATCTGAGTATTAAATCAGACTTTTAATCTTACTATTCCCAATGGAATTTTCAGTTTTTGCAGACAGAGGATGGCTCCAGCCAAGAGACCTGAAAGTTAAGCTATGCAACAGTACGATTTAGTTGAAGCTTAGAAAGTTCTCTCATTAGTATTTTAAATCTGACTGTTGAATCAGACTATTCACAATCGAATATTCAGTTTTAACAGACAGAGGATGGCTCCAGACACAACAGCTGAAAGCTGAGCTATACAACAGGGACGTAATTTCCTATAGGGCAGGGGGCAACTGCCCCTCCTAAACCTTTTCCCCCTTTAGACCACAGTTTGCCCTCCCCCAGCTGAAATTTGCTTTCTTCAAAAATCTTGTCAAAAGTAAGAAAAGCCTGCATAATTCAAGCATCCATAGAAACGGGTCAGTTCTTTAGTATATGTTTACCTTTATGGTACTATAAGGCTTATTTTTCAGTTTTCACTGTCATTTTAGCTTGATTTTAAAAAATTGGATCCAACTAGGCCCCCTCCCCTCCCAAGATTGTGACCAAGTTACCCCTCTGCTATGCAGTAGTACAACTCAGTGAAAGCTTAAAAATTCTTCTCATTTTTATTCTCAAATCTGGCTATTAAGATTGACTTTTCCAGTGGAATAATCCATTTTGGAGGAGAGATGATTTCTGAAAGTTAAGCTATTCAAGAGATTAACTCAATTGTATTGTTTTTGGGTTGTCTCTCAATTTATTATTTCCGCGACATTGCGATGGAAGACACCGATATCAAACAGTTCGTGGTAACGAACTGTAAGTAAGGAGCGACCCGGCTCAATGGTAACCGAAACTCTAGAAAACGTAGTTTTCTACGAACATACGAACGATATGATCATAGATACAAATAGATACATCAAAAGAATCACATTTTAATGCTGATTTCAAATATATAAGTTTCATCAAGTTTAATCCTACCCATCAAAAGTTAGGCGCCTGAGAAAATTTGGCTGATTTTCGAAAAAAGGGGGAAAGACTCCCTAAAAGTTATAGAACCCTAATGAAAATCACACCATCATCTTCCGCGTATCAGAGAACCCTACTGTAGAGGTTTCAAGCTCCCATCTACAAAAATGTGGAATTTTGCATTTTTTGCCAGAAGAAAGATCACGGGTGCGTGTTTATTTGTTTGTTTGTTTTTTTTTCCCAGGGGTGATCGTATCGAACCAGTTGTCCTAGAATATCGTGGGAGGGCTCATTGGAATGGAAATTGAAAGTTCTAGTGCCCTTTTTAAGTGACCAAAAAAATGGAGGGCAACTAGGCCCCCTCCCACGCTCATTTTTTTCCCAAAGTCACCTGATCAAAATTTTGAGATAGCCATTTTGTTCAGCATGTTCGAAAATATTATAAGTATGTCTTTTAGGATGGCTTAATCCCCCGAAGTTCCCGGGGGGAGGGCTGAAAGTTATGAACTTTACCCAATGTTAACATATAGTATTGGTTATTTGGAAGTATACAGACGTTTTCAGGGGAGATTTTTCCTGGTAGTGGGGGGGGCGGGTGGGTCAGGGGTTATGTGGGAGGATCTTTCCATGAAGGAAGTTTTTATGGGGGAAGGGACATTGCTATGAAGGGGACGCCGGACTTCCCAGCATTATTTAAAAAAAGATCATAAATTTAATAAAAAAACAAGTATTTCAACTGCAACAGCAGCAACATCGAAGCTTTAAACGAACAGAAAATATTACATATATAATTGGGTTCACCCTGTAGTCAATGCCTCGCTCTTTAAGCCAAAATATTTTTTAGTACTTTCATAAGAGCTATTTATTCTAATTAACGGCCTTTGTGAATAAGCGGTCATTTCTAAAGAATTGGAACAAAATTTGAACTTTCGCTTAAAGAGCAAGGTATTGACTAGGGGGCGAACCCCCTAATAAACGTATTAAAAATATATGAATATAGAAGTTCGTTACGTAAGTTAATTCGTAAGTTACGTATATTTATTACTAATAAAAACGTTCGTAAATAAAATTCAACAAGTTTCGAGAAAGCCATTTAACTAAATAAAAGTAAATTAACATGAAAATTTTGTTTTAATTATTCATGTACGGTGAGCCAAGATCAAAACCTGCATTTATTCAAAAACGTTCAAAAATTAAATAAAAAAAACAAGTTTTTTAAACTGAAAGTAAGGAGCGACATTAAAACTTAAAACGAACAGAAATTATTCTGTATATGAAAGAGACTGTCCCCTCCTCAACGCCTTGCTCTTTACGCTACAGTTTGACTCTGTCTCACAACTTTATTGTTTAAAACAATAAAAAACTTTAGCGTAAAGAGCGAGGCGTTGAGGAGGGGACATTCTCTTTCATATACAGAATAATTTCTGTTCGTTTTAAGTTTTAATGTCGCTCCTTACTTTCAGTTTAAAAAACTTGTTTTTTTTATTTAATTGCTATGTAAGATGTTATTGAAGTACATACAGAAAAGGCTAAAATAGAGTGAAAAAATATTTTTCGGCTCTTAAAATGTTTTATCCATATGGGCAAGATAGCAGGTTACCACAACACTCAAAATAATTCCAAGATTTAGCAAAAAAATAAGATGGATTTCAATTGGAAGCATTGAATTTTTTTTACAGATGTTGGTGAGGGAAGGGGGTTGAAAAAAAGTCATATCTGTCTTTTTTATTTCAGAATTGACCTAAGGACGTTGAAAAAATGGTATAGCCAATTTCTTGTGCGTATATGTTGAAGGGGGGAGGGGGGTTGAGCTGTTAGGAACACATATTTCATGAAACTTAGCGGTGATTTAAAAATAACATCATATTAGATAGCTTGTCTATAAAATATGCCTGCTCTTTTACAGGTGCCTTATGAGATATTAAATAAGAAGTTCCGGAGTTCACAGAAGACTCTTGATAGAGAAGCAGCAGCTGTTTTCTCATCATGCCAGGAGATTGACAAATCTAGTGTTATGGATGTTGACTTGGCCCCCAATGTTGCTGGAATCTGTGATCTTTTAGATAATACTGTTGTCAAACTAGGAAATTATAAAAGAAAGGTTAGTTTTATACTCACAGATTGCCTAGTTTGCTTAATGCAAGGACCATTTACAATAAGATTTAGATGTTCAGGAACAACTGCAATAACTTTGTTCAACAAATTAAACCTGTTTTCTTGCAGCTGGGAAAGTAGTATGACGCTGTGGAAACCTTACTCTATTTCTCTGATTTCAAATATGTTATCAGATTTTACACGTGGGTTTAAAGGGGTGCCAATTCATGAAACTTAGGGAGGGGTCCCAATTTTTCTTATGAAGATACAAAAAAGTATTTTTGTAAGTCCAGGGTGTTTTTTTTTTAGTGGAAATGTTAATAAAAGGTATTTTCCAAATCTGCCTCCAAATGGTGATCTATGAAAGCCTTGAGCATAATTAGGAGCAGTTTTGAAGCTTAATTTGTTTGTTGACATATCAGGTGATTCCGATTTTTTAGAGAATGACATTGCCGTTTGATAGCTTTGAACTGAGTTTCGAATTCCTAATTCCTTCATGTAAAATGCTACTCATTGTGGCTGAAAAATTACAGTAATACTGTCCTCGGTTTTTTTCCTTTCTTCGCGATTTTATGTTTTATTGAAATAGACCACTGAGGTGTGCGGTGTCCCCGGTTTCAAGCGACAAGATTCCGCCTTCTGGAATAGGGGTGAGATCGATAAGTGAGCGAGCCATTTCCTGTGAAATCAATTTACAGAAGGGTGAATTCTGAGCTTATAGCTGGGATGTGAGATCCGTGAAACGAGAATCAACAAGGCTAGTGATGGCTGAGGAAAAGAATCGCTACCAAGCAGACGTTCTTTGTCTGTCAGAGACAAGATGAATGGAGTGTCCGAAGAAACCACACCAGTCCGTGACTCCAACAACTCCTACTTATTCATCATCTCTGGAGCGTATGATGGATTCGTCAACCGTGGAGTCGGCTTTATGATTAGCCGTCGTGTGCAAAAAGCTCTTCTTGTTTGGTATCTAGTGAACCCCAGAATAGCCAGACTACGACTGAAAGGAAGATTATCCAATATTGCTAGCATTGCTGTCTACGCACCAACGAGAGTGGCAACGAATGCTGATAAGGACTCCTATTTGATCTGGAGACTACGATGCAGGATTGCTCCAAACGAGACTTCCTGATACTAGTGGGTGATCGGAACTCCCATGTTGGCCCGACAGACCCAATGTTCGTGATATTGTTGGTCCGTTGACTTGTTGGTGCTCCAATGGGGATATACCACTCTAGTTCGCGAGATCCTGTAACCTTACCATCATCAAAACCATGTTCTAACACAGGTCCTCTCAAAGGATAACTTGGTACTCAAACGATGGCTCCGCAGCTGCCCAAATTGACCATATATTGATCTCTCAGCATCAGTGCTTCTCTGGCACCGATTCTCGAGCTTACAGATGGGCTTGCACAGATCATAATATCAAATTCTGGAAGTAACCATGCGCTTGTAGGTGCAAAGATACTCCTGAAGTTAAGTGTGCGGAAGAAACAACCCACAAAAAAGAACTTAAACGTGGAAAAACTGAAAGTTTAATCAGTGAAAGATGACTTCTGCTTGAAGTTATTGAACCAGCTCTCTAGCCTGACAGACTATGATGAAGATCCCACCACGGCACCACCCTATGAAAATAATTCCAGGACACCAATGAAAATGTAGCCGCTGAAGTTATTGCCTATCCTCCAAAGCTGAGAAAAAATTGTGTCTAAGAGAAAAATGTAAAGCTAATTGAGGCTAGACGACAGGCATCAAACGCATCAACTTCACTAAAAAAATCATTACGTAAACAGGTTAAAACCAGCTTATATGATTCCTGACGTACCAGGTAAACTTGATCATTGGAAGAATCACTTTAAAGACCTGCAGAATCCAAACACAGATGGGCAAGAGGAAACGATGACGCTGCCACAATCAGCTGAAAAACCACCGTATGAAATCGACATGGCACCATCATCAACTTCAGAGATATTAAACGCAATCAAACGGCTAGAAAGCCACAAGTCGCCTGGCGAAGATAGTCTCCCTCGTGAAGTCTACAAGGCTTCACCACATGTTGTAGTGGAGAAAATAGAATCCCTCTTCAGTCGGATATGGGGTCTTAATCCAAACACAGATGGGCTAGATGAAACGATGACGCTGCTACCAACAGCTGACAAACCGCCGTATGAAATATACATGGCACCACCATCAACTTGAGATATTAAACGCGATCAAACGGCTGAAAAGCCATAAGTCGCTTTGCGAAGATACTCTTCCTCCTACAGTCTACAAGGCCTCACTACATGTTATAGCGGAGAAAATAGAATCCCTTTTCAGTCTGATATGGGAGAAGAAGACCTTCCCGTCTTATTGGAAGGTGTCAGTAATAATCTCAGTAATTCAAAAGGGGGACAAATGTGACAGCCGTTACTACCTAGGGATATCACTCAGGGATATGGCCACGAAAGTATTCGCAATGATTTTGCTCAGAAGGTTCGAAGGAGCAAGACATAAGCGGACACATGAAAATCAGTGTGGATGTGTAAGAGGGAGAGCCTGCACTGATCAGATCTTCACTCTTCGTCTTATTCTACAACAGTGTGAACGCTACAACCTCCCAATAATTAACATGTTTCTGGATTTTATGGCTGCTTTCGACTCTGATAACCCGTGAAAACCTTTGACGAATCATGGCAGAAGATGGTATGCGGGTTGAATTCATAGAGCTGCTGAAAGCATACTATAAGCATTGCAAATAGACCATAATAGTGCTAAGCAGGTATGAAAAGAGTTCCAAAGCAACCTGTAGCAGAATTCCAAAAGCTGCCAAGTCTGCCAACAAATTTCACTAGGCCAAGAAAACTGCCAATTAGCATTGCTACTATGCTACCCCACTTTTTCCATGGCGGGTGCTAGGTGAAGGAACTGAGCCCTTCAATTTGGATAGTGGCGTAAGATCGGGTTGCATAGTGTCCCCTTTTTTGTTTAACTACTGTTTAGATTGGATTCTAGAAATAGCACTTTCGAGCTTTGATGGTGTCACTATGGGATTGGGCATAAAAGTGTCTGACCTGGATTACGCGGATGACATTGTTGCTCTCGCTGCTGATCCAGCAACTGCCCAAGAAATGCTAAATGAAATAACATATTTCTCTCAGCTACTTGGCATGAAGATCAACACAGTCTAAAGTCATTGACCGAAATATAGAGTCGCATTATCAGCTTGTGCTTTACGGACAGGAATTGGAAGAAGCCGATAGCTTTACTTATCTTTGCTCGCTAATAGACTCTCGTGGAGGCTGTAACTTTGGCGTACAGGACAGAGTCAACAAGGCCCAAGCCATCTTCTCTAAACTCAACCGGCATTTGTGAAAACCGACGGGAGATCAGTATGAAGACAAAAATTTGTGTCTATGAAGCGGCTGTTCGGTCTATTCTCTTCTATGCAGCTGAAACTTGGAAGGCGCTTCATCTCCATGATATAGAAGTCTTTGACCACCGCTGTTTACAAAATATCATGAGGATTCGATGCTCCGACAGAATCTCAAATGCTGACTGCTGCTGGAGCATCGAGCCCACAGCCATGATTGTCAAACAAAGAAGACTGCGTTAGCTTATGCCTTAAGAATACCCACTGACTGTATCATCAAGCCAGTCATTCTAACTGCTCCTTCGCCAGGTCGGCGCAGACGTCCTGGCGGTCAACTGAACAATTCGTGGGCAAATCTCAAAAACGAACTTGATACCATTGGTGAATTTCGATAGTTTGGAAGAAAGTGGGAGAGTTGCTGGCTCCGGTTTGCTGGAGAACTGGCATAAGATCGTGAAAAATGGGAGTCAGCCATACGGAGTCTTCTAGATGCCGTGTGAGCCGTCCACATCTGTTCCCACAGAAATTAAGTAAGAAAGAGCAAGGGATGGAGATTGGTAGATTATTTTCATGGGAGCATATTTGAAACATACTGTAGGTGTATCTCTTGATTTTTATAAAGAGTATATTAAAGTTTAACTTAAAACTATATTTTTAGATTGAAGAGTCTTTTACTGATGAGCTTGATGCAGCCCAAATTTGTAAGCGTCGGATTGAGCATTTGAGAATGGGAGCATCGGCTTTTGAAAATGCTAGTGACCCGAATAACGAGCCAGTCTTGTCACAATGGAAGAGAACTAGGTTAGATCGCTTTTTGGTTGAACACCTTCTTCGCACGGGACATTATGGTAAGTGTTGCACGCACTGAATAAGTTGTCACAATGGAAGAGAACTAGGTTAGGTCACTTTTTGCTTGAACAGTTTGTTCCTGCTTGGTATTATGGTAAGTGTTAAATGCAACCCGTCTGTTGTCGGAATAGAAAAAAAACTAGGCTGGGTCGGATTTTGGTTGAACATCTTCTTCGATCAGGACATCAGTGTACTGAATGTATAGACATTACTTACCTGGGGCCGGGAGGGGATATGCCTGAACCCTGTTACGAAACAAATAAACGTTCAAATCGAGATATTTGTTTCGAGATAAACGAGATAAACGTTCAAATCGATTCATAGAAAGGCAGTGTGGTCTGGGAAAAGGATATCTAATTTAAGGTGATGTGTATAAACTGAACTCTGTTTTGTTTCTTTAATCACAAGTCTGTGGAACCCAGCCTTAACGATGCAGCTACAGATATGAAGATTATCTTCCTTACCATTGGCTTGGTAACAGTTTTTCGTTGATGAAAATTCGTATTTCAGAATGGTAGAAAAAAATCGAACCGACCATCATTGTTACAGAAAAATAGTCGGTAAAATTTAAGTTTTATTACCTGGTTGAATTTTCCTGAACCCTTCCCTTTGATAACATTTCCTGAGCCCTTTATTATGACCTGAAAAAAAACTACTGTTGTCATTGATTGTTTCTCTAGTATAGGAATTTAAATATTTTTATTCTTTAAAAGTGTTAATTTCTTTAATATACATACGAGATTAAATTAATATTTAAAGAAAACGGTCGCATGGAAATTAATTAACAAGTTTAAAATGAACGCAAAAAATGAGTCCAATTTAAAAAATAAGTTCATATTTAAAGAAGAGGTGACATGCAATCATAAATATCAAATTTTTTCTCACTTTAAAAATATAGAGATTTGTTTTCATGTAGATGGTGCTTGTTGCATTCAAATTTTTTAGTAATGGGTGGGAATTTGGCATTGGTTTTTGATTTGCGTTCGTTCTTCCTTCTTTTCTTGATTTGCCTTTTTTCAAGAAGTCTTTTTTCTTGATTTGCCAAGTAGCCTACCTCCATAGTTTCCAGTGACTATGCATGCATCAATAAAATAGCTATTATTGCTATATCCACTCATAGCCGAGCTCTGCTAGGTAGCCAACTCATAGCCAAGCCAAGCTCTGATTGGTAGCCAACTCATAGCCAAGCTCTGCTAGGTCATTCTTAAGGCTGGTTGGAAAAACGTGACTTACGCATAACAGAAAAATATTCTTTTCTTCACATTTCTAACAAACCTATAGAATTACTTATAAGAGGCCTGCTATATATTCATATAGTGAATGAAACCATTTTTTTCCATGTATTAATGCATGCACAGTTGATGAGTATAGTTACTTTGTAAATCAAGAAAATGATTGGTCACTATATCATACCAATTTTGAATTTCCACTCTTGTTCTTAGTTTTCTCCAAAAAATATTAGTGAGTGCTTAATCTTTCATCTCCCTTCATTTAAACTGATTCTGAATAAGGTTGCCTTCTGGCTCAATGGGAAGGCTGATTTTTGGTTAAATGGTTAAAGCTGTGCTGTGGGGCATTTGTAGTTGAAAAGTAATGTAGTTTAGTCCATGTAAGAGAAGCACTAAACATAGGCATTTATTATCTTAATCCTTGTCTTAACTAAGTTCTTTTACAAGATTTTTCATGAAATTCTGTGCAGTGACAAATGATTATGCATCAGCTATTATAAAAGATGGTTGGTAGGTATTGTGTAGGAGGAGGGGTATCACAAGCCTGAAAAAATGTGTTTCAATACCTAAATTGTCCAATTGTTTATGGACCTTCACAAAAGTATAGGTAAAAGTGTGCAAGGGGGTGGGGTGGGGTGGTAATTAATGTTTCATCTCCCTTCATTTAAACTAAGCTTGAGTAAGGTTGCCGTGGTAATAGATGTCAATTTCAGGCTCAATGGGAATGCTGATTCTTGGTTTGATGAACAAAATAGGTTGTCTAACATGAATATTTAAACTCAGTGTTCAGACCTGTTGAAATCTTTCTCTGAACCGAGGTCTGGAAGGGGCAGGTGCCCCTGAAGATGTAGTTCTGCAGTTTTTGGTAATAGCGGGTGCCAAATTTTAAAAATAAGAAACGTGGTTTTGCAAGTCTTTTGCGAACATGCAGCAAATCTTTCTCTGAACTCTGGTTAAACAAGCATATACTAAACTCTAGTTAAATTAAAATTTCTTGCTTTAGGATATCAATGTTTTCTAACAAAAACAAATCGTAAAAATGTAACGAAAATGCATATAAACAAATTTTGATGTGTTTTTAAAGCTTTTATCGTATCCCCCCCCCCCGCAAAAAAAATCTTGGATACGCCGTTCTCCCGGTATTTCCTATGTTTTCAAGGTTCATATAAGGGTGAAAGAGCTTCCACTTAACCAATTCAAACAATCTGATTTCATTTCATTCAGGGCAGTAACGAATTTGTCAGTGTTGCCACGTCGAACTGTGAAAATAAATAATCGAAATTAATAGTTGGCAATGCTTTTCGTCTGTAAGAATTCAAACATTTCCAACTCATGGGTTCCCAAAAACAGCTACACCTTCAAAGCAAAGCTTCACCTTCTTAATCTGCATGGTGCCATACGTTTTTAAACTACTTTTTGTTGATTTTTGACCCACGTTTCTTTTTTTTTCTCTTTTATATTTAAATTTTTTTTTGTATAATTATTTTTCTGTATCCTTGGTACTTCAAGTACTTTAGGGAATTTTTATCTTGGGTTGGTTTGGATTTTGTATTCTGTATTCCTGTTTTGCATTCTTCTAATAAAAAAAAGTTTCATCCAGGGTTGCCAACGTCAGTAGGATTTTACTAGATCTAGTAAAATAAAATCTAGTAAATTTAGAGGATCTAGTAAATTTCCCGAAATCTAGTAAAAACTAGTAAAAAGTCATGACTTATAGTAAACAAAACTTTTTTTTTATTTTCCATGAATTCAGGAAAAAAAATTTATCGTAAACATATGACAATTTACAATTTTTGCTTGTCTGTTTTACAATTTACAATTTTGATTGTCTGTCTCAGAGACAAAAAAGCAGTCATCTATTTTCATAAACAGACCCTTCACTTCCGGCGTCGAAAGGTCGACAAAATCAGCTTTCTGTGTATCAAATCTTACCAACTAAAAATGAAGCTATAATGACACTTGGGTTTGTGATGATTGGGGATCTATTGGAATCAAAACAAAAGCCAACCACCCAAGGTGATCAGGTGAAACTCCTCAGTTTGAAAATTTTTATTGAGTAAAAAGGAGCCTGCTGAGAGAAATTAAAAGTAAGTAGAAATGTAACATTATATATATATATATATATATATATATATATATATATATATATATATATATATATATATATATATATATATATATATATATATATATATATATATATATATATATATATATATATATATCCAAAAAAAGATTTTTGAACTTGTTGGTTTCCGGAATTTTCAATGATACTATGAAAAGAAAGAAAAAGGAAAAGAGAAAAAAAAGAAGAAAAAAGGAAAAATGATTGTGAAAATCGTATTGGCTATCCTCCTATAGTAAAAATCGATGCTTGATGGTGCGCGAATTTTTTTTTTCTTGAACATTTAGTAAAAACAGATGCGATCTAGTAAATTTTTTCTCTCCGATTTAGTAAATTCTTCCATGTCAGTGTGACATCCTATTAAATAATAATTTGTGTAGAGATCAAAACTTCGAAAGGTGTTCGAGTTTCTGTTCATCTGCATGACAGTATGAGAAATTATTTATCTAGACACAGTTCATCAGGCGATGGTTCTCTCTGATTAATTTTGAAAAAACATTTTTAGTTTTCTAAAAATTTCAAAAATATATTTTAATTAAATAGAATTTTAAATAAATAAAATTAATAAATTAAATAAAAATTATTAATGTTAACTTAAATATTAAATAAAATGAATTAGTATTAATTAAAATAAAAATATTAATACATAAAAAATTAATCGATTAATAGAGTAAATAAATTAAAATTAAATAAGTTGGTTAAATATATTAAAAAATTAACTTCAAACGAAATCAAATAAAAATTTTAATTAAAAATGGTTTTAGTCTTCTCAAAATAAAGTGGCATAATTCAAATATCCGGAAGTACCAAGGATACATAATGCAATATTTTATGTCCCTTGACATTTCTTAGGTCTTAAAACCACATTTTTTTAGGATTTTTCTTTTGGTTGTTTCAAAATTTTGACGTTTTTAGTTTTTTTTTTTATGTTTTTTACGTGCTGTAACGCTGACCAGCGAAAATAAATAAACGAAACTAATAAATTAAGTTTGACAACGCTATTCGTCTTTTAAATTGAAACCATTAACAATTTAATTATTAACTATTAACAATCTAATTATTAATATTTTAATAATTTTATTATATGTTAATTATTGGTATTTTAATTTCCAAGGCGATTCCTTCAAAGGAAAGCTATGCCCTCTTAAGCGATTTGGTGCCATGTGTTTTTAGCTTATTTTTTCCCCAATATTTCCTGTTTTTTTTTATGCCCGCCACTACCAAAAACTTAATTCCATATGAGTGCTTAACTGGACATTATTTATTGTTGTTTGTCTAGTAGTTTTGCTTAGTGTTCTGTGAATAAGGTAAGTGACCTGTTCGATGTGATAATTTCGCTAAGTGACTTATTTCTCGAATTCCCGGAATGGTTGTTTATAGCCTCTGGTATTTTGGCAGTACGGGAATATGTGTATGTATTGTCTTATTTTGCTCATGAATCAATTCAAGATTAAGTATAGAGGCCTTTTGCATTAAAATTTGAATTTCCTTTTTTTTAATTTTAAGATTGTATAAGTTTCAATTTAATCAATTAAGACAATCAGGTTTTGGTACTTGTATGATATACGCCCTACCTAATTTTCTTCCAATGTGTTTCTCTGACGCTCAATCCTAATGAAATATATCAAAGTAAGAGAAAAATATAATACTTTAGAAACAAATTTGGGCTATATATTTGCACATTAGTGGGAGGGGGGTGAGGGGGTGAGGGTAAAGTATAGCGGTTCTGTACGCCTAATGTGTTTGGTACAATTATTCTGCATATAATGTAGTAAGAATTGTTTTCTAACTTTCCACTGTCCAAATACTTCCCCCCCCCCCTAATGTGCAAATATATAGCCCAAATTAAATATTTTCCGTCTATACTGTCACTTCTCTTTGTCTTGTCTCACGCTAAACTGAAAGAAACTAACGGTCGTTTTTGGGGAGGGACAGAGGAGGCACTTGCCCCGGGCCCAAAATTTCAAATAAATAATCTAACGGTTATAATCATTTTGTAATTTCCAAAGTTTTATTTTTATTCATTTAAAGTAGAGAGTGCAGTTAATAAGTGAGAGTAATTAATAAATTATTAATTAATTGGTAAAATAAATATAGATTAATAAAAATTAATGAAATAATAATCATTAAATTAAAATAATGAATAATAATTAAATAATTTAATTAATTAAAAAAATAAAATAAAAAATGAATTATTAACTAAGTAATAAATATAAAATTTAGTTACAGATTGAAAATCTAGTTGAAATTTGGCCTAAATTGTTTTTGGAAACGGGTGGGGGGATGCTAATAAAATTTTTTTCCCTAGCACAAGAGAGGCCAGAACCGCCACTGATCTTTACAGCTTGCTGCTTTAAACAGATATGCATGGAAGTAAGAACCCTGCTTAGTGCTCTGAGGAAAAAGTATAAGTTTGTAGTTAAAAAAAGCACAGAATTATCTGTGTGATAAAAAAGAAGTTCCCATTAAAAAACAAATTGATATTATGGTATATTTTTTAAGAAATTCATTCACTTTAGTGAACTGATCTGAAATCACTTTTTCCCCGGTTGAACATGATTGTTGCTTGGATGGGTTGCCTTTGATGGGTTGCCTTATGTTGTAGTGTTCGTTTTCTTTTCTTGTGAAAGCTTCTCTTTCTGTGTATTGAGGGAGACAAAAGTATATAGACATGATTCTTTCTATCAGGAATAATATGTTTTTACTTTTATAACTTTAATAAATCAAATAATATTAACATTTTGATTAATAAATATCAGTATATGTATATTAAACTGACAATGCACATTCACTTGTATTTTTTTTAGTAAAGTGCAAATTGTGTTCTGGTCTTGGGAAGGCATAGGGTATTTGAGCCCAACTTATGTTAATTTCTGCTCGTTTTGAGTTTGACTCGGTTATTTATTGTAATTTCTGTTCGTTTTGGGTTTTATTTATTTATCGATGCTGATTTGCGGTAGTTTCACGCTTGGTAGATTATTTGATTTTATTTTTGCTCATTTTTTGTTTAATGAGTTCTTTACTTTTCTTTGAAAAACTTCTTTTGTGGAAAAAGGTTTTTTAATTAATTTATATTCGTTTTATATTGACATAGTCTTTTCAGGGAAAAAGAAAATAATACTTTAAATCTTTTCGTTTTTTAAGACTTTATAGTTTGGCCTGCTATTTGTATGCTGGAGAAATATTTTTAGCAATTTTTAACAACATACACCCTTTTAAAAATCTGGACACAAATAGTAGTGTTTAATTTAGTTTCATAAATCCTCTAGTTGACCTGAAATGGAAAACTTGATACCATTCGCAAAAAAATCTGTTTACTTTCTTTGATAGCTTGGATACACTTACGCTATTTTGATTTGGTTAAATTTTAAGAGCAGAAATGGGAGGGTTGGCGTGGGAGGGTGGGCGTGGGAGGGTGGGAGTGAAAGGGGGATTAAATTGCCCTCAAATCACTTTCGACTATTAAAAAGGGCATCAGCCCTTTCTATTTTCAATCGAATGAGCCCTTTTCGAAGTTACCACGACAACTCCTTCGATACGAAGTGCCCTGGTCTAAACAACAACAACAACAAAAAATAATACATTATACCCACTTCGATCTTTACTATAAAAATGTCAAGCCTTCCAATCACTTTCGACTATTAAAAAGGGCACTAGGCCTTTCGATTTCCAATCGAATGAGCCCTTTTGGAAACGGCAACGCTTTCTATAAACACCTTATATGCCCTCAGGGCATAAATTACAACCCTTACCCTAAGAGCTGTGAGGGTGGTTTTCATCCTCTAAGACATAATTTCCAGAACTTTCAACTACGCTAAACGAAATGGCTATCTCTAAACTTTGATTGGATGTGTTTGGGAAAATGGTGGGCGTGAGAGGGGCGTTTGTCGCTCTCCCATCACTTTCAACTATTAAAAAAGGCATCAGCCCTTTCAATTTCCAATCAAATGAGCCCTTTTGAAGTTTCTACGACAACGCTTTCAATAAAAACCTTATATGCCCCCAGGGCATAACTTACAACCCTTGCCCTGAGGGCTGGGGTTGTCATCCTCGAAGACCTAATTTCCAGAACTTTCTACTACGTTGAACAAAGTGGCTATCTGAAAATTTTGATTGGATGTGTTTGGGGGAATGGTGCACGTGAGAGGGTGGTTAGTTACTCTCCAATCACTTTCGACTATTAAAAAGGGCACTAGCACTCTCAATTTCCAATTGAATGAGCCCCCTTTGAAGTTTTTACGACAACTCTATCTGTAAAAACCTTATATGCCCCCAGGGCATAACTTACAACCTTTGCCCTGGGGGCTCTGGGGGGTTTGTCATCCTTAAATACATAATTTCCAGAACTTTCAACTATGTTGAACAAACTGGCTATCTCTAAACTTTGATTGAATGTGTTTGGGGAAATGGTGGGCGTGAGAGGGGGATCAATTACTCTCCACTCACTTTCGACGATTAAAAAGGGCAATTTTAATTTCCAAACAAATGAGCCCTTTTTGAAATTTTTCTATATACTTTCTATATAAACCTTATATGCCCCCAGGGCATAATTTATAACCCTTGCACTGATTGCTCTGAGGGGGTAATCATCCTAAAAGACCTAATTTCCAGAACTTTCGACTACGTTGAACAAAATGGATATCTCAAAATTTTAATTGGATGTGTTTGGGGAAATGGTGGGTGTGAGAGGGGGGTTAGTTGCCCTTCAATCACTTTCGTACTATGAAAATGGCACTATCCCTTTCAATTTCCAATTGAATGAGCCCTTTTTGATGTTTCTAAACATCGCTTTCTATAAAAACCTTACATGCCCCCAGGGCATAACTTAAAACACTTGCCCTAAGGTTGTGGGGGGGGGTGAGGGGTTGTCATCCTTAAAGACCTAATTTCCAAAACTTTCAACTACGTTGAATAAAAGAGCTATCTAAAAGTTTTGATTGGATGTGTTTGGGGAAAAGGTGGGCGTGAGAGGGGGATTAGTTGCCCTCAAATCACTTTCGAATGTTAAAAAGGGCACTAGCCCTTTGATTTTCCAATCGAAAGAGCTCTTTTTCAAGTTTCTACGACACAAATCTCAATAAAAACTTATATGCCCCCAGGGCATAACTTATAACCCTTGCCCTGAAGACTGTGTTGGGAGTGTCCTGCTCAAAGGTATAATTTCCTGAACTTTAAACTGCCTGAAACAAAATGGCTATCTCAGAATTTTGATTGCATGTGTTTGGGGAAAAGGTGGGCGTGAGAGGGGGGTTAGTTGCCCTCAAATCACTTTCGACTATTAAAAAGGGCACTAGCCCTTTCAATTTCCAATCGAATGAGGCCTTTTTCAAGTTTCTACGACAAAGATTTCAATAAAGACCTTATATACCCCTAGGGCATAACTTATAACCATTGCCCGGAAGACTGTGGGGGGAGTCTCCTGCTCAAAGGTATAATTTCCTGAACTTTGAACTGCGTGGAACAAAATGGCTATCTCAAAATTTTGATTGGATGTGTTTGGGGAAATGGTGGGTGTGGAAGGGGTGTTAGTTGCCTTCCAATCACTTTCAACTATTAAAAAGGGCACTAGCCATTTCAATTTCCATTCGAATGAGCCCTTTTTGAAGTTTCTACGACAACGAGTTCTATAAAAACCTTATATGCCCTCAGGGCATAACTTATAACCCTTGCCCTTAAGACTGTGGTGGAAGTGTCCTGCTCAAAGGTATAATTTCCTGAACTTTGAACTGCGTGAGACAAAATGGCTATCTCAAAATTTTTATTGCATGTTTTTGGGGAAAAGATGGGCGTGAGAGGGGGGTTAGTTGCCCTCAAATCACTTTCGACTGTTAAGAAGGGCACTAGCCCTTTGAATTTCCAATCGAATAAGGCCTTTTTCAAGTTTCTACGACAAAGATTTCAATAAAGACCTTATATGCCCCCAGGGCATAACTTATAACCCTTGCCCTGAAGACTTTTTTTTTGGGGGGGGAGTGTCCTACTCAAGGGAATTTCCTGAACTTTAAACTGCGTGGAATAAAAGTGTTAAAAGGGCACTAGCCATTTCAATTTCCAATCGAATGAGCTCTTTTTGAAGTTTCTACGACAACGCGTTCTATAAAAACCTTATATGCCCCCAGGGCATAACTTACAACCCTTGCCCTGAGGGCTGTGGGGGAGTGTCCTCCTCAAAAACATAATTTCTATCTGGAAATCGACTACGCTGAACAAAATGGCTATCTAAAAAAATTGATTGGATGTGTTTGGGGAATAGGTGGGCGTGAGAGGGGGGTTAGTTGCCCTCAAATCACTTTCGGCTATTAAAAGGACACTAGACCTCTAAATTTTCCACCCTTTTTCAAGTTTCTACGACAATCGTTCTATAAAAACCTTATATGCACCCAGGGCATTATAACCCTTGCCCTGAAGACTGTGGTGGGAGTGTCCTGCTCAAAGGTATAATTACCTGAACTTTAAACTGCGTGAAACAAAATGGCTATCTCAAAATTTTGATTGGATGTGTTTGGGGAAAAGGTGGGCGTAAGAGGGGGGTTAGTGGCCCTCAAATCACTTTCGACTATTAAAAAGGGAACTAGCCCTTTGAATTTCCAATCGAATGAGGCATTTTTCAAGTTTCTACGACAAAGAATTCAATAAAAAATTACTTGCCCCCAGGGCATAACTTATAACCCTTGCCCTGAAGACTGTGGGGGGAGCGTCCTGCTCAAAGGTATAATTACCTGAACTTTAAACTGCGTGGAACAAAATGGCTATCTCAAAATTTTGATTGGATGTGTTTGGGGAAATGGTGGGCGTGGAAGGGGTGTATGTTGCCTTCCAATCACTTTTGACTATTAAAAAGGGTACCAGCCATTTCAATTTCCAATCGAATTAACCCTTTTTGAAGTTTCTACGACAATCGTTCTATAAAAACCTTATACGCCCCCAGGGCATAGCTTACAACCCTTGCCCTGAGGGATGTGGGGGGGGGGGTTGTCATCCTCAAAAACCTAATTTCCAGAACTTAAAACTACGTTGAATAAAATGGCTATCTCAAAATTTTGATTGGATGTGTTTGGGAAAAAGGTGGGCGAGGAAGGCGTGTTAGTCGCCCTTCCAATCACTTTCGACTATTAAAAAGGGCACTAGCCGCTCCAATTTCCAATTGAATGAGCCCTTTTCGAAGTTTCTACGATAACTCCTTCGATACGAAGTGCCCTGCTCTAAAGGAAAAAAATAATAAATAATACATTGTGCCAACATCGTTCTTATATGCCCCCAGGGCATATCTTAAAACCTTTGCCCTTAGGGTTGTGGGAGAGTGTCCTCCTCAAAAATATATTTTCTATCTGGAAATCAACTACGCTGAACAAAATGGCTATCTTGAAATTTTGATTGGATGTGTTTGGGGGAATGATGGGTGTGGGGGGGGGCTTTTTGCCCTCCAATCACTTTCGACTATTAAAAAGGGCACTAGCCGCTCCAATTTCCAATCGAATGAGCCCTTTTCGAAGTTTCTACGATAACTCCTTCGATACGAAGTGCCCTGGTATGGAAAAAAAAATAATACATTGTGCCAACATCGTTCTTTACTTAGGCAGCGCGATTGCGCTGCCTATGATTGAGGGAGACAAAAGTATATACTTATGATTCTTTCTATCAGGAATAATATGAAATTTAAAAGATCTAAAGCCGAACTGGCCATCCATGACAGAAGAAATATAAATACGACAAACGGGTCTATAGCCAGTAAATGAAAGCGAAGAAATAAAAACAAAAACGAATATTTCGCCCGTATCAAACAAGGCGTCTTCAGCGTAGAGAGAGAAAAAAAAAAACTAAAACTAAAAAATATACATAAAACTAAAATAGACTCACCTAAAAATATAATATACAATTGCTTAAAAGTTACAATTTTAGGCATATATTTTAGTTTTAGTTTTTAGTTTTTTTTTCTCTACGCTGAAGCGCCTTGTTTGATACGGGCGAAATATTCGTGTTTTTTTTCTTCGTTTTTATTTACTGGCCATAGACCCGTTTGTCGTATTTATATTTCTTCTGAATATGAAATTTGAACTTTTTCATGTATACACGTTTAATTTAGTTCATGTATAACTACTGCCATGAAATTGAGTTAATTCAATCGGCCAAATTTAATTGTTGAATTTTTGTTTTAATTGACGTAATTTAATCTGATGTAATTCAATTGATCTTTTAGCCACTACATGAAATTGATTCAATTCAATTGATTATTAATTTTAATTAGTTTGCTCACGTTTCATTCGTTTAGTTTTAGCTACTGTGATGAAATTGATACAGTTTAATACAATTCATAATTAATTTTCAATTAATTCATTTCAGTCAAATTTAGGTCTGTTTATTTTTAGCTTATGTCTTTAACTTGGTTTTAATTAAAATAATTATTAGTTTTAACTAATTTAATCATATTCAGTTCAGTTTATTTTTAGCGACTGCCATAAAGTAGATTAAGTTTAACTGATTAATAGTTTATTGTAATTAATTTAATTCGGTCTCACTTAAATAGGTCTACTTTTTAGCTAATGCCATAAGACTGATTTATTTCAGTGAATAGCAATTAATTTAATGATATTCAATTCAATTTATTTATTGGCTACTTCTATGGAAATAATTTAATTTAATTAATTAACAATTTTGATTAGTTTAATCACATTTAGTCAAGTTTATTTTTCAGAACTGCCATACCATTGTTTAAATTTAATTGAATTAATAAGTAATTTTTAATTTATTCGTGTTTAATTAAGTTTGCTTTTTAGCTACTGCCACAAAATTTATTAATTTCAATTAATTGTAGTTAATTCGGTTGAATGATATTCAGTTCAGTTTATTTCTTAGTAAATGCCATGAATTTAATTTAATTTTGTTTGGCTAACTGTTAGATTTTAATTTATTCAATTTAATCGAAACTAATTCAGTTTATTTTTAGCTACTGCCATGAAATTGATTGATGATAATTTACAATTGAAGAGCTTAACCAACATAGATATTTATTTGGTGGCTCAAGCCGTCGAAACTAATTCAGTTTATTTTTAGCTACTGCCATGAAATTGATTGATGATAATTTACAATTGAAGAGCTTAACCAACATAGATATTTATTTGGTGGCTCAAGCCGTCGAAACTAATTCAGTTTATTTTTAGCTACTGCCATGAAATTGATTGATGATAATTTACAATTGAAGAGCTTAACCAACATAGATATTTATTTGGTGGCTCAAGCCGTTGAAACTAGTTTGTTGAATAGAGAAACAGCTACTGCGTTAGCCTGGTGCCATGATAATCGGTCTAAATTGAAAAAGCTTCATTCTCAGTTTGAATTTCATTTGAGAAAGCAAGATTTTATTGAGCTCATTCGTACTGGGCGTAGAGTGGAAGCAGTCAGGTAAATTTAGTTCATTTTAAAAATTTTCGTTGTTATTCTGGAAAGGATAATGAATGTTGCACCCGGGGGAGGAATTTGACCCCTTTCAATTTTACTCTGATTTAGTAATCTATTTTTGGCTATTATTCTAGTATGGACAATTAATGTCGCACCCAAGGGAGAACTCCTTCTGAATTTGATCTGGTTTGATATATAAATTAAATGAATTAACTAGTTTAGTTAAGTGGCCTACTACTACTGCTAACAATTCACCGCAGCACCAAGCCGCCTAAGGCCAGCACAGCTGCGCACGCTCATCCTCCATCCCAATCTATTCAAAGCCTTTATCTTTACACCTTCCCAAGAAATTCCCATTTCCCTTAAAGCTCATCTCTTGCTCATATCAACAGAATCGAACTCTTGCTCATAATCCATAAAACTGAGGACTAAAGGTGTTTGATCACTCAGGCACTTCTCAATTTTTAACCTAAGAGGGAAAATGTGGTCGACTCATCCTCTACCCTTTTAAAACCATACTGTTCTTCTCTTATAACCAATCACGGACTCAAGGGAGGGGCGACGGGGGCTTTCTTCCCTCCAAACAAAATTGTTAAGACTCCTTCCTAAATTATAATATCGAATTATAATAAGAATTTATATTCGAGAAATAAAAACTGAAAAATACCCACCGTTTTCAAATTTCATCACAAACAGTAAAATTAGTGTTGTCTAATACATAACACTGACTTAGTGTTAAGTCAGTGTTATAAACGCAAGACTGAAACGTTTCTGTGAAGTGAGAAAAAAACCAGCGGAGGGTAAACCATGAGCAAGGAGGTTGGACGGTGACGGTGACAGTGTTGTGGCCGGGGTTGCCACGCCTAGTGATTTATCACTATTTCTAGTGATTTTTATATTGCCTAAACAGAAAGATCACTAAATCAGCATATAAATCACTAGACATTTGAAGAAAATCACTAAATCAACCAACAAATCACTAAAATTTAATGATTTTTGTTCCTCACTTGGGGGGTATCTCTGGTTGTGGCTCGTTATGATAATGCAAAAGCTGGCTAAACTTATCAGTGCTCTCCAGAGACGGAAAAAACTTCAAATTGTTTGTCGGTGGCTAATTGTTTGTGTATCTTCTTTTGTTTATATCTGGCTAGAGAAAGCTTGCCATAGTAAGTTCCATTTTATTTATATTATTAAAGAATGGAGCGTAGGTAGCTCCACTTGATCAGAAAAAGGAATAGGAGATGGAATAGGAAGATAGAAATAGGAGATAGAAAAAGGAATAGGAGATGGAGCGTAGGTTTACTACTTGATCAGAAAAAGGAATAGGAGATGGAACGAATAGGAGATGGAATAGGAAGATAGAAATAGGAGATAGAAAAAGGAATAGGAGATGGAGCGTAGGTTTACTACTTGATCAGAAAAAGGAATAGGAGATGGAACGAATGAGTATTTTTTAAGTTTCATGTCTACTTTGTATAGCAAGTAGTTTCTATTTATCTATAGCTATAATCTATAGTTTATTTCTCTTGCTTGATAGTTTATACTATAATTTCTAAAAGGGTTTTTAAATTACACTAGTGTAAAGTGCGTTACCAAGTTGCGGTCGGGGTTGACATTTGCAGAGTGAGTTACATTGCAACAGCCTCTACCTGCTATTTTTCAAAACTTTCGTCAAAAAGAGTGTTTCAGGAACAAGACTGGCCAAACTTACTCTGACCTTACAAGGTTTATAACGCTTCAGGGTCTTTCTTCTGACCTATAAACTATTTGTTGTGAATTTGCGAGAGACATAACTGAAAAAAATCCTTTTCAGGCTGGCCAAAGGAAGGGCCTAGATTTCAAAGAATAATATTGAATTGAACCATTTGATTGCAATAAATGAGAGCCAGAGTAGGAAAAATATTGTTTTAAGAAAAGAGCTCATTTTAAAAGTAACAGTGGCTAACTTAAACTGCTGGAGCCCAGACGGGCCAACTTGACGCATCTCGGAATGTAGCTACCATTACCTCTTTCTCTTTTATTTTGCTGATTGTTTTAAACAGCGTTTGTTAGCATCATTTAACTGATTCTTGCCGGCTCGCCAGTCGAGCTCCTGTACAAAAATCGTTGAGTTGAACAAGTCCATGAATTTAAATACCTTGGAAGCTGGGTTGATTACACAGGAAAAGTGCAAAATGAGGTCAAGAGAAGAATTGGCATGGCAAACGCTGCTTTCAACAAACTTAAGGCAGTATGGAAATCAAAGAAGTACTCTCTTGCACTAAAGCTGCGACTTCTTAATAGCAACGTTTTGTCCTTGCTATTGTATGCCAGTGAGTGCTGGAAACTAGATGTTGGGACAGAGAAAAGACTCACAGCTTTTGAAAATATGTGCTTGAGACGCGTGCTGAATATCGGTTGGCGTCAAAGAGTCAGCAACATTGAGGCCCGCAGAAGAACTGGCCAGCCGCTTATTACTGAAGTGATTAAGAAGAAGAGATGGAGCTATCTTGGCCACGTCCTTCGGATGGAGGACTCAGGAATCCCGAACCAGGTTCAACAATGGCAGCCGCGTGGGCGTCGACAGAGGGGAAGACCGAGAAACACGCTCAGACGCACGTATGATCGTGATCTACGCAGTGCTCACACATCAGTACAACCCCAGTGGGAGGATTTACTTGCCTCAGCGCCAATACGTAACGTTTACCGAGGCTTCGTCGATGCCCTATGCGCCCCAGATGGCTCAGGAGGACCTAAGTTCTAAGTAAGTTCGTTGAGTATTAATAGAGTTGTAAAAAATAGTTTCAAATAAAAATTGTACGCTTTATTTAACTGATTCATGTTGACATAAACAAGTTTGATCCACTTTTACTAATAAATAACGAAGTTGATATATTTTTTCTCCTTTAACCCCATAGCTCAAAACATAAATTTTGGCCAAATAAAAATAATCTTTCTCTCTTCAGCCCAAGCTTTTTTCCACCCCTGACTTTAAAAATGGTTCTATCAAAAAAGTGTTCAAGCATAAGTTTTAGGTAAATCTCTTAAACATATTAATAAATTTAAATGGACGGTGTGTCCCTTGTATTAAGGGACAAAAGCGGATTTTCTCATTTTGAAAAGCCCTTCCTACTTCTACCACCTTAGTCCGATTTTTGTAATTAATGAACTCGACAAAGATTTTGTTCCTTTAGATTTTTAGGAGTTTTAGCAAAATCCACACAAAATAACACACCTATCGTGTCCAGAAGAAGTTGGAGTCTATTTACGCAATACATTGTATATATAAGCTTTCGAATTTATGATGGCTTTTAGATGCAAGGACAAAAGATGGAAAGTCTATGCATTTTTTTCTTAAGTTGTACCATAATATATAATTCATTAGGTATTATTTTTTTAGGTTATATCTGAAAATAAGCACTAAAACCGTTACTTCTGTGGAATAAGGTGTTTTGTAACTATGTTGTATATAGATCGAAAACATCGTATTACACCTTTTTAACTTACCAATAGATTTTTTGCAGTGATGCTGTGATATAAAAATATATAAAAAATAATTGCTGCACCATATAATTACTATTTATTTAATTAATGTTTGATTATATCAGCAGGGGCGTCGTTTGGGGGTGGCAAGGGGGGGAGGGGCAGTTGCCCCCTAATAATGTGGAGAAAAAAAAATATTATACATCCCATTTCCTTTGACAATCCAGATATGGACCCCTCCTGCCCCCCCCCCCCCCCCCCAATAAAATGCTGGAGATTCGCCCCTGTATATCGGTGTTATCACAGGGGGCCTTACTGGGGTATATGTGCTCTCAACCAAGAGACCACTAGTACCTACCTGCCTAAGTTTGATTATATCGTGCCATAATCATTTTTTTTAATGTATTTTACATTGCGTAAAATATAAAGGTTGTTAAAATTTTTGAAAATGAAAAATCATGGCAAATTGGATCAAAATAGGCTTTTTCACACCTCATGGACCCTTAACTAGCGTCCCATCCTTCACAAAAATTTACAACAACTATTATAACACTTGGTTTTAATTTCCCCTTGCGTTACGTTACGTCGATTGCAACCCCGGCCATAACACACCCATTTTGAATGAAATTCTAGATTGAGGGGTGATGTCCCACTTTTCCCTCCTAACACGGCCGCCACTCCCAAATCAAGGCTCTAGATCCGTGCCTGCATATAATTTTGTCTACAGCATCTCTCAGGCTAAAAAGTATCATATTACTAAGTAATTTTCTACCTACAGAGGCCTTGATAATTACCACACTCACTCATATCACCTTACTAATACAGTGGTTTAATTAGGGTTTTCTTAAAATCGCTAGGTACTTCCCATTTTTCAAAAATTATTTCCATAATCTTCAGTAACTTATTTCTAACCTCAGAGCGATCATATTTAAGAAACTCACTTACCACACTCAACACCTGGGGTCTTATTATTTTTTTTAATCCTTTTAATATTGTCGCTAATTCTCCCTCACAAAACAAATCTTCCTTCACATCCAAGGTATTACAAACTTTTTCATTTTCCTCTATATCTTTTCCTGCAATTCTATCTCGGTTTAGCACATTCTCAAAATGTTCTGCCCATCTTTCTTTAACTCTTTCCTTATCACTAATTGTTGCCCCATTCCTATCTTTAACTGGGACAAGTCCGATTGACTATTCCCTCTCAATTTATTAATATGCCAGTACAATATTTTACTATTATGCCGTCTAGCTGCATCTTCTAGATCCTCGGCAATTTTATCCATGGCCTTCACTTCACACCTCCTTAGTTCATATTTTAATGCTTTCTCCATTTTCTTTACATTCTTTTTATTTTCATATGATCTATCACTCAGATAATTCTTGTACAAGCCCCTTCTCCTGTCTATTAAACATAAAGCCTTTTCACTTGTATTCCTACAACTGTACTTATCAGCAACTTCACAAATTGCTTTCCTAAAATTATTCCATCCATCTTCCACATTATCAAATTTTAAACTTTCAAGTTTAGTATTCACCTGTTCCTGGAAAGTTTCTCTCAAATTCTCATCCTGGAGTCTACCAACATCATAACTTCCCATGAGGTAGTTACCCTTCCAAAATTTCAGCTTTAAATTAACCCTAGACTCTACTAAATGGTGATCTTTACTTTTAACATCAATAACAGCACTCCTATATACCCTATTATCTTGTATAGATCTGCCAGTCTTCGGTTTACAATAACATAATCAGTAAGGTTTGCCGTCTTACCATCATATGAATACCATGTTAGCTTATGGGCCATTTTAGGACCAAACACCGTATTGGTTATAACTAGATTGTTATACCTACAAATTTGCAGCAATACTGTTTAAATTCCTACATCAAATTTACGTAGGATAGGATACCATCTATCCCTATTTCTTCCGACCTGGGCGTTAAAATCTCCTAATAAAAACATCATATTTCTACCTGGGACCCTGCCTATTTGCTCCTGTAATTTTGAGTAAAATTCATCTGAGTCACTAGTATGTCCGTCAGTCGGTTCTATAGGAGCATATACTACTTTAACTGATACCCTGGACTTTTTAGTCATAAAATAGGCGATTAGTATTCTATTATTAATACCTTCCCAACCTAAACAAGACTTAGCAGATTCCTTATTCATCATGAGCCCTACTCCCTGTCTATGTACCTCATCCTTTCTGCCTGAGTAAATAAATTCTATATCACCTAATTTCATGCTTCCTACCCCTGGGATATGAGTTTCTGAAACTGAAACTCTTAATAAGTCCAGTTCAAATCGTCTGAATTCGTCAGTCAAAACGTCGATACGATAGTTATTTTTTAACGTCGTAACATTCCAAGTTCCAATTTTCATTTTCTCCAAATCATTGAAATTATTTTGGCCTCAGGAAAAGCAATGGTCCCGGATACCAGTGCAGAACGGGAACATATCTTCTCAAGTTTACACCGAGGCCCTTAAGCTGGCTTAGAACTGGACTGCAAGAAGTTCCTGGGACCTCCAGTATGAATAGAGGTTTTGTGCAATCCTGGGCCCATCTTGGTCACAACATGGTTTTTCAGCACTTGGTGATGCTCTTCTATCAACAAGAGTTGAAATCCTGCCCAGACAATTTCAAGCCTATTACCTCCGACTCATTATATATTCATGCCTGCAAATATTATGCTACTACGGGGAGGCAACCCATAGTAGATAAATTAGCTAGGAAGATGTTTTTCGCCCAAAAACACCCTCCAAAGCATACCAAATCAGATCCCGTGAGAATGCTGTGTCGTTTACTAAGCTATAATTTCTTCGAGGGGCGCCATTCCTCAAGTGTGAATAGAGTTGACCACAAGGTACCCAGTCTTGCAGGTACCCCGAAAGGGTCGAGGCAGCCCTTTGGAGAGGACGTTGTCCATAGATCTAGGTCTTACGCCCTGCCGCAGTTGTCCTCATATAGGGGATCCCCCACGATGGTGTTCGGCGTCACTGTGCAATTTAACCCATTACTGGATGAAGGTTTGTAATTCACGGGACGTTGCACACACCGGTGGGCCCTGTTGAGTGTACATTTGAGGGGTCTACTTCATCCTCCATCTGTATTTACGGCCCCAGGTGAGGGGTGCCCCAGTTTCTATTATGGACCTCCAGGGATAAGGTTCCCCCTTGGTCCGTGCTTCCTATGGAGGTACCCTACGCGCTGAGTATACACATATATATATATATATATACTAAACGTGACCGGAGGGCAGCAATTCCCCTCATACGCCCTTTTTAGCTGCTCTCCCCCTAAAGATATCCGATCAAAATTTTGAGACAGCCATTTTGTTCAAAATAGTCTAAGGTCGAAACGATTATGCCACTTCTATAGTACACTAAATGAAAATTACAAGACTACCTACGGCGCTGTCAATCGTAGGAAACATTTAATATTCCGACCCAATCTCAAAGAACTTTCCTAAGCAGACAAGCAAGAGCAGGGACAAAACAAAACAGGAAATACAAAACGAACTAGAGAATCTAAGATTCCTTTTTTAGTTCTTTCATTTTGCCCCCGTTACAATGTGTCGAAGACTAACCTAATAAGACTCTAAGCAGTAAAAGTGACAATTTAGCAGTGCAATCTTACAACCATGACGTTAAGAAATCCATCTCCCTCTAAAACAAAATATCCCTGCAGCTAAAGATATAGAAAGCTTGACATGGAATGATACAAAAGCCAAAGGCTCTTGCATGATACAATTATTCCTCTTGTCGAGCCCCGGGGCTTATCAGAGCCCAACACACATTTACGTCAAAATTTATAAGCAGCCATTTTAATCAAAAAGGTGGGCCTTGAATCAGGACAAGGGCCAAAGGTTATGAATGGTTGTTCATTTTTAATAGGCCTATCAAACAGTTCGTGGTAACGAACTGTAAGTAAGGAGCGACCCGGCTCAATGGTAACCGAAACTCTAAAAAAACGGGATTTTGGTACCAAAAGATACATCAAAAGAATCAGATTTTAATTCTGATTTCAAAAATATAAGTTTCATCAAGTTTAATTTTACCCATCAAAAGTTACGCGCCTGAGAAAATTTGGCTGATTTTCGAAAAAAGGGGGAAAGACCCCCTAAAAGTTATAGAACCTTAATGAAATTCACACCATCATATTCAGCGTATCAGATAATCCTACTGCAGAGGTTTCAAGCTCCTATCTACAAAAATGTGGAATTTTGCATTTTTTGCCAGAAGAAAGATCACGGGTGCGTGTTTATTTGTTTTTTTTTCCCAGGGGTAATCGTATTGACCCAGTGGTCCTAGAATATCGTAAGAGGGCTCATTTGAACGGAAATTAAAAGTTCTAGTGCCATTTTTAAGTGACCAAAAAAATGGAGGGCAACTAGGCCCCCTCCCACGCTCATTTTTTTCTCAAAGTCACCCAATTAAAATTTTGAGATAGCCATTTTGTTCAGCATAGTCGAAAATCTAATAAATATGTCTTTTACGATGACTTAATCCCCCACAGTTCCCAGGGGAAGGGCTGCAAGTTATGAACTTTGCCCATTGCTTACATATTGTATTGGTTATTGGGAAGTATACAGACATTTTCAGGAAGAATTTTTTTATGGTGGGGGGGAGGGGGGCTGGAGGAGGGGGTTACTCGGGAGAATCTTTCCGTGGAGGATGTTTCTTTGGGGTAAGGGACATTTCTATGAAGGGGGCGCCGGATTTCCAAGCATTATTTAAAAAACGATCAGAAATTAAATTAAAAAAAACAAGTACTTTCAACTGAAAGTAAGAAGCAACATTAGAACTTAAAATGAACAGAAATTATTACGTATATGAGGGGGTTCTCCCCCAAGTCAATACTTCGCTCTTTACGCTACAGTTTTTTTTTTAGTGCTTTCAAAAGAGCTATCTATTCTAATTAAACGGCCTTTGTGATTCAGGGGTTTGTGAATTAAATTTTTTTTTAACTTTTAACGTAAAGAGCGTGGTATTGACTAAGGGGAGAACCCCATCATATACGTAATAACATATACGTAATAAAAAAAACAATAAAAAAAACAAGCGATACGGCTCAATAGTAAGCGAAACTTTTAAAAACGGAACTTTGATGTCAATAAATGTATCAAAAGAATGGGCTTATAATGCTGATTCTAAAAATATGAATTATATTAAGTTTAGTATTACTCATCAAAGGCTACGAGCCTCAGAAAACTCACCTGATTTTTCAAAGAGGGGGGAAACATCCCCTAAAAGTGAAAAATTTTTTAATGAAAATCACACCGTCAGATTCAGCGTATCAGAAAACCTTATAACATAGGTTTCAAGCTCATATCTGCAAAAATCTGCAACTTTGTATTTTTTGCCAGAAGAAAAATATACGAATATAGAAGTTCGTTACGTACGTTAATTTGTAAATTACGTCAGAACCAAATTTAGAGACAGCCATTTAGCAAAAGAAAAGTAAAATTTTTATGCAAATTTTGTTTACTTATTCAATGACGGCGAGCCAAAATAAAAGCTGCATTAACTAAAAAACGATCAGAAATTAAATAAAAAAAACAAGTTTTTTAAACTGAAAGTAAGGAGCGACATTAAAACTTAAAACGAACAGAAATTATTCCGTATATGAAAGGGGCTGTCCCCTCCTCAACGCCTCGCTCTTTACGCTGAAGTTTGACTCTGTCTCACAACTTTATTTTTTAAAACAATAAAAAACTTTAGGGTAAAGAGCGAGGCGTTGAGGAGGGGACAGCCCCTTTCATATACGGAATAATTTCTGTTCGTTTTAAGTTTTAATGTCGCTCCTTACTTTCAGTTTAAAAAACTTGTTTTTTTTTATTTAATTTACAAATAGATCTAGGCTAGGCCCTGTGTCTAAAAACTAATTAATGAACTTTGGGAGAAACGTCACCGTCCAGTGACATTATGACAGGTATAGTCAGTTTCAATTTTCAGAAGTTTCATGATCAATTTGAATTCCATTTGAGAAAGCAAAATAGTTGAAAATGTGCTAAAATCTATTGACTAAATTACGAATGATAAACAAAAAATAAAATGGAAAAAAGCTTGATCAAGGCAAATCGAGAAAAAAGAAGAATAATAAAAAAAGTAAAAGTAAAAAGTAAAAAGTTTAATGAATAAATAATAAAGAAATAAGGCGAATTTTCTCTGTTTTCGCGTAACTTTTGATGGGTAACACTGAATTTGATGAAACTTATATGCTTGAAATCAGCATAAAAATCTGATTCTTTTGATGTATCTATTGGTATCAAAATTCCTTTTTCTAGAGTTTCGGTTACTATTGAGCCGGGTTGCTCCTTACTTACAGTTCGTTACCACGAACTGTTTGATTATTTCATTAGGATTAACCGAGAAAAAAAGAATAATAATAAATATTTTGGACTGGTATTCATATTCCATTGCCTGCAAAAAAGAGAAGAACGTAAAAAATCAAACATAAATATTTACTATTGAGGAAAAATGCAATTTGCGGTATACACTTTTGATAACAGTTTGTGTAGTGAGGAACTTTGGAACTGTTCTTTTTTACCATAATTTTGAATGTTTGGCTCGTTACAACATGAAAAAAAGAGGTTAAGATTGCTCACTAGCTTTTGAGTAACTTCTCTTGGACATATTAATGTAATTTTTTTTTATCTAAAAATTTCGTACAACCGTTTATCAGGTGTTATCACCTGATATCAGTAATTCATCGTTATCAGTAATTCATAATCCTCGCTTGAGTCATTATTTTCAGCAGAAGAATAAAGATAATTAATTTAATAACTAATAAGCTTTAAATCAAGAAAGAAGGGATTTCATTTATAAGGGGGGGGGGGGGTGTATAGTCATTGTATTGCTTGTTGCTTCTTTCTTTGGAGCTCTAACGGAATATTCAGTTGGTTATCTCAACATTTTTTAATTAACTCATGAGTACTCAGAGGCATTTATTAAATATTTTTTAAGTAGCATGCTTTACGAATTCTTTGGCAATTGGAACGGTGATCTTTAAAAAGGAGATTTTTAAAAAGGAGATTTTTAAAAAGGAGATCTTTAAAAAGGTGATCTTTAAAAAGGAGATCTTTAAAAAGGTGATCTTTAAAAAGGAGATCTTTAAAACGGTGATCTTTAAAAAGGAGACAATGATGAAATCATTTAGATTAAATAAGAAAGATGGAAAATAATTCCAGAAAGAATGCCTACATTAAAAACTGAAAAGAAAGAGAATTATTTTGCAATAAGGATTCAAAGCCCTGAAGGTTTCACTAATGGCTACTGAAGGACCGAGAACGGAGTATATCAAAGCCATAAAAATACTCATATTCCGTTTTGATTTTGGATGACCATTGTACCAGTTAGATTATAATGTTTAAATGTTTTCAGTATCTCCTCTAGTGTCAGAGTCTAGATAGCTTTATTTTTGATGTGAAAAACTTACAAAACTTTTGGTATATTTAAATCCTGTAAGTTTAACACGCCTTTAAAATGTACTATACTGCTGGCAGACAGACGTCTATAGCAATGTAGCAAGGATAAGCAATATACAAATAATTTATGTGAACATAAAAAAGGAAGGAAAAATGGTCAGCTGTTTTTTTTCTACTTTGAAAAATATCAACAGTTTACCCAGCCAAAGCAACTGTTATTCTCGGATTGGGAATGCTCATACTATACAGATATTTCTGAGTATATCTGCCCTTGACATTGGCCATCTGAAGTTACTGCTCCTAATAACTCATTGTAGCACAAAGTCATTTCAGACCAGCACACCCCTCATCTGTGCCAGTTCCTTGGCTGTATTTATGTCGGCGGTTGCTACTCCTCGAAAGAGAATGTCTTGTGACAGTTAAGCTTGAGTCAGAGGAAACTGATCGTAGCACAAAGCCATCTGAGATCAGCACACCCCACAGCTGTGCGAGTTCCTTGGCTGTATTTATCTCGGCGGCAGCTACTCCTCGAAAGAGAATGTCATGTGGCAGGTAAGCTTGTGTCAGAGGGAACTGATCTTAGCACAAAGCCATCTGAGGTCAGCACACCCCACAACTGTGCCAGTTCCTTTGCCTTGCAAAAGTTCCTTGGTCTTACGAAAGGCAGGTTTGAACCAGGGTCCCGAGGGTTTCCAGCAGTGACTTTTTAAGAACATTAAAGGCATTGGAACATTGCAAAAAACGTTTATAAACTCTTTTTAAACAATCAGCACAAGTACAAAGGGCCGCTGGAAGGAGAAGGGGACGCAATTGCATTGCATTTTTTCAATTGAATTTCATTGAAATTGCATTGAACATTGAATTTTCAATGTTGTAATCCTCAGGTTACAATTTTTTCTTGCAATTATTTATTTTTTAATTGACGGTTAAAAAATACCGTACCAGTGGCGATGAGTAAGTACGTTTTTCAGAGGTTCTTTAATGTCAGGGTATGTTTAGAAATTATTCTTGTAATTATGTATAGTACTGGTTTTACAAAGTATTAACAATTTTGAAGATTCGTTTTCAGTCTCCCCTTCATATTCATATTCAGTCTTCCCTTCATATTCATATGATATGATATTCATATCATATCAGTTTCCCCATTCTCTCCTTCATCCCCTTAATTGTATTATAGGATGGTATAAATTATGTCAAATTTATTGCAATCAAGAAATCATTTTGAAATGACAAAAAACTTTTACAAAGTATTAAAAATATTGAAGATTCATTTTCAACGGTTCCTTGTTAAACCCGCAGACCATATTACATACCTGGGTCTTCCAATTGGCACATCTATCGGTCACACACGTCGTTTGCTGATTTCTCACGTTGAGCGTAAAATTAGCATTTCTTACGCTGGAATCGTAAAAAGCAAACTGCGTTTCAACCGTTACCTTCTAGCATCCATTTACAACGCCACAGCCCTTCCTCATCTGCTTTACATTGCTTCTTTCTGGAAATTCTTTACAGTTACAGATTAAAAGCACCTACGATCAATCTTCTTCAGATTTGCTAAATATCTTTTACATATGCCCCCTTGGACAAGAAACCGTAAAATCATTCATTTGTAATAGCTAGCTGACCCTAACATTAGAATTAATAAATCTCTATCCTGTTTTCAAAGTAAGTTTAATCATCCATGGTCACCAATTTGTTCACAATAGTTTGTTTGTATTAATGTAATAATTTTTTTTTTTTTTATACATTTGGATTTGGATGTGTGTTTGGGTTTTTTTCTCTATCTTTTTGTTACTTTAGTGATTACTCCGTCTATATTCCATTTTTTTTGACGGGCAATAAATGAATAATAATAATAATAATATTACAGACAATTTGCAATATCAAGCCACCTAAGGTCATAAAATCTGCGAAGACTCCCCCTCAGCCCCCGTTTGTTCAAAACTTGACTCTTTTCTCCCTTTTTTGAAGCTCCTATTTGTCTTAAATCTTTTCTTACGACCTCCTCCCTCTCATAAATGTCCTGTCATCATAGGTGTTCATTTCCCCTGACAAGATTGCGAAAAAGTACGATTTGTGTCTTATTTTTTTGTTTTGTTTTCAGACATGCGCGTAAATACTTAGTAGGTCAAGAAGATGTTTGTTTTGAGGAAGTTCAACAGTGCACAGGCATGTTTGCCTTCTCAACCTCGGATACAATCTCACCTTATAAACATCTCTTAGATCCAGATCGATGGAGCCATCTAGTTGAAGAGTTTCGTTCAGAAAATTATAGATTATTCCAACTGAGTACTCAGTCTGTCTTCTCAGCTGTTCTTCAAGCTGGGCTCTCTGTTCTTAAAACACCGTAAGGAAGTTAATCCTATTTTAAGTGTAGTTACCATTAATTTATTTTCTTAACTATTTTACATTTTTTTTCATTTGTTAATATGTAAAAATGATAGTGACTAATTTTGTTTTATGCCTAAAACGTTTCTCATTTTGTATCGATGGCACATTTTATTTTTTCTACAAAATTTATTCTTCTACAGCATCTCTGCCGAAAAACAGTGTTCATCTTTTCCATTTTTGATTATTTTATTGTCTCCTATTTCATAACCGTAAATTCTTAAACTCCCCTTAATATATCTAAATTTTTTTGGTTGTTTCCAAATGAGGAAGTTTTTAGGGCAGTGTCTTATTTTCGTAAGTTTTGTCACGTTGAATAGTAAAAATAATAAGCAAAACGAATTAGTTAGTTTTAGTAACGCTTTAATGTTAAATTCTCAAATTTTTCGTAATTTTTAAAGAATATATAGGGTGTCTAGGTTTCCAAGTAGTCAAAACAAACTGTCAGATTTAATTTTCAATGTCCTTAGTACTTAAATTAGGTATTTCTTGGTGTTTAAAATTAGGTATTTCTTGATATTAAAAACAAGTAGTTTTAAATTACGTTGAACCATTCCAAGCAAACGGTTTCCATAATACTGTAAGAAACATAATCCAAACTTAGACTCCTCAATATAAGTGGCCATTAATTCTTCTTTTTTTTTAATTTCTTTTTCTTTTCGTTCCAAACAAAAAAATAATTAGATTTAGCCTAAGGCTCTATTGTGGTGATATTGTACCACAGTAAATTGATGCTCTGCTTGGTAATACGGGTCCCAGGTTTGATCCCCGCTGCAGCAAGGTCAATTCGACTCCCTATGCGCCAGCAATGGTTCGTTGCGCCATCAATCAAGTCCCATGATGGTGTTTAAAATTCCGGAATTTTCCCCAGAGTTAAAGGATGCAGCCAAAACATGAAAACTTCAATGAAGACATAAATAACCAAAAGAATATGAAACAAAAATTTGAAATCAAGTAATTAAGACCTTACATTGAAATTGAAATACGAGCTTTGCTGTTAAACCAGGGGGATTCCCTCATCTATCGGGTTGGAAAAAAAAAAAAAAATGGAGGCGCATATTTCTCTAGGACCCAACCGAGACCAAATTCTCTTACCTCACCGTGAAGCTTTGGCCTATGAATTAAAATGTTAAGTATAATAAATGACATTTTTTATTGAATATATTTAATGAAAAATATAATTTTTGTAAGTTTACGTCCTAAATTAGTCGACTAAAAAAGTGTAACAACTTATTTTATGCGTCTAAAGATTTTTTGACTTGCTTAGCTTTCTAACTTGTGAGAATGTGGATATCTGACTACATATAGATCATATCAGGTCATTATTATTCCGTTTAGTTCATGGACAACCGAAACTATTTCAGAAATAGTTTTGTGAAATTAACTCTTCTCATATTATATTTAGACCCCCTATAGTCATCATTTGGAATGAAAAATTGAAACATAGTTTGTTACTTTTGTGTTTACCATTATTTTTTTTTTATTTTACTATTATTTATTACTATTGTTTACTATTTTTTAGTTTACTATTATTTTATTTTATTTACTATACTTTTACATCTGAACACAAATAATGGATTAACGATAATATCAAAGGCACTCTGTAAAGAAGTGTGTAGCACTAAAAATAAAAATATATATGTAAGTATAACTTGAATATAAATCATAAATTTTTTTTCATTAATGTGGTTTTTTCTCTTGTAAAAGCTTAGTTCATGTAAATCAAAGTCAATTTGTGCATTTACATATCCTTATTGGTTTGGCAGGTTTCCGTGAGTTATGTATGAGCATGTTCTGTGTTAGGTCAATTTTCTTAAAAAAAAGAAAAAAAAAGATTCGCGGGTGAAAGTGGAGCCAGAATCGCTAACAAGCTTTTGCGCCAGGTTTCTCCAACTGGAGAATTCCTCCTTTGTGACGCAAATGATATAAAAATCTATTTTCGGTTCTGATTGTTAAATTGTTAAATTTTCCAATTTTTTTTTAAACATCAAAATTGTTTTTTTTCTCGCAACTTCGCTGTTACAGCTAAAAAAGGTATCTGAAATTTTCAAACCTATGAAATTTCTTCACAAAACTATTTGTTGCGATGTATTCTAAGGGAAAATCAGCAGGCAATTTACTGTCCAATCAAAGTTCAATCCCTCCGCCATGATCCAAATTAATTTGCTGATCTTTCATTTGAGAAAAAGCTTTGCGAACGGTTGTTAGAAATCGCCTCAGTTTGAAAATGTCAGATACGGCCGGAGGAGTTTACAAAGGAAAATTGTCAAAAATTTGTTTATATGCATTTTAGTACGTTTTTACGAGTAATAATTTTTTTTTGTGGGGGGGGGGGGAGGAGTGCAGGGGAAGGGTTCAAACCCAGTAACCCCCCTGGATACAGCCTACTGTGTACGACTGAATTTTTAAATATATGGATGCAAAAATACGTATTTTGTTAATAAATTGGTTCTCACTACCTTGGCCATTATATTTTGTAAGTGTGATTAAACTTGCATTGTTGTAAGAATTTTGATTACTTTTTTAAGAGTCGGACAAAATTTTCGTGTTTGGGGTGGGGGGGGGGGGTTCAAACCCAGTAACCCCCTTGGATACGGCCTTGAACAGCGACATGATTTTGACAGTGAATTATTAAATATATGGATACAAAAATATGTATTTTGATAATAGATTGGTTTTTACTACTTTGACCATTATATTTTGTAAGTGTGGTGCACCTCGCAGGCCGAAAAAAAGTTCAAGGCGGGTCACTTTCGGCCCTTGTGGAACACCGTTGTTTACATTCTCATCGATTTTGCTTAGGGAATATATAGCATTTATAACAAGTCTAATAGAAAGATAGTGTAAGCCGGTTAAAACAGTGGATTCTTATACTTCTTTGCTAATAAAATTTGCCTTACATCCAACTGAAAGTAAGGAGCAGGAGCAACATTAAAATTAAAACAAACAGATACTATTCTATATATGAAGGGGGCTACCCCTTCCTCAATCCCTCGGCCTTTACGCTAAAGTTTCTTAGTTCTTCAAGAAATCTTCTTATCCTGATTGAACGGCCCTTGTGTTTCAAGAGTCGTTCTTAAAACATTGGGACAAAATCAAACTTTAGCGGAAAGTGCGTATCAAACTTTAGTTTATCAAAGTTCTTTTTTTTTATTTTCGTTCTGTATTGGGCCGAGTCGCTCCTTACTCACAGTTCGTTGTCACGAAGTGTTTGACTTAAAATCCAAATTGAATTAGTTTGTGCATTTAGTTTATTTGTTTTTGTTTAATTTATTATTTAAATTATTTTGTTTTATATATTTTAATTATTCAATGAATTACTTATTAATATTAGTTTTTTGGTTGTTGCAGCAATCCCTAAATTTAAGTAGAAATTAGTTTTTCCCTTTTTCATATGCGCTTAATCGAGCTCTTAATTGTAGACAATGCTACGGCAGTCGTGACAAGAAGAATCCAGATTGTCCCATTTGTGAGGAGCTACTCAATGAGCTCGCCAAAAACTCACCTTATGCTCATTGCTCTCAATCGCGACTCATCGATTCCATCTCAGGTCAGCCCATGAACTCGGATAATGTACCAATGATGCTTCCTAATGGCTATGTCTATGGAGAAAAGGTAATGAGGTTTTAGTTATCTTGAGTCTTCTAGTTAGCCTTATTACTCATCATGACATCAAGTCACCTGAGGTCAACACACTGCATACGCCCTTTTTCATCCCACTGTGTTCTGGTTTTCACTATTAACTCTCTATTAAAGTTTCTAATCGACGTCTAGTCGATAAATAAAAAGTTCAAATAGGGATAAATCCTTTTAATAGACAGTGATACATTTCACAAAAACTACTGATGACGGTCACCGCATATGTGACCGAAATATCTAGTATTTGTTTTGTGAAATTTATCACTTTCTATTAAAAGGATTTATCCCTATTTGGACTTTTTATTTATCGTCATTGAAAGCCAGTGTGGTCTTCAAAATTATCGACGTCTAGTTGCCCCCTAATGGAGTTGGAAGACACCATAAGGAAGGATTTAACGGAGATTGGAATTTTAAGGGAGGGGGTAAAGAGGAGAGCTTTGAATAGATTGGGGTGAAGGATGAGTGGGCGCAGCTAGGTTGGTTTGAGGTGGATGGTGCTGCAGTGACATGTAAGTAGTAGCAGCAGTAGGTAGTAGTAGTTTTTTGGGTGCATTTTATTTCCCAGTTCGCCCAATTAAAATCCAAATTATTCTAAGACTTTGTAATTCAAGAAAAAAAAAATATTACCATAAAAATAATGGGACAGGGGGACAACATTTTAATGTTCTTCTTGTTTAAAATCCCTGACATGTAAGGAACACTTTGTTTTTATCCTCAAAACAATGTAGTCAAGGGGCCCTGCAAGCGCAAGGGGAGAGAATGAGTAACCATTCATACATGGGTGACCATAAGCTGAATTCCAGGGGAGTGGGCTTACCTGGTCTAATTGACACTTTTAATGCTATATAGTAGAAATCTCAAAACGAAACATTAAAATAAGGCAGCATCATTCAGCCAGGAGGGGGCTGGCGCCCCCTCTCCCCACCTCTTATGGGCGCCCATGGTTTTATGTACGATGAGTGAAACAAGTGCTAAAACTATCTTTAGACAATTATTTTGGGAAGAACTTAACAGATCTTCCTCAATTTTTTGAAGCGCCAATCCTTCAGAGCCATACTTAACCACTCTCATGACCCTGGCTTCCAATATTCTAATTTGAGTTCAGAGAATTAACTTGCTATTCTTCCAAACTTTCTTCAACTGAAAAATAGGCTCCTTGTGCCTGCCCCTATTCTATTTTTATGTCTTCACTTCATCCATTGTTTTTACTAACAATATTACCCAGTTAGGTGACGTTATTCACTTGTTCAATTTCCTTGTTACCTAGCATCGGCCCTTTCCCTCCATTTATTCCTAGCCTAAGCAACTTCATCTTGACTTAATTTCCCAACTTTTGGTACATTTAATCATTTAGTACCCAATATTTAAAAATTGTCTTTAAGGCACAGTTAAGCTCATTTAAGTTGCTATTAAAATAATAAGTTGCTATTAGAATAATAAGTTGCTATTAAAATTGCTATTCAATTAAACAACCAACAGAAATTCGTTAAGGTTCAGCTGTCAAATAAGGAGGATACTATTATTATTAGGAGGAGGGGTGGACCCACTATCAGTAGGTCGAGGCTCAGGCTTTCAAGGCCCATTGCCTTTACAATACTACAATCCAAAAAATATGCTCTATTTATGGTTGGGAGGGGGGGGGGCAATGATGAGTTTGGCCTCCCCACCCTTACCATATGTCTTGCCAACTGTCGGACTTCTCCTTTCCTTACTATGTCCTCCAGCTTAACAATAATATTCTGAAACATCTCATGTCGGTGTCTAATCCTGACATTCTCCTATCAGACGCCTTGTTATATCCACAGTGGCCATCTCACATTTTTGGCATAATGGGATTCACCCCTCCCTATTCGGGAATGATGTTTCCCAAAATGTTAAATTCCTGTTATGGCTTCTGTAACCATTATCGTTTCGGGCCTTTTCAGTCGTAAAAATGTTTAGTCAGAGTGGGGTTGAATTTCGTGAGTAGTTCCTTTGTTTCCTTACACCCCACCTTTCTATGCCATTTTTTCCGCCCTCTCATTGCTCCAACCCCTCACTGCCGTCTACCAGCAACTCTGAGAAATTTGGATGTAAGGTTCTGGACCATAATATCTCGGTGATGTCTCAGCCTTAGCTGCTTCACCTGTCATCTCATTACCCTTTATTCCAGAGTAACCCGGGGCCCACATCAGGGAAATTTGGCTTCTTTTGGAGCTATCCAGGGCTTCGTAACATTCTAATTCTTTATTTTGCCGGCTCTTTACATTCTGAAGAGCCTTTAGGCATCTTGATTGTCAGTTAAGGTACATATATCTTTTCCTGTACTTTCCCTTTCCAACAGTCTTCCAGCTGCCCGTTCTAGTCCGAACATTTCAGCCTGAAAAACTGTAGCAAAAATTGTAGCAAATATCCTTGTCCATATTAGGAGTATTCTGATATAGTATTACTTCTGTTCGCGATTTTCCAGCAAACCGCGAACCATCAGTATAAAATATTATCACGTTACTTTGGTGAAGCAGCTCTATCTCCTGTTCCACTTCCTTTTTGCCCTTCTTGAAGATTTTGAATTGCTTCTCCCGTTTTATTGTTGGAATAGTATTGTCTTTAGGCATCTACTGCTCCTTGCGCTGGCTACAGATACCAGCATGGTCTATACTTTTTCCATTTTGTATCTGCTGTTTGTGGATCCATTGACCGTTTATCCTTAGTCTAACAGCACTTTTTACTGCTTCTTCCTCTAGAAAATTTTCTACCGGTCGAAGTCCCGAGACAAGCTCCATGGATGCCGTAGCGGTTCCATGATACGCTGATGTAATCATTAGGCACGCTAGCCTTTGCACCCTTATTAAGGGTGCAAATTCACCCAAACCACTATTCCATATGACAGAATCAGTCTAATTACTGTATTATATATATGATCTCATTGGGAGTCAAGCTCCAGTTCTTTCCCACCATTCGTTGACAAAGAAGCTGTGGCTCTCCGTGCCTTTCAAGACAATGACCTTTCCAGCTCGTTGGTGATAAGTTATGTCCCCTAGGTATTCCACCTGCTTTTTCAGGGAAAACGGATGATCACATATTTTTAGAGCAAAGGGAGCTTGCCATTTCCTCTTTTTTATGAATACCACTACTTCACGCTTTTCAGGTGCTAACCGTAGTTTATGATTCTGTGACCATATTTGCATTTTGTCCAGCATGTGCTGTCCCAATTCAAACAGTGTCTTCAGACATTCTCCTTTCAGTAAGGACAGTAGGTCATCCGCATATACCTGGCTATATCGAGATTACTGTTTTAATAAATTCAGAAGGCTGTTCAGGACCAGGTTCCATATATATGAGGATATTACCCCCCCCCCCCCTACGGGCATCCTTTCTGAACAGTCTTCGATTTTGTATTCCCCTTAGCTCAAAGACTCTGTCGATTCATGAGCATATGAGAATTCCATTTCTGAATAGATACATCCAATCTTGCTTCCCCTGTGGCCATTTCTATGGATTCAACAGTAGCATTATCAAATGCTCCTTCTATGTCAAAGAATGTGCCTAAGGCGTATCCTTTACATTCTAGGGTTTGCTCTACCCGCCACATCAATTGGTGAAATACAGCGTCGGTAGAACTTCCTTTCTTAAATCCCATTAGCTTTTCGAATATCGTGTTCCTCGTCTCCGGATTACTTATCAGAAACTAAGGAATCAATCTTTCTATCAGTTTCAATTGAAAAGAGGTTAACGTAATCATCCTATAAGACCGGGGCTTTGAGTTGTCTTCTTTCCCTGGCTTAGGTATGAAAACGCCCCTGGCCTTGAGCCATGCGCGTGGGACATACCGCAACCCGAGGCTTGTCTTTGCAATACCTATATAATAGGTTTGTATTTTCTTGCATCCTTTCTGGAGCATAATAGGGTATATCCTATCGGCTCCAGGGGTTTTATAAGGCTGAAAATCACCCCCAGCTTTTTTGACCCAGTCCTCCCTTACAATTCGGAACGCCAGCTCCTCCTCCATATTTGGAATTAGAAAATAAGTTGGCATGGGACTATTTTCTTCAGAGTCTTTTACATGTATTTCGAGCATGCGGTTCAGGGTTTCTTCCAGGTCTTCTGTGAGAGTACCATCTACTCTCGCCATACTTCCCAAGTGTGCCGTTGATCTTCCTTTAGAGTCTTTAGTAGCCTATTGCTAACTTCATCTGACTCTATACTTTCATAGAAAGTCCTCCATGAGGTTTTGCTCTCCTTATATCCTTTTTCAGGAATTTCAAATTTTCCGAGTAAGCGTCCCGGTCTTCGGGATTATTCGTTCGGATAACAGTTCTTAGCTGCATTCGGGTCAGTTTTCTTCTTTGACTTAATTCCGAAATCCACCAGTTATTGGCTTGGTCTCGCTCTTCAATAATTGTTGGAGGGGTTGCTTGTTTAAACGCACAGTTCATGATTTCTGTGAGTTTTTCTGCCTCCTGGTCTAGATCCTCTTCGGTTATTCCACGGTTGGGAGGCAGATTGGCAAGTTTCTTTGGCTGAAACTTTGTTATAGGTGTGCCAATTTGTTTTCCTTATATCCCTAAGAAGTTTCCTTTGTCGTTAGGATATATCTATTTTGAATCTTATCATTCGATGGTCAGAGAATGACGGAAGATCGCTCACATGCTAAGATAAAACTGAGATATATCCTTTACGAGTCTCTCTTGTTGTGAAGAGATTATTGTTAGATCAAAAACCTCTCTTCTTCCTCTTGTTATGAAAGTAGGCCTCGGGCCCCGATTGCACCAAGTAAGGTCTTCCCCCGCCTGGTAATCCAGAAGTTAAAGTCCCTTTCCATTTATATCGGTGCTTTCCCATACTATCTGATACGCATTTGCATCACATGACACAGTTAGGGCGATCTTCTCAACTTTTCAGTATTCCACCAGTTCCGTTACTTTCTTTGGTGATGGTTTCTCATCGTGTGGCATGTAAACTGAACTAAATACCACACGTTCATGGTCAATCAAATTTTTCATCGTAACAGCTACTGCATCCCTAGAACAATATTTGGACAACTTTCAGGTATCCACATTTTTTTAATGATAAATACACGCTCTAGGAGCGGTGCTCACCTCATTGTGTACATGGAGTTTAGCTCCTCTGACCTTCCCCATGATGCATTTGTGCAAGCTCCCTGCCGAGATTATAAGAGGCGGGTTGGAAGTGGTGCAGATGAATCTCCCAGCAGTCTAGCCCCCGCAGCTCATATGCTGGTATCATTTCAATTTAGATGGAACTGGAAGGTACTGCTCCGTCCTTTGTTAGGGTGGAATCCACGGGCTTCCTGTAGAGGAGCCTGTGATCGTGTATTTTCACAGGAACTGAGATCACACACTTATTACTACCCCAGTTTTACCAATTACACTAACTAAATTAATTATTCTTGTTATTAACCCAAAAAAGTCGTTTCGCCAAACTCTAGATGGCTTTGATAGTTTTTTTTTTTTATCGACACTACCGCCAGTTCTCACTTATGAGTTACCCGTAATCTTTGGGTTGTATTGGGGATGTTTGATGGTAATGGTTTTTATTGGTAATTCTTTTTTGTAATAGTGAATGATAAATGATAATTTGAATTGATAATTTTTTTTTTGTATTCCCAGCTTACTGACCAAGGTACACTCGGGTTATTTAAGGCACAGCTTAAGCTCATTTAAGATAATTTTTAATTAATACATTATATGCCTAAAATTTTTAGATATATTTTAGATGTATTTTTAATAAACATGGTGAATTTTTACCCGTAAACTGGTAGCTTTTATTTATTGTAAATATGATTTAGTGATAAATGATACTGACGGATTGAATTTGATTGATTTTAATGGAAATAACTGTGTTGGCCTCAGGCGGCTTGACGATGCAGTCAGTTGTTAGTAGTAGTAAATGGTTTAATGGTGATGGGAATGTTGAATGTATTTGTACAAGTGGATTTCTTATTTATTCTTTGCTGGAACTGTGAATTATGAATGTTAATATTTAACTGATAAAATCTGTTTGTTTTCCCTATTGACGAGAGAATTAGCACTCTGGTTGTTTTATTAAAATTTAGTTGTTAACTGATTTTCTAAATAATTGATTTAAAAAAAACAAAGTTTTTCTTATGAAAGTAAAAAGTAAAGTTGAAAGTTAAAACGAACGAAGATTATCGCTTCGCTGATTACACCGGACAAAACTAGCTCAAATAAAATGATTCGGAATATTTTTAACTATCTATAGAATTCTAAAAACTACCGCTTTACCAAAAACACAAAACCGACCCCCCCCCACCCCCACCGAAAAATGTTCTTTAAGGAGCAGAAAATTATTTGACGAGCCAGTACAAAACAAAATAATTCGTAAGTCTTTCAGCGACAGTGATATCGATAGATTTTGGTGCACAATTATAATTCCCTAAAAAACTAAAGCAAGATCAGTTCTTAGTAAAATGCTAATTGTTTGAATTCTACATATATTGGGAAATACCACGAGTCAGTATTTGATCTAATTTTCAAGATACATCTTACGTAATCGGCGAAGCAATAAATTATTTTCGTTTTAAGTTTCAACTTCGCTCTTCACTTTCCCAACAAAAACCATTTTATGAATTAATTTTTGTTAGCTCTTTATTTAAATATGCTCAATGAACCTTACAAAAGAGACCTTTGTTGGACTTGGGCGATTGATAGCTCCCACTCTTCACTCACGGTTCGCTACTACGAACGATCAGATTATTCGTAATAGACTATGCTTTTTTTGAGATGTATGGTTTTTTTTAGGGTTAACTTCATCAGCACAAGTGGGCGATTGGAAATAGAATTTGGCTAACTTTAAGTCGTTCTTTTTTGCATAATTATGAGATAATTTTTAAGTTATTTTTATTGCCAAACTTAATTTGATTTTCACACTGATTGGTTACAATTGATATATTTCCGTTCCATAACCCATGAATGATAAATAGCCACAGAGATGTTGCATACATATTGGTAAGTCATTTTTGCTATATAAATATTATGTTTAAGCCGGAGTTCCTGGCTGAGATGTAGTAATGTAGAAACTTTGGAAAGGGCCTATTCAATTGAGAGTTCTATTGCCCTTTTTACGGGCAAAAGTAATTGGAGTGCAGCTAGCCTACATCCCTTGCTGAGACTGCTTTTCACTCCAGCACAAGCTCTTCCTCTTATGATGACTGGGTGATATGGAATCTACTGAATATTGGCTGGATGCAAATGGGAAAGCTTGCGAATTTTAGCAAAATTTCTTCATTTAAAAGCATTGTTTGCTAATCAATTGGTGTCAGAATTGAATCGGAGCACCTTTAATAGTTTCAAGACTTTTTTTTGGAGGCTAAAAGGTTAAAAGCGTAACAAAAAATCAATTTAGTATGACCTGGGAATTATGGTGGCGGCAACACCATTTCATCTTTAATTTTTCTTTCAGAGTTTGCAAGCCATGGCTGCTGAAAATGAGGGAATCATTGTGTGCCCCAAAACGAAGGAGATTTATGACATCCGAGAAATGAAAAAAGTCTACGTTATGTGAATTTCTATTGCTTTACCTTTTTTGACAATTATTTTCGCAATTAAACTCGGTTTATTTCGTTACTATCATATATCACAGTTCAAAATTACAAAAACACACTCTTAGTGTCAAACAGTCGTCATCAAGGTCGCATCCATGGAGAGGGGAGTTACCGGGTTTGACCTCCCCCAAATTTTTTTCCGACTGGTAAAAACGTAAAAAAAAAATGCATATAAAAAGTTTTGTTGACCCCCCCCCCCCCCAAACAAAAATCTTGGATACGCCCTTGATCGCTATTCAATGTTTTCCCTAAAGTGCCAGCATTTCCGACCCCTTCTTTTCTCATTTTATATGCTAGTGACCGAGCGTTTAATTTACTCACGTACAACAAACATACTCATAGGAGTGGAGTAGGAACATAGCCCCCCCCGCCCTCCTAAAGAGTAGCTGCGTAAAACAGCACTTCCTCTGATTTTACTCAAGCCGCAAGTATTGCGGCTTGAGTAACTACGCTCTGACCACCCCCTCCCTCAGATCAGGGATGTTTCGACCTAAGGTTATAATTGACGCCTGGGCAGTATGAAGATATTACCAAAACGACTAGACAATTATGAAAAATTACCTCAATCTGACACTAAATCATAGATCTAAGTCCATTTCTTGACTTTTCCGTCTAAGTTCCCATTATTTATATTCATCGAAATGTATTGTTAATACCAATAAATTACTTGGCCTGTGAATATTCATCAGAAATATAATTTGGTAGATAACTTGGGTGGATTTATTTACTTTCGAACCTCTTGAATTTTCACAATTTGTTGTGTAATTTTTATTATATATAACTGTTATTTATGTTGGAGGGAGGGGGCTAAATATCACTGGAGAACATGGGGCCAAATACCACTTTGACTTAATCTTTTATTCGCTCCTCTTTATTGGCATCTATCCTCATTTTCCTTAGAGTTTTTGTAAAATGGGGTATTAAATCATTCTCAGAAATTATTAGAAAGAGGTTGATGAATGATGGTACTTGAAAATACAGGTATTATTTACATTAAGAACAAACACGAGAAAAACATTGAAAATGTTTAGCAGATATCACCTGGGAACTCGTTCAAATAACCTGATTCAACTGCTCAAAAATTGATAAAAGTCAACCTTACGGCACCGTCTTTAAAAGTTAAACAGTTGCTTTTCAACAATTACTTTTAAAAAAACAAACAACAATAATGTGGCTAGCCATGCTTAATCAACTAAACCCTTCGGAAAATTTCCGTTACTATTTTAACAAGACCCACTGAAAAAGAGGCATAAGTAGTATGGCTGCAGCAATTCAAAAGACAATAAATGCCACTTTTTGTCACTCTGAGATATGCAGCTAAAATTCTTAAATCCTGCCCAGTCTATCGACTGGACCAGTTCAAATAGTATGGGTAGCTTATAAGAGTGGGAACTGGTGCTAGTGCGGAAAAAAATCTATCAGCACCATCTAGCAGCGACGCTTGGCATTTTTTAATTGCAGTAATCAGAATAATTAGTGTAATTGGTAAAATTAGGGTAGAAATGTGTTTAATCACAGTTCCTGACAAAAACGATTACGAAGCTTGAAAAAATTCCAAGTGTCGCCAAATGTTAGATGGTGTTGATAGATATTTTGTGGACACCAGCGCCAGTTTTCACTCTTAAATTTATCCATACTCTTTGGTTCAGCCCATATACTCGTATTTTATATTGTCATCAATACGTCGAAGCAGGACCGTATCCAGGTTTTTTTTCGGATGGGGGGGGGGTGTTTGCACAAAAAACTTTACAAAACACAACAAAAATTAGTTAACATGCATTTTTGTTACTTGAATCGGGAATTTTTTGGGGTGGGTGGATTCAAACAGAATAATCCCTCCCTGCACGTGGCTCTGCGTCGAAGTGTTTATTTTTCTTGCAAGGAAGATTAGCAGGAGAGTCAATATTCAATCAGATATACCAAAATTGTTTTCTAACCTGTTCTTAAAAGGGAGATCAATAGGGCAACCAATATTATATCACACTTTGATCCTCCTGATCTAGATTGCCCTGGTGACCTCCCCTTGAGAAAATCGTAATTAATAGTTTTTGACAATTATCCGAGAAGAGTGAAAAGTCAAATAGGAACTTTGGGCGTGACAGGGACAACATCTCCTTTCTGTTTCGAAAATAAAGCTAATTACTCCGAACTTGTTTTTGCCATACCTTTGATGCAAACAATAAGTTTTTCCGCAATCAACTGCTTTTTAAGAACAGTAAAAAAAAAACAACTCAAAGCCTAGATTTTTGTTTTGTAGCCCTTCTATAAGACTAACTTGTTGTACAAGTCCGTATTCAGGGGAGACTGAGGGGCTTTGAACCCACCTCCTTCTTTCTCCCGAAATGTTTGCCCGACTCGTAAAAACGCAATAGCAATGCATAAAAACTCATTTTTTATGCGTTTTTTTTTGTAACCCCTCCCCCTGAACAAGAATACTAGATACCGCCCTGGTTGCAGTACAAAGCCTTTTGAATTACTACAGTCACAGCGATTGAAGAGGTGAGTGCAAAAGATCGACAAGTTTTCTTTCTGAAAAAAGTGATAAATTGTAGCATGACGCCTTCGGAACTACAACAGCCGTGGCAACTAAGAAAGTTGAATGTAAAATGCCGAGAAGCACCATGTCGAGTGAAGCACCGCGAAGTGAAAAGCCTAGTATTTTGAACTAGTATCTTGCCATTCTAGCAAACGGATTATCAGATACAGGGGGCACCAACTGGGGATGGGGCAGGAGGAAAACTATCTTTTTTGGTATTTTCAATAAAAAAAGGAAAAAAAAACACAAATCCCCCCCCCTCCCCGAGTATGAAATAAACTTCATATCTTGACTTGAAAAATTGAGACAAATCCTTGTCTGCTTTCAGGTTCGTGACCAGATTTTTTTTGGGAGGGGGGATATATATTTGCTACTTTTGTGCAAGTCGGTCAAAAAATGGGGGGGGGGGAAAGCAAACCTGGTAATCTCCTTCCCCCGATACAGCCACGTCCCCTACTTTATCGTGACTAGGCATTTCCTGGGGGAGTGCCAATAACGGAAGAAACATGGAATAGGGAAAAGCGGAATAGTGAAAAAAGCCGTGAGTCTGGCAAGCGATAGGTCAATCTGGAGGCACCTGGTCTCATCGTTCTTTACGCCGTCCCGGCAAGAGCCGTAAGTCAAAGTAAGTCAAGTCATCCCTGGTCACAAGCACAAATAAATTAGCCATTAATTAGATGATAACCCGACTCTGATTTACCCCCCGTCATTAAAAATCAGGAGTGTTTTTTCTTGGAAATTTTAAAACAGAACTGATTGTGCTAGTTCAGTAGCGATGTTGACTTAAACAATATGATTGAAATAGAACATAAATTTCTAAGGAATTTACTTAATATATGAACGTATGCTAGAAATTAACTATCGAAAAAAAAGAGTAAGGGCAAAAGGAATGAAAAACTAAAAGCAAAATAGACCAAAATAAACCTTAATTGATACCGAAATGCACTTGAACGAGAGAAAACCTTTACCTGACAGTCCAGTATCAAGAAAAAAAAGTCAAGACCAGCGCCATATCGATAGTACTAAACCCAAATCTGGGGAAATTCCCCGAATTTTCTCGAAAGAAAATTGGGTTCTCCTAAATTCGTCAGAAATTACTGTTCATAAATACATGAACGTAACAGGAAAAACAGAAGGATTGTTTTCGTTAAAGTTAATTTTCAGGGATATTTTTGAACGGCCATGTTTGTTAGGGGGGGGGGGCAGTCGGGTCCAGTGAAAGCATAATATATATAGACAACCGAGTGTCGGCTAGGGTGTAATTAGTAAGTGCAAATTTCAAGCATAAGAAATAAATAAAAATCGTACAAGATAATATTTCATAAGAGAGAATAGCAATAAATTGTCGGTACAAAACTTTCTTTTTGCCGAATGAAGCTCGTTCCCCTGATATTTCAATAAGCAAGAAATTAATTTCTTTAACGTTTATCTTACCCTGTTAAGATAAATCAACCCCCAGTCCTCAAAAACACGAAAAGGATAATTAAAACAAATAGAATATAAAAATTAATCCTGTAGAATATTCTCGGCAATATATCCTTAGAATAGTCGACGGCCGGCTGCATGCTGATTGGGACCTTTGGGATCATGGTATTTTTAACCTCAAGATTTTGCGATTACTCTTATAATTTCTCATGTTTACCATATTTTTTTTTTGTTGTTTTTGGGAAATTTCTGGAATAAAGAAACTACCTGTCCCAGAAAACCCTATTAGGCCCAATTTTACTCCTTGTAATGATAAACAGCCTTGGTGTTGATTTTTCAGACAGGTGGGAATCTGTTCATGATTTGACGTCTTAGAGACATGTTAAACGAGTTTAAAAAGTAGCCCAATGGATATCCTGGAACAGATATCACATTAAGCTTGTACTACTAATGTGATCATAAATTCTTCAAAGTCAACAATTCTAACAATAGCTTCCATAATTCTCCCCTTCTTCCAGTCAAATACAAAAATCCCCTTAAATAGTTTAGATAGCCTAATGTCCTAATTCACCCTCTTTGAGAATTTCCCTCTTATTTGCACGCAAAACCCTGTAGTACACCTGTTCTGTTTTACAACCTGACATCTCAAAAGAACTGTCGGACAGAATAACATAAATTCTATGAATACATGAATCTAAAAGCACAGACTACTTCGGGGACATTAGTCCACGAAAATATAGAGGAGAGGGGGCAGTCTAACAAGATGCCTAAGGATTAGCTTTAACGAGAGTAAAGTCCCTTGCATCTCCCTTCTTCCCAGAATCAATCTGGCAACTCTTGAGAAAAGGAGAACTAAATTTCATTACATTTCGCCAATAATGCTCTCCATAACCACCGTTCAAATTAGTTTTTCCCTAGTCAATTTCACCCTATTAGATCACTTCTCCCCCACTGCACTTTTACAAAAATCTCCTTTTTTACCCCAATGAAATTTTCCACATAACAATATAAAAAAAAATCCCCCTACATAATTGGTGTTAAATAAGCGGATCTGCTCTTCCTCTTTCCTCTCCACCCTTTTTTTTTCATTTGCTTTGCCAAGTTTGTTTTACAAATTTTGGACATTCTATTTGTATAATCTATATTTCCTGAATTCTCTAAATTTCTATATTGACTATTTTAAGCAAGACTGTATTCAAGATTTTGTTCGGCGGAGGGGGGGGGGGTACAACAAATCTTAAAAATTGCAACAAAATGAGTTTTCATGCATATTAATTGCGATTTCACGAATCGGACAAAAACGTCATAGGGGGGGGGGGTTGTCGAACCCCCTACTCCTTTTAAGTTTTAAAACCCAGAGTAGAAGTAGCTGCTACTTAGGTAACATTCTAGTCAATTTACTCTTCTGAGGAAAATACAATAGCAAAAGAGCTATACCATTCGGTTTAACAGTCAACACTTTCCAAATATAATGGTCGCTATTGTGACAAAAGTTCCCTCCTCCCTATTGAGACCAAATTTAGCCCTTGGCTATATACGAATACACTACAATAATGAAATTCAAAGTTCATAATATCCAAAACGCTTCAACAATATATAATTAAACATATTTTCTTTCCTTTTTAACGCCTTTTTACATTATTTTAAATAAACGCTATCCAAACGTTCTCAATATATGAGAAAAACGTTATGTTATATACCAGGCTAAGAATAAGATGCCAGTTAACGAAGAGATTCGCGATGGTTAAAGCACTGAAAAAAAAAGATAAGTATTTAATTTAGTGCCGTATCTACCCTCATTTGGGATGATGGGACACAACTGGCACTGTAGCGGTAATTATACTTGGACAGAGTGTTGATTGGGGAATAAAGTGGTACGACTCTTTCATCATTTCAGTGTTCCCTTCAAAAGAGCCTATAGAGAGCTTAGAATTCAACCTCTATATCACTTTGCTTATTTTGTAACAAAAGATCAGCGGAATCTGTTCAAACAATGACTATCAATAGCCGTAAGGAATTGGTGAATTTCGGTAACTTCAAAAACCCGTGATCAGAAGAAAAAGGTCAAGTCCAATTTGTCTCATCAATGTGTACTTATTATCATTAGACTCTGCAAACAGCTTTTCAATGCATGTTTTACAAAAGCCCCACGAAGCAAGGCCGTACCCAGAGGGGTACGGCCTTCAAACCCCTCTAATCCCCCCCCCAAAAAAAATGTTTATTTGACTCGTAAAAACGTAACAAAAATGGATATAAACAAATTTTGTATGCGTTTTTTGAGTTTTTTTTTGTGTAGCCCCCTCCTCCCCCCGAAAAAATCTTTGAGTAAAACCCCCTGCAAAAAAAATCCTGGGTACAGCCTTGCCACGAAGGTTGACAAAACTTAGTTTGAAATACCCCCTTCCTGTACTATAAATATATGGGAAAACTAATAAGTGACAAAACCATTTTCTCCTTAAAAATCTAAAAAACAACACAGGTGCCCCCTCGATTTCAAAATCATGAAGTTTTTAGGGCAGTGTAATAACTGCATGCAGAGGCCTTTTTCACTAACAAATGTTGATTGTTAAGTCTATTTCTTGTATGAAGTTTGTTATATCATATTTTATTATGATACCGTGTCCTAGACCCAGCGAATATTGGTTTACACTAGCCAAGGGTGTACCCAGAATTTTTGTTCGGGGTGGGGGGATGTTTTTAACCGCTGGGGTTACATTGTTTAATTTGTTTATAAGCATGTGTGTTAGATTCTTCCGATTCGGAATTTTTTTGGGGGATCAAATCCGGACCCCCCCTGGGTACGGCCTTGATGCCACCATATATACGGAGATAAAAAAGGAGAAATGGAGAAAAAAGCAGAGAAATAATCACAAACAACGAACGAATTATATATATATATATATATATATATATATATATATATATATATATATATATATATATATATATATATATATATATATATATATATATATATATATATATATATATATATATATATATATATATATATACATCACGAAGGAAAGAGAAAAGTGAGCAAAAAAAGTTAAACAGAACTTACTGAGGCTCAAACAAAAGCACATTGGGATACAAGCCAACTTATTCAAGTAAAAATCAGAAGAAAAAGATTGATCTTACAAAATAGTTTCAACTTATAAGCAACTGATATAAGGACGCATAAATAAGTTTTACATTTTGAGGATTCAGTCTTGTGCTAAAAAATATTTTTTGAGATTTTTAAAAATGTTTAAAAAAATTCACTTTACTGATCCATCTCTTCAAAAAAACCCTAGAGGCTTAGCATTTTTTTTATAGTTTTATGCAAATTCACAGTACTAAAAAAATATGGCCGTAACTTACTTCCGGTTTTCTTAATTTTTATTACTTTCTATAAATCAAAAATTTTAAACAGCTTCACGAAATTATCTGTTGGCAAGATTCTGAAATAGTAGCTAGCAAAAATTCAAGGGAATTTCTTGATTGACTGGAGGAATAGCGGGTTCGAGTTAGTCATTTCCACCTCCAAAGGAACAAAATTTGAAGATTCAAGTTCAAAAACGCATTCAATTAAAAACTCCCCTTCTTCTATTCTGATCTTCCAAAAGTTTACAATTTCATTCAATTATGATACAGGGGCACTTCATTTCAGTCGCAGTGAGTAGATTTCCAACATTAGTATTAAAAAATATATACATATCTCGCCTCAATTATATAAAACAACTCTTTAAACAAAGAAAAAAAAAAATGCACTCATTCCCTAGGATTTTCCGCTTGAGCATTGTGCGGTTGGTTTTCTGAACGACGAATATCTACTCTCTTGTTTTTCTTATCAGCACTTAAAGTTTCGTGGCACAAAGGACATTTATCCTGAACATATAACCACTTTCTCAGGCATACACCATGAAAATAATGTCTACACCGGGTAATTTTAGCGGTTTCCATATCATGAAAACAAATCGCGCATGCGTCACCACGCCTCTGTAATTCCTCGCTACTTGCCTCTGGTAAACTTGCGATTTTATCAACGGCTGTTTTTCTTCTTACAAAGACTTTCCATCCTGAACGCGCTTCACACCAAATATTAAAATAAGCGTGAATACAGATCATAGCAGCTCGAATACAACCGCCGGATTCAAATATCATTATAAACGCTCCATTCAGAAATAATAAAATCCCGAATATGAATTCAATTGCGTTGCCTGTGGATTTCACCCAGTAGACATAATCATCTAGATCTTCCCAATAGTCATCATGTCTCGCATCAAGTAGAAATAAACCATAAATTGTTAAAGATATGAACACTTTGATAATAACTTCAACATTGAATGCTGTAACAGCGAATATCCATGTACTGAACTGGTGAGATATGTGTAAAACGTAAATCATGTAAGCAGGAAAAATAATCAAAAATAGACAGACTATCCAAGACCGAGCATGCCGTTGAAATGACGGATTCCTCGATGTACACAGAGACATTAATACCGGATTCAATGTAGAATGTATGAAATGTAACATACATGTTAATAGTAAACAAGAATTCCGGAAGAGTCGGACAATTCGCTTTTGGGGGGCAGCGTTGTCAAACCATTTTGCATAGCTAATAGAACAAAAAGTATTGCCGAAATAGTTCCAAAAGAATCCTCTTCTTCCGTAACAAGCAAAACAGATTGGAAAAAGCTACATATTTTTCCTGACACATATGAGTATACACTGGACATTCCTAAAACAGCCAAATTTGTATCACAACCAGTTGCCAAAATGGATTCTAACAGTGGCGTAAACATACCATTTGGGTTTGATGAGAATTCAGAATAATGCGCTCGAGTAAATAGGTATGTATTGATAAGCATTCGTAGTACCCAAAAAGATCTGAATAAATTAGGCACGTCCAGTCGATGCCATTCCGTTTCGATAAATGTATTCCAGCCAAAATTCTGCACCATCCTTTTTCCATAGTGAAATCTTTCATGAATTATATCCATAATAGTGCCAACACTTAAATATGTAATTACAAATAGGAACAAAAATGGTACCAAAGATGCATAAACTGCTGCATGCTCTCTCAAAGCGGCTGGTATTGGCAACCCTGCTAAAACTACAGGAATCACAAAGCTGGAGACAATCAAATTTTTCACTGAATTGTCTTTCACGACCTCTTGCGCCTCCCAAAAACACTTTGCTAACACTAACTGCTGCACTAAATAGTAGAAGATAATTTGAAAATGTTTTGACGATTGAGACAAATTCAATTGGAGTATATTCTCAAAAATACTGGCTGTTTCAAGGTCACCATTCAAAGCATAGCGATTCACTTTGTGGGAATAAAACATTATAATAACTGAGGCCATGAACCGGTAGAGGCTTAGCAGCTGCTTTGTCCATAAGGTCAGAATTCCCAAAAAGATGGACGTACCTAATAATATATGAACATTAAAATACGATTTTTTGAATATAAATACAACTAATTTTAGACTGAGAGGAGACAATTAAAAAATTAATTAAACATATAATAAACATTTCGAGAACATATTCATACCTAAGAAAGCCCGTTCCAATAAAAAATTTATTGGGGGGAGGGGCTTGAACTGTAAATATAAAGCTTAGGATTATAATTGTTACATTTCCAAGGGAATCTCCAAGGATGAATATTGTCTTAGGGATCCCCCTCACTAATTATTTGAAGGATCTCTCTGGACCAAATTAAACACTTTTTGAGGTTTCATTCCAAAACTACTACTACTACTACCACTAACACCTCACTGCAGCACCAAGCCGCCGGAGCTCCTCCACAGCTACGCACGCTCCTTCTCAATCCCAATATATTCAAAGCCTCCCTCTTCAAATTCAAACCCTCAGTTCTCATTTCTTTAAGTCTTTTCTTACGACATCATTAGAACTAAAAACGTTTTAAAACAGGAGCAACATTAAAACTTAAAACGAACAGAAGTTATTGCATATATGAGAGGGTTCGCCCCTTAGTCAATACCTCACTCTTTACGCTAAAGTTTTTTTTAGTACTTTCAAAAGAGCTATCTATTCTAATTAACCGGCCTTTGTGATCAGGGGTTTGTGATTCGAACAAAATTCGAACTTTAGCATAAAGACCGAGGTATTGACTAGGGAGCAAACTCCCTAATATACGTAATAAAAACATACGAATATAGAAATTCGTTACGTAAGTTAATTCGTAAGTTACGCCAGAACAAAATTTCGAGAAAGCCAATTAGCCAAAAAAAGGAAAATTAATATGCGAATTTCGTTTTAATTATTCATGTACAGTGAGCCAAAATCAAAGCTGCATTAATTCAAAAACGTTCAGAAATTTACAAAAAAACAGGTTTTTTTAACTGAAAGTAAGGAGCGACATTAAAACTTAAAACGAACAGAAATTATTCCGTATATGAAAGGGGCTGTCCCCTCCTCAACGCCTCGCTCTTTACGCTAAAGTTTGACTCTGTTTCACAATTTTATTTTTAAAACAATAAAAAACTTTAGCGTAAAGAGCGAAGCGTTGAGGAGGGGACAGCCCCTTTCATATACGGAATAATTTCTGTTCGTTTTAAGTTTTAATGTCGCTCCTTACTTTCAGTTAAAACTTGTTTTTTTAGTTAATAATTTTTAAGTTCAGCTCTGCTCCGGTCTCAAGTTGAGTTGAACGAGAGTGCTTCGTCCAGTTCATCAACGGATGAACAAGAGGAGGATGTAAGCAAAGACATAGTTCATTGAACGCACCAAGACTGAAAACACAAGTTCATGTAGACTGGTGACTTCCGTCTAGCTCTCGTCTTCGCGAAAATTGGCCCTAAGCAACAGAAAACAATTTTTCTATTTTTCCTCAGCAAGATTTTTCCAGCGCTTTTCAGAAAGTAAATATTCCTTTTCCTCAATGATATATCTAGGAAAACAAAGCACAAAGGACTGTGACCCCCTAAAGGGTTATATTTTTGCACTCATTTATCAGTAAATTTATTTGCTTCCTCAGCTGAAACAGGCTGCTTCAGTAGGAACAGCCTCAAAGATTTACGTATTTTTCTTTTTTGTATTCAACAACTTTAATTATTCTCAATTTAAATTAATCGTATTTTGAGCAGAAGCTAAAGTACCAGCGAGAATACCCCCCACCATTTCAAGTTTTCTAGTCTTTGAGCTAGAGATCCAGAAACAATGACAGAAACTGATCTCATCAACAACAGGTGTTTTTTCTTCTTTTTTTTCCTCCATCGGGAATTTTAACACAAGTTCATGATCGTTGAACTAGAGAATATGTCAGATCAAATAATTATTTGTTAAAGTGTGAATTCCAATTAAATTCTTAAGTTTATTTGGATTCAAATTTAAAATGTCTCAAAGTAAGCATTTTTATGAAACTTTTTGTTTACCAAAATATGTTCCAAAATTTTATAAAAACGGTAAAAAATAAATATAAAAAACCTAAAACTATTTTAAACAATTCTTTAATTAACTAAAAAGTTGGGGCTAGGTTATAGTAGGTAACAGGGACTAGCTTATAAAAACGGGCACAAAATGCAATAAAGCTCTTATTGCAAAATGGATAAAGCAAAAGTAAAACAGAGATAAAGAAAATAAATACACCAGAGAAATATAAGATAAAAGAAAATAAGCATTATTTCAATAATGTGTTGCCAAGAGACTTTTGAATGTTTGCTCACAGTTTCAAATTGCACAATTATGGCCACAGTGCCTAAGAATTATAAAAAAATCTTTGCTATTTCGTAATCCCTTGCTATCAGGTGCCTGTCTAAAACATACGACTCATAAACTGGATTTTATTTAGCGATTTTATTTCTATTTTGCAAGACTGCGTCCCGGTTTAAATTTAGAGCTATTCTCGAGTGAAGGGTTACTCACTGACCATTTTGTTGTATACCAAGAGAAAAGGAGCTATGCTGGAGGCAGGATCTGAGTAGTAGCAGTCGAGGTTGGAGTGACGGGTTAAGTAGTGGAAGATGAGCTTCCAGCAGAGGTGGAAGTAACAGCAGAAGCAACAGTAGGACTGGATGCTTTCGGCACAGCTACAATTCAATTTTTGCTGATAGGATATTTCTAGTAAAGCTAAATTCCCTAATTTTATATTGTAGCTTATTTTATTATATTTTATTTATCTTTAATTATTAACATTTCATAATTTAGAATAGTTCTCTAAATGCCGCCTCAACAGTCATGATTTGAAAGAGACACAACATATTTATGTTCAAAGCTGAAGTAGACTGGGGTGGAGGAATCGTACCCACTTTAGACGTACAGTTGAACATAGTAAAAATCCTTCAGCTCTGACTTCAATAAAGTTTAACATGTCCAACTTTCTACAAAGGCATTCATACAAATGCATGTTATGGATTCAAAGAATGCATTTATAGCAACACCCATTCAAGTTGTATCCCCCAGAAATGAACAGAAGAATCGGCGCAAACAGTTTTATTTCAGTGGTTCGTGGACAATGGAACTATCTTCCAGAGGATGTTGTACATTCTGGAAGCTTTGGAGAATGTAACAGCTCAATGCCCAATAGTTATTTTCACCAGTATGAATATGAGGATCCTAGGTTTAGTTATGAAAAAGGCCACGGGGTGTCGTCTTTTTTCTTTTTGTTGCGTTGGTATTTAATCATATTAGATACTACAAGTGCTTTAAAATATATTTGTATTTATGCGCGAAAAGCAAAAACTTTCTACATTGTGATAATAGTAAATAAATAAATAATGCCTATGTTTTGAAACAGGCTATTTGCACAATGTAATACCTTTGCCTCTGGGGCTGAATGTAACTCTTGTACATTTTTGTGTGTATTTCGTTATTCTGGTGAAGATGAGTATCTACAAATGTTGATTGCATACCATGAGGAGCAAAAGGAGTTAGCAGCTGGACAATTTCTGACCCATTGTCACTCAAAAGCGCACTGGATCTCATAATCTGCGATTAAATGAGCCCTCTCCCATTTTTTTTTACAACAATTCTATTCTAAATAATGAGACCAGAGGAAAAAAGAAAACAAAAATTAGGAGATATATAACTCTTTAGTAAGTCTAAGCTATTACACTACTGCTGAGACTATGATAAGTGTAACATTGTTGCTATATCAGTTGAATACAAAACTGGAGAGTCTAAAATTTAAAAATGTTGAAGATGGATGAACTAGTTTTAAAAAATAGTTTGTGAAGTCGCAAATGATGTCTAAAAGAGGGCAGACAAAACCGCAGCTAAGCATACTAATGGAAATGCTTTAATTTTAGTGGAGGAGGGGCTTGTACAAGAAATATTTGAGTGGTATATCATACGAAAATAAGAGGAATGTAAGCAAAGTCTAGAAAGCAACAGGAATAGCAACAAATAACAGAAATAACAACGAAATTGCAACAGAAAGTTGCTATTGTTGGGGTGGGGGGAGACATTTGTCGACACATTTTTGTGATTAACTCATAAGTCATTAAAAATGTATATTATTTCACTGGATAACCAGAGAATAATAGTGCTTTCTGTTGGACATTTTTCTTAACTATTTTTAAGGTGAGAGAAACCACTGTTTCTTTTTTTTGGAGTGGGTGGGGGGGAGACATTTGTTGACACATTTTTTGTGATTAACTCATAAGTCATTAAAAATGTATATTATTTCACTGGATAACCAGAGAATAATAGTGCTTTCTGTTGGACATTTTTCTTAACTGATTTTAAGGTGAGATTCGAATTCGTTTAAATTCAGGAGCTAAACTTATGAATATCCACCTTATTACACAAAATCGTACCTTTACCTTATACACCTTATTACAATTTACACCTTAATACACCTTATTACAATTGTGAGATATTAAAATAATCATCACCTTGTAATAGTGCAATTAGTTTGGCCAAAGCAGCAGGTACTGAAAAAACCCAATCTGACATGCCTGACCAATCATCTGGCTCTGTGACTGTTGCATTTAAACTAACATCTACAATATCATCAACGAAATCAGCAGTAAAAGCATCAAAATCTGCCTCTTTATGAATGGGAAGAATGTACGGAATTCCAAGGTCCAACGAAAGAAGAACATCTATTGCAAACAATGGTGGCAACCTCAGCAGAATTCCAAGGAGGTTGGATAATGGATAGACAAGGTCAGGATGAACCTCCATTTCTAAAAATAATACAATTAATAATTTTAATAAAAACAATAGATCACAGTCTATACATTAGGATTAGACTATTCATTCTTCCCCCCTCCCTAAATTTTGAAAATATCTTTTCGTATTTTCATTGAAAAAAAGCAAAAAACTGCCCTTCCACCTAGATTTTGAAACATAAACTTGCCCCCCCCCTTCACAATTTTATGGATTGGCGCCACTGATACCCAATGGAACAATCAAGAAATAGTGTCCAAAAGTACTGTTTTCTTCTCAATTTTGAACCCCTACCCATGAAAAATACTCCAAAACCAGTAGAGGCTCCAGGAAGGGGCGGGCCTTACTTGGGTGCAATTTAAATCGTGCAGTTCTTACCCTGGATTTATACAAACCAGATAGCCAAAGGAAGTAGCACCCTTGTGGGGCTAAGTACATAATTGAAGGATCCCGAGTTGGGCCAAGGGAAACCACCTTGCCCCCTTAACTTCATGATTTTTTTCTTTTACATATCTGTCAACTCTTTACTATCCAGAAATTACTTAGATAATGATCCTATATGACTTAATTTTAGCAATCAAAAATGAGTTGGATGAATAATTTAAGGGAAATTTAAATTATTATTTTTTTTTGCATTGGGGACTCCCTTGGCCCAATATTTTACACATGTAAGTTTCACGTTAATTGGAAAAAAATAGTTTGTAGGCCACCTCAGCCCATTTTTTTTGGTATTTTAGGGTTCCCTTGGTCCAAGGAAATATGGTTGTAAGTTTCAAGCTATTTGGGAAAACTGTGATATTTAACCCTTTTGCGCTGTATTTTCAGGCAAGACAACAGTAGTGTGCATGTATAAGATTTGAGGACAGGTTGCATAATACAGACAAACACTCTACATTATGGACCTATAAAGCGATCGAAATTGCTATATTTGGGACTAGATATTCACGGACGAGATGGTATAAAGCGACCAGATGGGTTTCTGTGTCAACACCCATTTCCTGGACCAATCAGAGACATTGAATACAGAGGGTACTTAATATACGGTAACTTGATTAGTATAGTAATCGGATTTAATATAAGGAGTGATTTTCATTATGGTTCATATTAGTAAGAGAATTGAATTCAGAGAGAGAACAGTTTATTTTTGTACTCTATTATTTGAGACGATATTAGCAAAGAAAATGAGTGGTATGTTTATACTATTGGAGCTTGATGTTGGAGCAGGTAGCAGCAATGATGCAAAGGCGAGAGTACCAAACGTGGCAGTGGAAATTACACGAGGATGTAGACTAAGCTTCGAATGGGACGATATGTATGCAAGCTATGTGATATCATTGAGAAAATTTAAATTGGAGGAGCAATTATGCTTTGCAGCAAAACTGAATATTGTGCATATAAATAGACTTCAAGCTACTTTAGATACACTGGTGAAATATATCGATGAAAATAAATTGTATCAGTGATTATTGTTGTAAATATATTCAATAAAAATGTTTCTAAATCGAAGATATTTTTTCTATAGTAGGTTAGCGTATATTTTTAAAGTAGAAAAAGAATCCTGGTTAGTCTGAAGTTGGTTGCGAGAGTGTTAGGACTCTAAAAAATGGATAGATTTGAGAAAGAGAAAATCATAGGGAATCTTGTCTTTATGGAAAAACGTTTGATTCTAGATGATGATTTTCTGGACTTATCTGTTCAAAGGAAGATATTTTCTCGGGGAATGCTTGTCGATATAATGAAAACTGATTCTCCGTCATTAGACTATTGCATGAAGCTTTTACGTCGTGGTCCAAAGGCATTTACACAATTTATTGACATATTAATCACGACAAGACAAAATGATATTGTGGATTTGCTTTTAAACACAATAGCTTAGAAACTTAAGACTATGATTTCTTCACGAGAAAGATGTCGTTCAAAGAGGATTTAATCCTCTCTCTCTCTCTCTCCCACTCAATTTTTTGATCGTAGCTCAGTTTCATTTTGGCGGTGAGAGTGTCAACACATGAAAAAATGTTCCATACATGTTCACTATGCATGTATACACTGGGCAACTGGTCATCATGTGAAAATTGTACAGTGATTGATGAGTATAATGAAAACCCTTGATGAGTATAACCCTTGTAAATTGCATAGAGGATATGCCGTACAAATTAAAGGTTGTAATTCCTGTCTTGAAGGGGTGTGTGACTCTAACCCCTAGAGGACACCTATGCTCTGATTGTCACTATGATAAATGTAATCAGTGGGAGAATACATATCCTGGTATGATTGGGAAGAATCCTAAACATGATTTTAGTTTATTGCTAAGAGACTGGTATCGTCGTGGCTTTAGATTGTTAAGGGAGGAGGAGCCAGGTTTACGAATCAACTGTTGGAATAACTAAAGAATTTAGTTCCTACGTCATCGTTGTGAAGACAATGGCTACTATGATTATAAGCCCACTGATTTCTATTTGGCTGTTATGGAAGGTGATTCACCACTTGAGGACACTGTATGTGACATTGCTTCAAATAAGCAAATTGAAACATGAATATTACAAAATGAATGAAAATAGTATCATTGACTATACAAAGAGATATGATAAGAGTGAAGTTACATTATACTGTAGAAAATGTGAGCCTGACATTGTAGCACATCAGGATCAGTATACAGTGAATTCAGATGATCGACCCGCATTAGTTGTTCTCGACAAATACCTATACGTAGTAGAAGAAGAAATCTAAAGAGTAAAAAAGCCGTTTTTATCATGTATATACATTATTTTTTATTAATAAACAATTTTAAATGCATTTTTAGAACATTTTATTGGTAGGGCACTAAAATCAATATTAAACACACTTGAAAGTATATTTTCCACTCGGAAGTCGTTCAGTCGAGGAAAGTCAACGTAAATGCTGAGAAACTGCTTGTAGGTATAGCCACGACATCTGAACATGAAAAAGAGTAGTGCATGAAAGCCAAATATCTTAGTCGTTAAATCCTGTACTCTCCTCTGATTTTGAATAATAGTTTTCCCACTGCTCTCAATAAAGTTGTTGATGTGTGGAGTGTAGAATTTATATGATAGACCAAAAGGATCAAAAAATTCGATATTCTTCGCTGTTTGAAAACATACCCAATGACCTGTCTTCAAACTCGATGGACTACTATTAACAATGATTAGGGTATTGTTAACACTAGGAATTTTTTCAATAAAGTCCGATGGTATGCAATAGGAGTTATATTGGGACATGTATAAATCCATATTAAATATGCTGATTATTTGATTTGTGTTCATGGTGCAAGGTCTAGTAGAACACTGCCGTCGGGTGTGATTTCCCAATAGGTTTCAAATTGACTCAGTGATATTAACGTGATACTTTCAGTCAAAGCATCGGCAAATGTGCACTCTAAACGTAGATTCCCCGTTTGTACTATGCTCATATCTTGAGTGCCAGGCAAGTCCAAAACAATTACACCATGATTTTTTGAAAACATTGAATTGCTTATTCCATTTTCAAATAGTTGTGAGTCATGATCTAGGGATTGCATGGTCAACTCATACAGAGTTCCGTAAGATTTTTTATCAAGTGATAGAGTGTACAGTGGAATTCCATTCACTTTGCACACAAGGCTAGATAGACCAAAAAAAATTAAAATCATGGGGGGATGCAGTCCAGGATCCAACGGCACTGGCACTCTTCACAAAGGCCAAAGCAAGTTTTGATGGGATTTCTCCATTGATAAATGATGAATCGGTATAACTGCGAGAGCCAGTGGCAATGTGACGTTGATTAGTGATCGTATGAGGGGACATGAAGTTTAATATTGTTACCATTGGCTCTTAGCTTTTCCGCTGCCAATGCAACAGAGCTCATAACCTGTTGTTTTCGAACGTGAAGTATTGCCGAAGTGATAATGACATTTGCATCAGGTGCTGCAGCAAGTGTTTTTCTCAAAATGAAATTCGATGGAGATAGTTGTAACTTTATGTCAATCTTGACATTGGGAGGCAACCATTGGGATATATTGAATATCTCATGATTTAATTTTTCAACTAGATGATACTCCAGGGTCACTGCAGCAACTCACCGTCAGTATCAACACCTAATCTATATTCATAGCCCAGTGCCTGTCCTCTCAACTCCTTATATGTCTTTGGAGTCATCATCTTAAATTGTGTGTAGCTTTCATAGTAGATAAATTATTGCTAGTGCTCCCCAATGTTCCATTAGTGAATACATTAATTTATTTGTACAAGTTGTGTAGGATACAGTTTTCATAGGACAAGCCATCGGCAGCACTGGGAGTTGTATTGTCTGTCTTTTTCTTCACCGCAACATTTAAATCAATAAATTTTGATGACAAATCAATGAAATAGTCTTCATTGGAAAATATTTGAAAGTGTATATTTTCCGAGAAGGGTTGTTGAGGATGAAATTGTTCATAGTAACCATACTTGACACTGACATCAGCATTTTCAGCACTGAATACATGAGGAGCTGATTGATGGATGCGATTCTTTGTGGGGGAGATAGGTCATCTTAAGAGAAGAAATCCTTCTCTGATCTAGCAATCTTTTTCTTCTTCGTCTTCTTATTGGTCTTCTGCCTTTTATTCCTCAAAGTCGATGTTGATGTCCTTCGCTTCCCGTCTGGATAGAGACTGATGAGTGAATGATGACCACGCACCCTTTTTAACCCCTTCCCATTTTGCTGAGATTCTAATTGCTCACCAAATGCTCTTGCTGAAGATCTAATATTTTCTTTTACACTTTCGTTGAAAGTTTTACCCGACCCCCAGTCCTGTAGTGTTGAGGCAGCAGGTACAACATATTTTCTGGCAAGGGGTAGTACAGAACGAAATAGCCTAGCAAACCAACTACCAAGACAATAGCCAGACCCTGTAGTACGCCCCTTGTCATAGTCCAACCCATGACCTATTTGACGAGGACTCAGAGCACCAACATAGCAGTCAATATCAGGACAGACAAATGGAATTCTTCTATTGTTCATCTTAGGAAGTGACGATGAGTCGAAAATGACATGTAATCACACCTAAACCTTTTGTTATTGCTAGAGGATCACCCAATTCACTTCTTAGTGTTAACTGACAGAGTCCCAAATATGAAGTGTTTACAGGAACATACTGAAGATGCTTTATATTGTAATGAAGAATACGATCTTGATTGATTTTTCGTTCAAGAACGCGTAGGAGAGGAACATTGCTATTGCCAACTCTGGATGTTTCAACAAATGAGGCATAGAGAAATATACATGTGTCCGAGGAGAAGGCTGGTGGATACTCAGCAAAAATAACTTTAGTGGTTCCGGCACTTTTACCATTAATTATATTAAGTTTAAAGCCAAGAACATCTTTTAGATTATCACTGAGAATAACCTTTTCATTGGCAATGGGTGAACTAATGTATATCCTCCCCTCTTCCTTTGAATAGTTGAAATGAGAGGCTCCTTTTTTGCGAGCGGAAATTCTTTTATTGATAGGACGACACAAATCATTCATACAACTTCGTATGTGAGTTCTTCGTATGAAAATTCAATATATGGATCATCAAACCAATTGATTCTTTGAATTCTATGTTGTTCGCCAGCGGGTGGTGGCCAATCATGGGGTCTAATTTTTTTATCATATATGCGATCTTTTCTCAGGATATCATAGGTATTTTTGAGAATACAGTCGACAAGAGCTCCTTCATACGCACCGTCGAATTTGATGGTGGAGAGAGTTTTGTCCAAAAAGCACTTTATTTTATTCAAATCATTGTAGAGGGTCGGAGACGTTGGACATAAAAATCATTGGGCATTGTAAATGTCTTCAACACCAGTCCAAGAATCAAAATCAGAGTTGTATCCTAGCCAACGAACAAGTAACTGTTTCTCTACCCCTGTGAGTACGGCTCTTAAATATCTTTTCAATTTGATAGATTTTACTGTTATTTTTAACTTTTTGTAGTTCATAGTCATAAAAACCACCGAGAATCTCTTCATCTTTGGTGTCTCGTAGGCGATAAGGTATGGGTTTGGTGTCTAGGATTTTTGCCACTTTAAAAAGTTCAGTGGACCACAAGCAATTGCCCTTTTCAAAAACATTAGTTGTTCTATTATTTCGAACAATATCACCAACATTCAATTTTTTCTTCACAATCGTTTTATTGGAATATTGTTTAAGAGAAGTATCAAATGTATCAAGATCAGAATGATGAACTTCCGTTGGCTTGAGTTAGACAACGATCGACGGGGTCGTTGATTATAAATTAACAAGATTTTATCTAAATAATGAATAAAAGTAGGTGCATTTTTCAATGTTCAATATCTTGAAATTAAAAGTCGAATAGTTCTTATCAATCGTTCGGCCAATGAAGCCTTTATAGGACTATGACTATGATAGAGCATTGTATGATATTTCATTAGTACTTTTTCGACATGTGGATTAACAAATTCACTACCCCGATCCGTTTGAATTTTCTTATACGAATCTTGTTCGAGAATTCTTTCTATAGCCTGAGCAACTTCAACACCTCTCTTTGTCCGCAATGGAATGGCATAGGCATAGCGACTAAAAACACTGATTGCAAGTAGAATGTACTTGTCCAGGGTATTGTGGCGCCTTTGAATCTCATCTCGAGTTAAGAGATCTGCTTGCATTAGGTGCAGTGGCAAAAAGGCTTAAGTTTTTCGATAATCATTAGCACGAAGCCTGTGATTTCTATGCAGAGTGTAACTTGATTCATTTTGTAGATAGTCTTGTACACTTTTAGTGTGAACACCAGTGACTTCGGAAAGAATGGTGGGGGAACTTAAACTTCCCACTTCACCAATATTTTCATAAACACGTTTCAGAACTTCAACCATTTTGAACGTAAACACATAGTGTAACGTCCACTACCCTTTTGTATACTAGTGGGTGATGATGGTGACGTTGAGTTGATATCAATAAGTCTTTGCTTTTGTCTAGCTATCAGCGATATGCTCCTCATTGTCAAGTCAATGTTTCTACTAGGTGTGCTAGTATTTTCCAAGATTGATTAAATATCTTCACCTGTTTCTTCTTCTTCTTGTTGTAATGTTGATGATGGACTATGTTCATTTAATATTTTAGAATTTGCCTACTGCTAATAAGGCTTTTGGGGAAGTTTAATGTATTTAGAAAGTTGTATAGATGAGTATCAAATGATACAAGTCCTTTACGATTTGTAACCATATCATAGGTTAAATCAAGTTGATTATAACTCTTCCCTTGAATTATAATTCGTTTCCCATTGGTGTCAACTTGAATATGATCTTGACCACTTTCCATGTGATATGTTATGACTCATTTACTTTGTGCACGATATGAGTGTGGCAGTAGATTTCCAACGCTCGACATTATTGAATCCAATTTCTCCTTCTTTAATTGTGTTCCAGCAGCAGCAGTAGCAGTAGCAGTAGAATCCCGAGGAGATGGTTCTTTTTTGTGATCAATGACACTCACATTGACTGGTCTTGCACGATAGGGCTTATGTTTGTCCACTCGGCGAAGTGCATCTTGAAGTAAAAGTAGTTTTTTATTATCGTCAATATTCTCATTGTCAATGAATTTACTCAGATTGTCCTCAAAGTGTTCCATGGGTGAAAGAGCGAGTCCTATTAGAGTCAATTTATACGGTTTAGCCATCTAGAGAAAAAAGTTTAAAAGTCCCGCAATTATTGGCAGTAAAAGTGTAAAAAACCTACCACCCGCCTGAAGAAGACGTTTCCTTTTAAAATTTTTTCCTTTCTTTTTAAAAGCCAATGCACGTACAATGGAACGATGTTGCTTTGCCTGTTGCTTAACTACTTCTGGCAGTTGAACATTTCCCTCGGTTAAATTTAAACAAAGTTCAGACGTTAGATTAATGAAATCGTTGTCAATACCGTGTTTTAGTATGGTTTTCCTAAGTGGGGCTTTTGAAGTGCTTAAAACGGAAAATAAATGTCTATTTTCATGTAGTTTCTTCAGTGTCATGATGGTAAGTAATAGCCTTTTTTACTGTTCACTGGAAGATATACTGTAATTTCATTGTCAAAAATATCTGTGACTACACGTAAATCCTCGGGTGTATTTTGATTAAGATCGAATAGAATGTAGATCGAATAGAGAGCCCTTGCGCTGAGGGCTCTGAAGCAGTTATCATCCTAAAAGACCTAATTTCCAGAACTTTAAACTACGTTAAACAAAATGGATATCTCAAAATTTTGATTGGATGTGTCTTAAATGATGGGCCTGAGACGGGTGTTAGTCGCTCTCCAATTGCTTTATTTATTTATTTATTTCCCTCAAACACGAGGAGTATAAAAGATAATTAAATAACTCTTCAAAAATCCAAATAACACACCATCAAACATAGCAACAATTTACAAGTTGCCCAAAAGAAAACTTAATCAAATGCAACAAATAGTAATAATGAAATCATGCACTTTTTAAACTATAGAAAAAAAAAGGAAAAAGATTATGAACATAAAGTATATTTTCAGATTTACGGTAAAAATTATTTATTTTTACCTTGGCTATTTCCAACGGCTCTTTAATTTTAAATTTTGAAACTAATTCAGAATTACTAAAGGAAATTGGAAAACCAAGTAAAAACTTACAATATTTAAAATAACAAACGCGAATTGCTGAAAAATCACAAATTTTAAAATCTCGAAGAAGAAGGGAAGGATAAAGAACATGCGGGAGGGCAACTGCATTAAAAAGAGAACCTAAAATTTCACGACGATAAACACCACGTAGCCGTATTATGGAACCAAACGCCTTTCTAATTTTTTCTTGAATATGTAAAATTAGCATCGACTTAGATTCACGAGCTGAAGCAGAATAAGGTAACCCAAGATAAACAACAGCATCAGAAACCGGAAATGATATATTTCTATCGCAAATTAATTCAGCTCGGTCATTAACATTAACGGGAAAATATTGACATTTTTTAATACTAATAGAAAGGCCACGAACATTAAGCAGACTAGAAAGGGAATTAAAATTCTTAATTAGACTAGCTTTAGAACGGCTCAATAGGATAATATCATCAGCATATGCAAGAAAAGACACATCCCGTCCCCAAGAAATAAGGGTTGTAGATAAAGAACGAAGACACTCCGCCAGACATGCGTTAAAAATATAAGGAGATAAAACCCCACCCTGTCTCACGCCCCGACCCACGGAAATTGGATTAGAAAGAGAATCAGAAGTATGTGCAAAAATTTTTATCCTAAGCCCCGAATACCAAGATCTAAGAACTCTAACCACAGAAAGGGGAATCCCACCAGAAATAAGAGCTGAAAGAGCGGAAGCATGCGAAATATTGTCAAAAGCTCCTTTTATATCAATTAATAGTGTATAAAGTGGGGAGCCAGTAGATCTTGACTCCTTAATTATAGTATCAAACGTTGCATGCGCATGGTCGCAACCCATTCCTTTTTTGAACCCTACTTGATTAAGACCAACATCCAAATAATCAAAAAGATCCTTTATACATAATTCAAAAAGTTTACCAATCATAGAACCCTTCGTTATCGGCCTATACGAATCACAAGAGCGGAGATCTCTTTTACCTGATTTTAGAATAGGAGTTACCACCCCAATCCTAAAAGACGGAGGAACAATACCAAACTTGAGAATAAGATTAAAAAAAGTCAAAAGAAGAAGAAGAAAAGAAGTTGGAGCAAATTTCACATGATTTGAAAAAATCCCATCATGGTCTTTAGAGGATTGTGGCTTTAATTTACGGCATGCACCCAACAAAGAATCAAACGAAATAGAAAAATCATGCGAATTAAAAGAACTGTTTAAAATTATATCAACATGCGAAAGTTGTTCAGGATCATCACAAGATTTCGAAAGGTTTGCAAAATGAGTTTCCCACTCAACAAGAGAAGGGCCATTCTTTTTAGAAGGTTCATTAACTCTCTTTGTTGAACGTAGAGCTTTCCAAAGTTTCTTTTTATTCATATCAACTTCAGACGAAGCATCCATAAGCAAAATATTATTATGACGACGAAGCTCCGACTGGAAAATTGCCTTCTTTTTTTTCATGCATAGAAAAGCCGGATGAAGATCACGCGGTTTTCCACTATTTTTCCAATGTCTAAAAGCTAATTTAGATTCATGATTAGCATGTACAAGAAACGGATTTGACGACCAAAAAGGTTTTTCAACATTGGGTTTACACTTTTTAACTCCAAAAGTTTCTTTAGCACCATATTTTAAGCAATGTAATAACTGAAGATATATGCAATTAAGCTCAAGCTCTATGTTATCTTTATGACACTTCAGAATATCAGGTACAACTACTTTTCGAGCTAAAGAATCAACTTTATCTTGGTAAGCCGGAATCAGTTTTTCATCCCAGATAATTCTCTCAAAATATTTAGGGCGAATTGGAATAAAATTAGAAGCAGAAACAGAATCATGAATTACAGAAAACGATGTCAAAAACTGAATAGGTAAATGATCACTTATCGGGAAATCCGGGATAACTTTTACTATAATAGATGGGGAAAAATTAAAAAGTACATGGTCAATATTACTCGTACTCCCACTCCAATGAGAATAAGTAAAATCAAGTGTCTTACGGCAGATATTAAAATTTGGTAAAGACGAAAATAAAATTGTGCTACGTTCATTTACACTCTCAAGATCACAGTTAAAATCACCAAAAATAAAAATACGTAAACTCGAATCTAATAGGGCAATAAAGCTACTAAGTCTATGGCAAGCTGACGTAAAGGCAAATAGTCAGTAGGCAAATAGCAATTGACCAAAACACAATCAAAAAGTTTGCAGGCAAGAAAAGACTCATCAGCACAAGATAAAATAGCACTAAATTCTTTAGGAACAAATGTAGCAATGCCACCCGCAGGGCGGCCTCCGGTAGGCCTCGCAGGAACGGTAAATATATCATGTAGACTTGAAAGGGAACTTAACATATTCAAAGAATGGTCCAACAAATGATGCTCTTGCAAACATAGTATTGAACTATTTTCAGAAACAAATTCATTCAGCACTACAAATTTGCCAATGACTCCATTCGAATTAAAGGACGTAATCGTAGAACCAATATTCATTTAAAAAGCTTTTTCATAGCAGGGCAACTGAAACTGTAAGACGGGTGGTTAGTTGAGTTGCAATTTGCACAACAAATGGGGTTAGTACATGGAGTATTCTTCGTTGATCTATGATTTCCACTGCAACGAGCACACTTCAGAGTAGAGGAATCACAGTTTTTTTTCGGTGTGAGAGGGACTTTGACATGCGAAACATCGTTTTGGAAGCACCTTGTCTTTCTCAACTCTGTAGAGCTCGTAACCGAACTTAATCCCATGGACGATATAATATTTTAAAAATGCTTCGGACTCAAACGACACCTTTATTGTTCTCGACATTCCAAGGCGCCTGAACTCCAGAATCCCAGGCAAAGTGGCTGCTAGAGCTTCAATGTCGAACTCGATATCCACACCACGGATTATTCCGAAAAACTTAGGCTTTCTAGTATTGATAAGACAATCAGGGAAGGAATCCTTTAGATCACAAGAAAACTTTTTCCCAGATTCAGCCGCCACAGTGATAAAAATCAAATCATTGGTCTTTTTTATTTGCTTGATACAGCCCGAGCCGAATTTGTCCAATTCATTTTTCCTGGAAACAGGGTCACGTAACGAGGCTGGCGGATTAGCGATAGTAATAGTCTCTACTGAATCAGAGCTGATGGGGAGAGGAGGCCAATCAGGTGAATTTAAAGGGGAGGGGGAGGGGGAGCCCAAGTTGGCTGAACACTTTGACAGCGAGGACTGTAAGTCTTGTTCAATTCTTTCAAGAGAAGTAATGGATTTCTCCAGCTTTCTGCCATAATCACTAACAAGTCGATCCAAACGTACATTGGAATCAGATTTTAATAAAGGGCAGTCTCTGAATGAGCGAGGCACTAATACAGGCCATTTGAAACCTTTCTGGTCAAGATCCGAGACCATCTTCATAATATCTTTTGCTGTAGCAAGTTCCGCAGCGTTGCCACGTCTCATTACTCTCTTTATAGGAATTCCAGAAAATTTCCAAAGCAGATTTTTCGCATTCACCAAAGCCTCAAGGCTGTAAAAGTTCGCCACAGTTTCAATAAGCTCCGTTTTTGGAATACCATTCGCAAATGCATCGCAAATAAAAAACAGGGCAGAGTTCACAATTACATGAGAAATCCCATCTGCAATTACGAAGGTTTTTGAAAAATCACAGAATGAATCAGAAGAATCATCGCAGGCAAAATTATTCCGCTTTACCTTCATTTGGGCAATGATTATCAGTCGAATCGTTAATCACAGGTGCTTCCTGGCTAACAGCCAAGAGAGGGTCTTGAGACGCAGGGGTTACGGCATTCAGTGGCGTCAGCATATTTATTGAAGAATTTGGGTGCTCATTCTCTATTGGGTCACTAGAAAATTCGGTAGCGGCTTTGCAAATAGAACAGATCCAGTTAGGAGTATTCTTTCTATCGGAAACGGTGATCCCTGAACAAGAGGGATGAAACAAATTGGAACACTTAGTGCATTGCAACATCGTGCCTTTCCCCAAAGAACGTTCACAGTTAGGGCACACTTTTGGAGACATCATTGGCTTGAAAAAAAAAAAAATATCACCCCAAAAGACAAGGGAAGCGTCAGCCCCCGTTACCTTATCCCCGCAATTTAAGGGAGACTCTCCCGGCAGGTACAACGGCACTTGCCACGGGTTTACTGCCCCTCTTCTGCTTGTCAATTATGGTTACGCAAAATTAAAATCAGCACAAATCTATTTTTGTAAAGTGTAAATAAATGTCCAGAAACTAGGTCAGTAGATTACAACATTTTTAATCCGTATGAAATGTTATGACAGAATGGTTGCACAATTAACTCCGGTCACTGAATTAATTTAGGATCCTACCGAGTTTCAAGTTGATAAAATCCAAAAAAGGTGTTATCACTTTCAAGGCTAAATGAAGACTGAGCCTTTGAAGAGAGTGCCTTTTTCAACTATTAAAAAAGGCACTAGCCCTTTCAATTTCCAACTGAATGAACCCTTTTGAAGTGTCTACGACAACGCTTTCAATAAAAACCTTATATGCCCCCAGGGCATAACTTACAACCCTTGCCCTGAGGGCTGTGGGGGGGGGGGTTGTCATCGTTAAAGACACAATTTACAAAACTTTCAACTACATTGAATAAAATGGCTATATACAAATTTTGATTGGATGTGTTTACGGAAAAGGTGGGCGTGAGAGGGGGGTTAGTTGGCCTCAAATCACTTTCGACTATTAAAAAGGGCACTAGACCTTTGAATTTCCAATCAAATGAGCCCTTTTTCAAGTTTCTATGACAAAGATTTCATTAAAAACCTTATATGCCCCCAGGGCATAACTTATAACCCTTGCCCTGAAGACTGTGGGGGGGAGTGTCCAGCTCAAAGGTATAATTTCCTGAACTTTAAACTACGTGGAAAAAAATGCCTATCTCAAAATTTTGATTGGATGTGTTTGGGGAAAATGTGGGCGTGAGAGGGGGGTTAGTTGCCCTCCAATCACTTTCGACTATTAAAAAGGGCACTTGCCATTTCAATTTCCTATCGAATGAGTCCTTTTTGAAGTTTCTACGACAAAGCGTTCTATAAAAACCTTATATGCCCCCAGGGCATAACTTACAATCCTTGCCCTGAGGGCTGCGGGGGCTGTCATCCTCAAAGACCTAATTTTCAGAACTTACAACTACGTTGAATAAAATGTCTATCTCAAAATTTTGATTGGATGTGTTTGGGGAAAAGGTGGGCGTGAGAGGGGGGTTAGTTGCCCTCCAATTTCCTAGGCACTAGCCCTTTGAATTTCCAATCGAATGAGCCTTTTTGGAAGTTTCTACTACAACACATTCTATAAAAACACACTAGCCCTTTCAAATTCCAATCAAACAAGCCCTTTTGTATTTTCTACGACAACACTTTCATTAAAAACCTTATATACCCCCATGGCATAACTTACAACCCTCACCCTGAGGGCTAGGGTGTTGTCATCTTCAAATACCTAATTTCCAGAACTTTCAACTACGTTGCACTAAATTGCTATCTCAAAATTTTGATTGGATGTGTTTGGGAAAATGGTGGGTTAGAGAGGGTGGTTAGTTGCCCCCCAATCACTTCCGACTATTAAAAAGGGCACTAGACCTTTCAATTTCCAATTGAGTGAGCCCTTTTTGAAGTTTCTACGACAAATTCTTTGATACGAAGTGCCCTGCTCTAAAGGAAAAGTTATGATTTAATAATGTTTTAATTTTTAAATTTAGCTTTAATGACCATGAGTGTTTTATTTTATATTTATCTGTTCTATACTGATGAAAACTCTTAGATATAGAGCCAAAATATTCATTTAGAAATATTTTCACTGTCTTAGAATAACCTAGTTCTTCATTGTTTTACCTTTTATTTTTTGTAGTAGCCAGCTAATTATGACAATGAAAAACAAAAAACTAAATTAAAGTTTCATAGACATAACCTTAATTCAGACTTCAGGGCAAAAATAAATGCCTATGCTGAATCTGTTCTAGTCTATGCCCATGACGGTACATTTTTGAAGAGCCACTGGAGTTCGGATGGAGAGTCACTGTAGTTCGTCTGGAATGAGGCATACTATGTCTGCTGATCACGTGCCTCTGGATATGGGGTTTCCCCTAACTAAACACTCTATGTTAATGGGCAGCCTCAACTTGATGAGGTGGGTGGGGCCCACCCCAGGGACTCTCAGTATCTAGGCAAGTCCTAGCTCTAATTAGATCCCAGGCCTAGGGTCGGTTGGGCCTGCAACCCTCCACCCAAAAATTTTACCACAACAAACAAAGATGATATTACCTCAGATGACCTACCCTCCTTTTACCTTCCACGGCCCCAGCATGTCCCTGGGTCGATTTCAGACCATCAAATGAACCTTATTGACCAAGGTGGAATACAACTCACCATCTGGAACGTACTCACACTCAACTTTCCTGGAGCTAAATAAATGCTTGCCTATGAGCTAAAACGCTTCAATGTAGCTGTGGTTGGTCTTACTGAAACCCGCCTTGTCAGAAGAGAGTCCGAGGATATTGGTGAAGGATATCATCTGATCTGGTATGGTGACCTTAAAAGCAAGACAAATGGTGTAGGCCTCGCGCTGAACGCCAGAGCCAAGAGATGCCGTCTCTCGTATAAACAAATTTCAGATAGAATACTGATGGCTCAGCTCCAGCACAAGCATGAAAAGTGGACAATTATTGTATGCTATGCTCCCACCAATCCGAGTCCTGCGGAAGTGAAGGATCAGTTCTATGCGGAGCTCTCAGCGACCCTGTCTAGAGTCCCAACCCACGACCTCGTCACTCTACTGGGAGTGACAATGACAGGGAGGGCGTGTGGAGAAGTGTTCTCGGCCCTGTGACTCCAGATCCACTGAATGACAACGGACAAAGACTCCTCCTGCTCTGCAATATGCATAATCTGGTCATATCAAACACGCTCTTTCAGAGACGAGATATACATAAATACACTTGGTATAGTAACAGTGGCCAGACAAAGAAGATCATCGATTATGTTATGATCTCGGGTCACTGACGCTCGTCAATAACAAATTGCCGGACTTATAGGCCGACTGAGCTTGGAAACACAGACCATAAGATGGTAGTCACCACACTGAGGTTACGCCGGAGAGCACAACGACAAGAAAGACGGCCTCCCAAGCTCGATCTGAGTAGTCTGGCTACATCTGAGATGCAACAGAAGTATGCTCTCGATATCTCTAACCGGTTTAGCTGCCTCCAAGTTCTGGACGACCCTGAAGTAGCATGAAAGTCTTTCAAAGACAATATACTCGATTCTGCTGGCAGTACCATTGGCCGCAGCTAACACAAGAATAAACCCTGGATATCCCAGGAGACTCTGTCTTTGATCGAGCTGCGCCGGAAGGCCCGCTTAGCAAAGAATTTGCCAGAGTACAGACGACTCAATGGCCTGCGCAATAGCCTACTGCACAGTGATAGGAAGACCTTTGTTGACAAGAAAGCCAGCGATCTTGAAGATGCTTCAAGGAAAGGAGACACCTGCTCCCTGTACAAACATCTCCGTGAGCTGACGGAAGGGAAGATTTCCCCTGTGAGCCGTGTTTTGTCTGCTGACGGAAGCATGCTGGATGACGATGCAGGCCAACTCTCTGCCTGGAGCAGTCACTTCTCAACACTTCTGAATGCCGAGGCAGTTGCTCATCCCGACCCAGATCTGATTCAAGCAGACATGGCCACACCCGAGGCTACTTCCAACCTCGTATCGCAACCGTTTACCACCTCTGAGATCCAAAATGCTGTAAAACGGTTAAATAATAATCGAGCCCCCGGCGTCTGTGGTATTTCTGCAGAGCTCCTCAAGTACGGGGTGCAGCAATGATTCTGTGGCTCCAGCTAATCTTCTCAGCTGTATGGACGATGGAAAGCATACCGAATGACTGGCGTGCTAGCATCCTATTGCCGCTCGTGGATTGAAAGGGCAGCCGTTCAATCTGCTCGAACTATCGTGAGATCACGCCTCTCTCCGTTCCTGGTAAACTCTTCGCCATGTCGCTCCTGGACAGGTATTCCACCTTTTTACGTAGAAAGAAAAGAGTCTAGAAAGCCGGATTCATGCCCGGCAGGTCGACGACGGAGCAAATTTTCACTATGCGCCAGTTGATCGAGAAGACGTGAGAGTTCCACCGAAAAGCGTACATCACATTCGTGGACTTTAAGGCTGCCTTCGATTCTGTTGATTGCCGTTCACTTTGGCTGATGCTAAGAACTATGGGTCTACCCAAGAAATATTTGCTCACTTTTTGAAAAGATGTATGAGGATACAGAAAGCTGTATGCAAGTCAATGGAAGACACAGTCCCACATTCTCGGTGAAGACTGGCGTCCGGCAAGGTTGCGCCGCCGCTCCCGAGCATTTCAACTGCGTCATAGACCATGTTATGACCAGCATGACGAATCACCTTAAGTTCGGTCTTCAGTTTTGAGACTGGCTACTCTCTGATGCTGACTTCGCCGACGACATAGTGCTAGTTGCAAAGAGCGTCGAAAAGGTCCCCAAAGCTCTCCAGGTGCTCTCAGAAGAAGCCTCGAAAGTTGGACTGAAGATCAGCAGGCAGAAAATCAAAGTTATGTTCCTTGAGCCCCCACACGTGCCGTTCTACTGTAAAGGAGGTCAACATCAGAAGCAACCGAGTAGATGTGGTTAAAGACTTCACTTACCAGGGATCTATTCTGTTGAAGGATGGCTTGATCAAAAAAGAGCTTACATCTCGAATAGCCAAGGCGTCAGCACTTGTTGGGAGGCTTAGCAGCATCTGGCGAAAGCCAAACAACAGCCGCTTTACCAAAATGTGCATTTACAATGCGTCAGTCAGCACCGTGCTGCTATATGGAGCGGAGACGTAGCCAGCTTGAAAATCTATCCTCAGCGCCGTCAATGTCGCACAGACGAAACATCTCCGAAGAATCGAGGGACTTCACTGGACTGACTTCGTTAGCAACCAGACCCTCCTGTCACATACCTCACAAACTCCTTTCTCGACGCAGCTCACCCAGCGTACTGTTTGGTGGTACGGCCACCTCCTTCGCATGTCACGCGGCGCCCCAGCATGGGTCGCATTCGATCCCATCCCCACCCTACACGGATGGAAGCAACCCAGGGAACTCCCCCCCACTAGGTGGAAAGACAAAGCCGATGAATTCCTCATCCAAATCCACATCCCGGTGGAAGAATCTGCAAGCAAAAAAGCGATAGGTAAACCTGGAGGCGCCTGGTCTCATCGTTCTCTATGGCGAACCCTTGGTAGGAGCCTTAGTAAGTAAGTCAAGACTGAGGTCCTGAACCGGTGATACACTGTAAAAGATATCTGATGGAGAGGTGTAACTGAAGCCTACATTGTAACAGAGACAAAAAGATAAGTATGGTCCCAAGAAACCGTACCATTCTCTAGTAGCTAAAAGCCAACACTGCTGCACAAAATGCAAATTCAGATAAGGTATGAAATATGTTTGGGTATGATCAGGCTCAAAAGCAAGATACTCCTATGCAGATCTGGCATTAGTTACCAGCCAGGAGGGATGGACTGCCCAACTCATACTTCTATGGCTTATTGTTCTGATCTCTGTCAAGTCTTGACTTGAAAATACAGTAGTGGGTTACTACTGCTGCTACTATTTTGTCTTGCCGGCTGTTTTGATCTTTACAATATACCCAGTTAAGGAATTTTGGCCAAAATGGATTAATCAATTTTAAGATAAAGAAGAAGAGGTTTGGCCCCTGGATCAATTTTGGAAAAGTTTTATTCAACAACCATAAATCAATTGCATCTCAATATCAGCTAGGCTACCAAAAAGTCCAGCGTCTTGATCTCTACTGAATAAGACAGGGCTGGTGACATAGTATCTAACAGGTGCTTCACAATTTTGAATAAATATTAAAGAAAGTAGTGGCTGAAAAGTCAAACTGTCTTTATTTAATGTCAAAACCCCTTTTCAATTTTTAGTAAGCTAGACATAATCTTGGCACAAAACTCTTTCTCTCAACTAAACACTATAATTGCAAAATAGTAATATCAATCCATTCCCAATCTACAATTTTTCCAAATATAGTAGTTGCTACAATGGCAATCGTTAGATTATATTTTCTGAAATAAATGCTGTGATAACAAAACAAGAATACCAATCAATTGGCCATTCAACACACAATTTTGTTATTATAGTATTTAACCCTACTTTCTAGAGCTATAATGAGAGGAAGATTGAAATGGCTAGGACACATTCTGCGCATGAGGGATGCCACATTGCCAAAGATCATCCGTGTTGGCCAACTATCTAGGGTCAAACGAAAAGCAGAATGTCCCAATTGGGCTGGGAGGATGTCATAAGGAAAGATTTAAGGGAAATTGGAACTTCTTGGGAGGGTGTAAAGAAGGAGGTTTTGAATAGATAAGGATGGAGGAGAAGCATGGGTAGCTGTGTTGGTCTTAGGCAGCTTGGTGTTACAGTGAGTTGATAGTAGTAGTAGCAGTAGTACTTATATTGGAAAAAAAGTAGGCTAAGTAATCTTGATGCAAGATTCCTTTTTCCAAACTAAACACTATAGTAACATTTAATTAATCAAACGTCCCCAATGTTGAACTGTCCTCCCATATGCTACCTATCTGCTTTAGTCCCAATAATATTTTCAAGAGGCTAAAGAAGCTTGATGTAAATAAAGCAGCCAGCCATGAAAACCTTCACCCATGGTTTCTTCAAGAATCTATCCATTTCATTGCTAGTCTTGTTTCACTAATTTTTTACATGTCAAGTTCAAAGAAAGAGCTGCCCCAAGCTTGAATGGGAGCACACATCAAACCAATCTATAAGAAACAAAATCTATAAGAAATTAAGCATTGGAAGATGTTGTGCTATGAATTCAGGCTTTTTATCTGGAAGATCTCAGAAGGTTATGGTGTATGATGATGCTTGCAATATTATCTACTCAACCTCCTCCAGTTATTAGTGGTGTCCCACAAAGGGCCATTCTAGGACTAGCTCTGTTCAGCATATACATAATTGATTGCACAATCAAGCTGAGCCACTCACCTTATAGGCTTATATTTCCAAACTGTCTGGCACTGTTGAAACTGAAGAAGGGACTTCCCACCTACAACAAGATTTAGACATACTAGCTGCATGGTCTTCCATTTGGGTTCTGCAGTTTAATAGCTAAAAATTCAAAGTTTTACATCTTGGGTGCAACAGCCCTCACCATACTTACTACATTGGAGATGATGAACCTAAAAATGCAACTGAAGAGAATGGCCATGGAGTTACAACTGTTAATAAACTGAAATGTCATAGCAACAGATGAGACAAAGTAAGAAGCCTTTTTTTCATTTTATTGTCTTTTTTCCCCTTCTACTGACTGTAGATCCATTTTTTTTTCTTGAGATTTTTCTCTCATTGTCTTGTTATGACTTGCAGGTCGCTTGGACACATGAGCATTCAATTTTCTCTCCCCCCTCTCTGGTCCCATGGGTCCCCAGAACTCAACAACACAAGCATCAGATCTTCTATGCAGTTCACTCCATGCCAATGTGGAACAATCTCTCAGATGCCACTGTTCAATGCAAGACTGCCAAATCATTCAAGAAAGATGTCAATTATGACTAGTCAAATGTGGAAAGGAAGCTGACCTGGGATGCTACCAAACCTTTATAAAGTCATATCCCCAGCAATATTCTCTACAGGAGTTTCAACACTGCCATATCTTGCTGGTCAAGAAATTTGTGGCAATAAAATAAAGAAGGAATAATAATTAATGGAATAAAATATAGAACAAAAGTAATAATGTTAAATAAATTGTATTATATATAGAATAATGAATATATATAAAACTAATGAAGAAGAAAAGAGTCATGCTATTGAAACACATATTTAAATATATAGAATGGACAAAAGTCTATATTTATCCATCAGGGGGGGGGGGGGAGGAGCAGGAATAGAGTAATGTAATACACTTTCAGATATGACATGAGTAAATATTTGATTGTTTCAATGTAGGTTACTTTTCAGATTTCCTAGTCACTATTTTCTAATAAGGAACATAATTTTATAGTTAACTTTTGGTGGTTGATCGTGTCTAAAGAAAATATGTTAAGAAGATAAAAGTAGTACCACTATCTTCCTTATTTTAAACTCTTTCTAAACATAATGGTTGCTTTTCTGATAATACAAACCCTGATGGTCCCATATATAGCCCTGAATAATATATTTATTTGTTGTTTTGGTATAATCATGTCAAGAAAACAGTTCTTACTTTGTAATGTGCAGAAAAATTGCAGTTAACCAATTTTGAGTGATTTCGCTATGCTTTACTTCCATCCCCTCCTAAATTTAAATATATAGCCCAAATTATACACTTCCCATGCATTTTGCCATGTGTCACCCTCGTTTTAACCCATGTACCCATAAATTGGAATCAACACAGACAAAATTAAGAAACAGGAGGCAGTTTTGTCAAAAGGTTCTAAGTTATGTTTTCCAATACTGATTTCTTATTCAAAAATAATTTCAAAGGTGGAGTCAGGAATTATGGCTTCTATTGATAAAGTTGAGGCTCTTCAAGAACTTAGAGCCGAGATCACAGGGGAAACTAAACATTTTTAATTTGAGCAAAATTGGAAAAATATCACACAAAAAAATTACATTAAAATACTTTTGGATTTAAAAAAGGATAAGGTCCTTATTACCACCAGAGTCAATAAAGGCAACATTGTTGTAATTAACCTTGCCTACGTATACAGCCTGTCCCAAGCCAGGATAAAGAGGGAGGGTTGGGCTGTGGGCTTGCAACCCACACCCAGGACCTCAAGGGACTGCCCTCGGGGGAAATTCTAACTGCAACTGAAACATCAAGTTTGAACCTCGGACCTTCAAACCCCCTTTTGATGACGACCTCTGCATGCCCAAGGACAAGATTTTTGAATGTGAAAAAAACACCTCAAATTTGGTTTCTGGAATGTCTGCACAATGTCTCAAGACTTCAAGACTCAACAAGTGCTGAGAGCACTGGAAGATTACCACCTCAACCTTCTGGCTCTGTTGGTGACTTTGATGACTAGGATCTGGATCAAATAAACTGGATGGAGATGTGACGATTATACACAGTGGATCACAGCAAAAGCGTGAATGCGGAGTAGCCCTAATGATGACAAAACATACTTCCCAAGCTCAACTACAGTGGACACCAGTGTCACCTAGAATCCTGAAAGCCCGCTTCATCAGCGTGCATACCAAACTGTCAGTAGTAGTATGCTATGCACCCACCAATGACGCCACCAACGAATTTTACAGAGCTCTCAACTCCATAGCAAACAAAAAACCATGGCATGACATAGCACGTTTTCTAGGAGACTTCAATGCAAAAGTAGGGAACAACTGATCCTTTTCCCCAGAGGTTCTAAGTGAGCATGGCATGGACCAGCGGAACGAAAACAGAGAACTACTTATCGCCTTTGCACTCCTTAATGACCTAGTAATCAGAGGTATCCTATTTTCTCATCAGGATGTACACAAATATTCTTGGACATCTCCTGATAGCCACACCCAAAATCAGATTGACCATTGTCTTTGGAGCAGGAAGTGGAGAACAAGCCTACTTGATATGAGAGGATATAGAGAACCTGGCGTTGGCTCAGATCATAATCTGATGGCAGCTAAAATCTGCCTTGAATTGAAAAGAAATAGAAATGCAAAAAAAGGCTCCCTTAAACCCAGTCTTTGACTTGGAGAAACTGAGGGTGAGAGAATTCAACAAAGCCTTTAAACTAGAGATGCAGAATAGATTTGAAGTCCTGTCTTTACTAGATGGTGCTGATAGCAATCAATACTGGGAAAGCATAAAGTCGTGCTTTCACAATGCCATGAAAGTCACCATTGGGTACCGCAAGAGCCCAAAGGACCAGTGGCTATCTGACCAAACATGGGAACTCATAGAGACAAGGAAAAAACTAAAACCATCACTTATACCCCAAACAACAGATCCTCAGAAACAATGAATACAGAGCCAAAGATAAAGCAGCAAAGAAGAGTGCCAGAAAAGACAAGAGAAACCTGCTGGAGTGGAAAGCAGTGCAGGCTAAAGGGGCAGCAAAGAGAATTAAGTGAAGAGCCATCTATAAAATCACTAGCGAGATGATTGGAAAGAAATCATCTATTCAAAATGGACCAGTAAAAGACTCCTTGGGCATCCTGATAACAGAGCAGTCTGATGTACAAGAAGTTTGGGCCAGCCACTTTGAGAAGCTATTGAATAGACTTCCAATAGACAATCCCCCAGATATCTGAGCAGCAACACTTGTTTTCCTTAGATATTAGCATGGATCCACCATCACCCACCAAAACTATAGCAGCAGCAAAGAAGCTGAAAAAGGGGAAGTCACCTGGCAAAGACAGGATATCTGCAGAAATGATCAAAGTGCACATTTTACTGCAGAGAATCAGCTTGCAGCTTGACAGACACCTTTGCAATGAGCAACATGGATTATGATCAAACTGTTCATGTGTGGATCTGATATTTACTCTAGGGCTACAGATGGAAGAAAGCAGAGTTGTGCTCCAAAATCTATATGATATTCATTGATTTTGAGAAGGCATTTGACTCAGTAGACTCCCAAAGTCTGTGGAAGATCCTACTGCATTATGGAATCCCTGTAAAGATATTTTCACTGATTGTTGCACTCTATGAAGATAGCAAGTGCTGTGTAAAGACACCAGATGGCCAAACTCGTTTCTTCTGCATTCTGTCAGGAGTTAAGCAAGATTACGTCTTGTCACTGCTACTTTCGTAATTGTCATTGATTACATACTGCAAAGTACAAGCACAGACTGAATCGAGAAATACACCTCAGCAATGTAGATTTCACTGAAACATCTCAATCCTAGAATCATGCAATCAAAGATTCCAAGAACTCTTTGACAAAGTGAGGGAGAGAGGTGACCAGGTCAGTCTGAAATTAAATAATGAGAAAACAAAATGCATGGCTACCACATATTCATCTCTTAGCATCACTTGTGGAGACCAACACATAGAGCAAGTTGTCCATTTAGATACTTGGAAAGCATAATAGAAAGCACCAGATCGACCACAAAAGAAGTGCTCACAAGAATCAGCCAAGCCAATGGGGCCTTCAATAGATAATGGTAAGTTTGCTGGTCCCAAAGCTTCTCTGTACAGCTAAAGCTAAGACTCTTCAACAGCAATGTTATGCCAGTGCTGCTTTATGCAGCCAAAACATGGCACCTGAACCAGGAACAAGAGAGAAGAATACTGGCTTTCAAAAACACAAGTCTTAGAAGAATTCTCAACATCTGTTGGCAGCAGAGAATAACAAACCAATCTATCCATGACAAGACTGGCCAGCCACTTGTGAAATTTATCATAAGAGTCCACTGATGGAGATACCTTGGCCATGTACTATGTATAGACAATCTCCAACTACCAAATGCAGCACTCCATTGGCAGCCATCAGGTCCACGCCGAAGTGGCAGACCCAGAAACACCCTGCATTGAACATACCAGACAGATCTCCATAGCCTGCATGCATCAATCCAACCTCAGTGGGAGGGCATAATGGCAGCAGAAAACCTATAAGAAGATTGGCAGCTCCTTCTTGATGCCCTGGGTGCCTCTGGAGGCACAGATGGATCTAACCTCTAAGGTTGATTATGATTGTCAGATGAAAACCATTATTTCTGACACTATTATTTACAAAAAAAAAAAAGGATTTTGATCCTACAGATAAATATGTAAAGTTAACAAGAAAGGAATTGGAGTCACTGAAAAACATTTTACACATTAATACAACATTTAAAAAACATTTTACACATTAAGTTTTATAATAAATTTTATCTAAGGGGTTGTCCCCCCCCCCCTGTCCAATTGTGTCAGCTTTTCTATCACCTGTTTCAAAATCAGGAAAATGGCTGTCTGTAGCATTGTGTCCTCTTTTGGGAACACAAAAATGATATTTAAAAAATTTAATTGATCTCACCAATAAATTAAGAAATTTTGCATTGGAGGAGAATTCAATTCTCTGCAGTTTTGACATTGCTTCCATGTATAATAAATGTGATGCAAAAAAGTGCAAGGACATATTAAAGAGTAAATTACAAAAACACTTTGATTTGATACAAGATGTGACCTTGGCCAGTTTGGATATTGAAGTCAGTATTCAGTAGTGTCTTAGGTTTTAATATGCAATTGGGGCTATTGGAAAGGACACATTACAAAATTCTGGAAAAGAACTTTCAAAATTCAGTAAATTTTTAGTTAGCTATATAATTTAGCTAGGGTGAAAGTGAAAACATCATTTGACATTTTTTATGTTCTTTCATAATTCAGTAATTGCTTCTGGGGCTAATTGCATCTTGAGCCCTTAAAGGAACCCCAAAGGTATTTCATTTTTGTAACCACACAAAGAAGTTATCAACATTAGGCTAGTAAAGTTGGGAAAAGTGGTTAAAAACATATCACTATTTATAAATAAGCTGTTCAAGAGTAATATATTCCTAAAATACTTATTTATAGCAATTCAAACCTCATTTAATAGGAAACTCAAACATAAACCATTTTCTTACTGTTTCAATTTAACTTTGTGTTTTTTGAATGCTGTCATCAAAAAGAGTATGGAATTTTGTGATTCAAAATTTTGGTGTCAACAATTCAGGGTATATATTTGCACATTAGGGGGTGGGGGGAGGGGGTTAAAGTTCATGGTAATTTGCAGTGGGCCATATAATTTAGCTAGGATGAAAGTAAAAACACCATTTGATGCTTTTTTATGCTCTTTCATAATTCATATAAATTACCTTCAAGGCCCCTTTTAGAGCTCAAGATGAAATTAGCCCCACAAGCGACTGTTGAATTATGAAAGAGCATAAACAAGGCGTCAAATGACATTTTCACTTTCATCCTAAGTAAATTGTATAGCAAACTACAAATTTACCCAAAATCCTAACTAGCCTAGGACCACTCACTTATCTATATGATTCCCAGTAATTATTTTAGGCCTTATAATCTAGGGGGTGACAAGGTACCTTAATAGGACTGCTAAAATATAAAATAAAAAGAATTTTATTTCAAGTGTCAGGCCAGAACTGCCACTGATCATTCCTAAAAGTATTTCCCTTATTTTTATCTCCCCCTCCCCCCCCCCCTACTATGTAAATATATAGCCAGAATTATAGGTAAAATTCTAGACAAGCTGCACTTTGTTACAGGAAAGTGGTTAGGCTAGGAAAATAAAACTTTCAGTAATTAAACCAGGGCCAAAAACATACTTGAGGAAGGTAGACTATTGCCAAGCTTGGGTAAAAGACCTCTTTTTGGGAAAGACTGCTTTTCTTTGGCATTCTGGAAAAATAGAGACAGGTTTTTGGACTGCCCCTATTTTACTACAGCATGACACAATGTGAGTATAGTAACAAGATCCAGTAAATATTTTGTAGTTCATATTATTGACTTACAAATAAAGTGAGCATATCACTCAATGCTTTTTTTATGCTCTTTATGAATATAATAATTGATTCTCTTACAAATTAAAATTTAAGCCCTTTTTGCTTGAATATGACAATAAAATTTCAAGTTTTTGGTCATAAAAATACTAAAAAGATTGGTTTCAAACTTACTATTTGATTATAAATCCATTTGTTTTTTAATTTATATAATCCACAAGTATTGATTTATCATGATTAAGTTGGATAAAAAATCAAAACAATTTCTGCATTTTTCTATCCACCATGTTTCTTCTGTTGGCTTTGACATTTTTCAACATATATGTTAAATGGCAGTTTTTAAGTGGCCTAACATAATAAGAAGAAAACATGGCAGATTTGTTTTGATTTTTTTTTTATTCAACAAAATCTTAACAAATCAATGTTTTTCAAAATCATTCCATAAATCACATAAATTCTATTCTATAAATTGTATTCTATGAATCACAAATATTAAATTTGATTTTTTCTTTTCAATTGCTTGTCAAAATAGAGGCCACATTTTTGAATTGATGATAACAAATTATTGGTGAAATTTTCACCAAGAAGGGGGATAAAAGGTAGGATCTTGTGTAAATATTTTGCAGTTCATGTTATTGACCTACAAATAAAGTAAACATACCACTAGATGCTATTTTTTATGCTCTTTCTGAATATAATAATTGTTTTTCTTGCAAATTTGATTTTAAGCCCTTTTAGGAACCTTGAAAATAATAATTTCATTCTATATTTTTTTGTGCATAAAAATGGATTATTGCATTTGTTTCAAACTTACTATTTTATTATAAATCCATTTTGTAAAAGTTGTATAATTCAAAAACAATAATATGAACTGCAAAATATTTACTCAATCTTGTTACTATACTCACATTGTGTCGTGCTGTAGTAAAATAGGGGCAGTCCAAAAACCTGTCTCTATTTTACCAGAATGCAATAAAAAAGCAGTCTTTCTCAAAAAGAGGTCTTTTACCCTAGCTTGGCAATAGTCTCCCTTCCTAGAGTATGTTGTTGGCCCTGGTTTCATTTTCCTAGCCTAACCACTTTCCTGTAGCAAAATGTAGCTTGTCTAAAATTCTACCTATAATTCTGGCTATGTATTTATATAGTAAGGGGGGGGGTAAGATAAAATAAAGTTAAATACTTTTAGAAATGATCAGTGGCAGTTCTGGACTGACACTTGAAATAAAATTCCTTTTATTTTATATTTTAACAGTCCTATTAAGGCACCTTATCCCCCCCTAGATTATGAGGCCTAGAATAATTACTGGGAATGATATAGATAAGTGAGTGGGCCTAGGCTAGTTAGGATTTTGTGTAAATTTTTAGTTTTGCTGCACAATTTAGCTAGGATGAAGGTGAAAATGACATTTTATGCCTTTTTTTATGCTCTTTCAGAATTCAATAATTACTTCTGGGGCTAATTGCATCTTGAGCCCTAAAAGGGGCCTTGAAGGTAATTTATATGAATTATGAAAGAGCATAAAAAAGCATCAAATGATGTTTTCACTTTCATTCTGGCTAAATTACATGGTCCACTGCAAATTTACCATGAACTTTAACCCTCTCCCCTCCCCCTAATGTGCAAATATATACCCTGAATTGTTGACACCTAAGTTTTGAATCACAAAATTCAGCACCATTTTTGATGACAGCATTCAAAAAACACAAAGTTAAATTGAAACAGTAAGAAAATGGTTTATATTTAAGTTTCCTATTAAATATGGTTTGATTTGCTATAAATAACTATTTTTGGAATATATTGCTTTTGAACAACTTATTTATAAACTAGTGATATATTTTTAACCATTTCTTCCTACATTTACTAGCCTAATATTGATAAAATCTTTGTGTGGTTACAAAAATAAAATATATTTGGGGTTTCTTTAAGGGCTCAAGATGCAATTAGCTCCAGAAGCAAATACCAAATTATGAAAGAACATACAAAAGGTCAAATGATGTTTTCACTTTCATCCTAGGCTAGCTAAATTATATAGATAACTACAAATATAATAAATTTTGAATGTATTTTTTTCCAGAATTTTGTAATGTTTCCTTTTCAATAACCACAAACTGTGCCACAAGCAGTGGTCCTCAAACTGTGGTACATGTACCCCTTGGGGGTATGCAAAATATTTAGGGGGTGCACATCTGACCAACAAAAAATACAACAACCCTTTAACTCTAGGTCTGACAATTTCATTTATATTTTAGCTATAGTTTATTTACCAGTGTGGTATAAATATAGAATTGTGGCCCCTGATAATGAGCCATGTTAAGAAAACAATTCTTACTTTAAAATATGCATAATGATCCTAGTTCTCATATTATCCAAGGGGAGAACCTCTATCATCAAGTCTTTTCTCTTTTTCCCTTCTTTTCCAACTTAAAAGAAAAAAATTACAATTTTTGCCATGCTCTTGCTGCAATGCATAAATCTTTTGAAATTGCTGCTATAAAAATTGTTTATTATAGATAATGTTTGTCCTGGTCATTGTTAATTCTTTTTCTTTTTAATGATAGATAAAGCAGTGGCAAAAATACAAAATATTGCTATAAATATACATATAGAGTATATACCCTACCCTCCTAATCTGCAAATATATAGCAAAAATTGCATTCTGAGCCTAAATATAACCAAATGAACTGTACACTGACCCCTAAATATATCCAAATCATGGTATATATTTGCATATCATGGGGGGGGGGCAAAATTTATTTGTGATGTAAATGAAGGTTATATTAAGAATCAGAATGCAATTTTGGTTGTATATTTGCACATTAGGGGGGTGGGAGTATATACTCTGTATGTATATGTATATCTATAGCAATAATTTGTATTTTCACCACTGCTTTATCTATCATTAAAAAAAATGGAATTAACAATGACTGGGACAAACAGTATCTATAATAAACAATTTTTATAGCAGCAATTTCAAAAGATTTATGCATTGTAATGAGAGCATGGCAAAAT
>CM051263.1:8386146-8593646 GCA_027921565.1 Artemia sinica | reverse complement strand
TTGGCGTAAACAACTGAAAAAACTCCAGCATAGGGATACTTAGAAATATCTAAGTCAGCACTTGTCTGCAGGTGCTGGATGTGTCCACTTATTTCATTAACTTGTTTGTTTCTTAAGTAATTAACTTAACAACTTTTCCACAGGACATATTTTTCAAAGAAAAGCAAAGAGCTCCAATAGACCAAAGATGAGCAGAAATAAAGTCAAATAATCTTCCAAGCTTAAAAATACCACAAATTACTAGCAATGAATACATGAAACCAAAAACGAAGAGAAATTACAATCAATGACCGAGTCAAGCTCATAACGAGCAAAAATTAACATTAGTAGTGCTGACAACCCCCATGCCTTCTCAAGACCAGAACATATTTTGCACTTTACTGAAATAAAAAAAAAAAAAAAAAAAAAAAAAAAAAAAAAAAAAAAAAAAAAAAAAAAAAAAATGACCGTGGATTGTCAGTTTAATTTACATATACTGATATTTGTCCTTAAAGTTTCAAGAATTTATTTGTTTATTAAGACAAAAAAGTGAAAACATTTAAAATGTGTTTTATTTTCAGTAATATATTTTGCGACATATCCAATATCCATAGAGACATAGTTACTGGACCGTTCTACTATGCTGAACAAAATGACTGTCTAAAAGTTTTAACAGGATGTGTTTGGAAAATGAATGGGCTTGGGAGGAGGGCTACTTGCCCTCCAATCTCTTTTGAATCTTAAAATGGCACTAGAACTTTTTGAATTAGTTCGACTCAACGTTAATATTCCTTGAAAACTTCACCTTATTACTCTTAGCTTGCGTAGTAGTAATAGTGGTAGCATTAGTACCAGTATGCGCATAGCACCTTTGGTTTCTTCAAGATCCTCTTTAACACACGCTGAAAGTTTAAACTTAATATAATGAGAACCGTTCCTGAGGCATTTCTGATCTGTCCTCATAACAAAATGTGTGGGCATGCTGTGATTTGATTTAGTTACATACAGTTGTAATATTTCCCATAGTTCTTGTCTTAATAAATAAAAAAAAACAAGCTTTTTAACTGAAAGTAAGGAATGACGTTAAAACTTAAAACGAACAGAAATTATTCCGTATATGAAAAGGGCTGTCCCCTCCTCAACACCTCGCTCTTTACGCTAAAGTTTTTTATTGTTTAAAAAAATAAGAGTTGTGAGAAAGTCAAACTTTAGCGTAAAGAGCGAGGCGTTGAAGAGGGGACAGCCTCTTTCATGTACGGAATAATTTCTGTTCGTTTTAAGTTTTAACGTCGTTCCTTTCTTTCAGTTAAGAAAAACTTGTTTTTTTATTTATTAAGACAAGAACTATGGGAAATATTGAAACTGTAAGTTTTAACGTCGTTCCCTATTTTCAGTTAAAAAAAAACTTGGTTTTTTATTTAATTTTTGAACGTTTTTGAATTGATGCAGGTTTTGATTTTGGCTCACCGTACATGAATAATTAAAACAAAATTTGCATATTAATTTTACTTTTATTTGGTTAAATGGCTTTCTCGAAACTTGTTTAATTTTATTTACGAACGTTTTCATTAGTAATAAATATACGTAACTTACGAATTAACTTACGTAACGAACTTCTATATTCATATATTTTTAATACGTATATTAGGGGGGCTCGCCTACTAGTCAATACCTCACTCTTTAAGCAAAAGTTCGAATTTTGTTCCAATTCTTTAAAAATGACCCCTTAATCACAAAGGCCGTTATTTAGAATAAATAGCTCTTATGAAAGTACTAAAAAATCTTTGGCTTAAAGAGCGAGGTACTGACTAGGGGGTGAACCCAATCATACATGTAATATTTTCTGTTTGTTTTAAGTTTTGATGTTACTCCTTATCTTCAGTTGGAAAACTTCTTTTTTTATAATTAATTTCTGATATTTTTTTTAAATAGTGCTGGGAAATTTGGCGCCCTTTTCATAGCAATGTCCGTTCCCCCATGAAAACTTCCTTCATGGAACGATCCTCCCACATAGCCCCCAGCCCACCCACCCCCTACTACCAGAAAAATCCCCCCTGAAAGCGTCTGTATACTTCCTAATAACCAATACTATATGTTAACATTGGGCAAAGTTCATAACTTTCAGCCCTCCCCCCGGGGACTTCGGGGGATTTAGTCCTCCTAAAGGACATATTTATCATATTTTCAACCATGCTGAACAAAATGGCTATTTAAAAATTTTGACCAGTTGACTTTGGGAAAAAAATGAGCGTGGGAGGGAGCCTAGTTGCCCTCCATTTTTTGGTCACTTAAAAAGGGCACTAGCACTTTTAATGTCCGATCCAATGAGTCCTCCCACGATATTCTTGGACCACTGGGTCGATACAATCACCCCTGGGAAAAACAACAGAAAAACAAATAAACACGCATCCGTGATCTTTCTTCTGGCAAGAAATGCAAAATTCCACATTTTTGTAGATAGGAGCTTGAAAACTGTACAGTAGGGTTCTCTGATATGCTGAATATTATGGTGTGATTTTCATCAAGGTTCTTTAATTTTTAGAGGGTCTTTCCCTCTTTTTCGAAAATCAGCCAAATTTTCTCAGGCGAGTAACTTTTGATGGGTAGGACTAAACTTGATGAAAGTTATACATTTGAAATCAGCATTGAAATCTCATTCTTCTGATGTATCTATTGGTATCAAAAACCCGACTTCTAGAGTTTTGGTTACCATTGAGCCGTGTCACTCCTTACTTACAGTTCGTTACCACGAACTGTTTGATACCCTTAGTTTTAGTAGCAACAGTAGTAGTAGAAGTAGGAGAATTAGTAGTAGTAGCCTTAGCTTTAATGCCATTAGTAGTAGTAGAAGTAGCAACAATAGTAGCAGTAGAAGTAGTACCCACAACAAGCGCTGTTAGTTTCAATTTCACGCGCCAAACTGTTCCTAAAATATTATAGTTACGCCCTTTTGACAAGCTGCATACAGACGGCGTGTTGTGATTAAGTTAATTCCCCACCAAAAAATTCCTTGAAAATTTCACCTTCCTACCCTTAGGCATAGTTGTAATGGTAGTCATAGTAGTAGTCTTTGTATTACTAGTAGTACTATTAGCAGTAATAGCAATAGTACTAGTAGTAGCAGCAGTATTAACGTATTGACTTAACAAGTAGTTGCAATACAAGTAGTAGTTGAAGCAGTAATAGTGGAAGTAAATGTAGTAGTAATAGAAGTACTAGTAGTAGCGTGCACATATTGCCTATTGGTCGGATGATTTTCCCCATTTAGCATTCTCTGAAAGTTCCAACTTAATAACCAAATAAATTTTTGAGATACGCTCTTTTGACAATGTGTATGTACATAGCGTCTTTTGATTTAGTTCATATTTCCCGTCAAAATTGTAAATGGAGTAGTCTGGTAGTAGTAGTGGTAGCAGTCGTATTTGTAGTAGCAGTGGTATAATGCAAATACTCCTTTTTTGATCACCTCCTTTATCATTTCCTGAAATTTCCAAATTAATATACCCAGTCATTCATGAGTTACGATCTTTTGAAAATCCGTATGCACGTAACGTGTTTTGATTTTTTTGAGCACTCCCGCCAACATTCTCTGAAAGGCTCAACTGAATTCCCTTCGTCTTTTTGGAAAATTAATCAAAAAAACTTTTTGCACAAAATAAGTTTTTCAAAAAAAAGTAAAGAATTCCATTAAACCAAAAATGAACAAAAATGCAATCAAATAATCTACCAAGCATACAACTGCCACAAATCAGTGTCAATAAATAAATGAAACCCAAAACAAACAGAAATTAAAATAAGTCAAACTCAAAACGAGCAGAAAATAATCTGAGTAGGGTTCTAAACCCTATGCTTTCTAAAAGCCAGAATATAAGTTGTACTTAACTGAAAAAAATTCAAATGAGTTTACTGAAAAAAAATGTGCATTGTCAGTTTAATATACACATGCTGATATTTATTCCTTAAAATCTTAATTAATTTTTGTTCTCTTAAAGTTATAAGTGAAAACATTTTAAAGATTTTTGTTCAGCACAGTAAAAATTATATTCTGGCTTTTAGAAAACATAGCCCTTTCAATTTCCAATTGAAGGAGACTTTTTTGAAGTTTCTACGACAACATTTATAAAAAAAACCTTATATGCCCCCAAGGCATAACTTACAACCTTAGCCCTGAGGGATCTGGGGTAGTGTCATTCTCAAAGACCTAATTTCAAAAAACTTTCATCTACGTTGAACAAAATGTTGGTCTCAAAATGGGAATTGGATGTGTTCAGGGAAATGGTGAGCTTGAGGGGGGGGGTCTAGTTGCCCTCTAATCGCTTTCGAAGATCAAAAAGGGCACTAGCCCTTTCAATTGCCATTCGAATTAGCCCTTTTTGAAGTCTCTACGTAAACGCTTTCTATAAAAAACTTCTATGTCCCCAGGACATAACTTACAACCCTTGCCCTGAGGAGTTTGGGGGTTTGTCATCCTCAAAATCATAATTTCCAGAACTTTCAACTACGTTGAAAAAAATGGCTCTCTCAAAATTTTGATTGTATGTGTTTGGGAAAATGGTGGGCGTGAGAGGGGATTAGTTGCCCTCCAATTACTTTAAAAAGGCCACTAGCCATTTCAATTTCCAATATAATCAGCCCTTTTTGAAGTTTCTGCGACAACGCTTTCTTTAAAAACCTTATATGCCCTCAGGGCATAACTTATAATCCTTGCGCTGAGGGCTTTGGGGGGGGGGGGGTGTCATCCTTAAAGACCTAATTTCCAAAACTTTCATCTATGTTGAAAAAAATGGCTATCTAAAAATTTTGATTGTATATGTTTGGGGAAAAGCTGGGCGTGAGAGGGGGGTTAGTTGCCCTATAATCACTTTCGACTATTAAAAAGGGCATTATCCCTTTGAATTTCCAATCGAATGCACCCTTTTTCACATTTTTACGACAAATATGTCAATAAAAACCTTATATGCCCCTAGGGCACAACTCATAACCCTTGACTTGAAGGCTCTGAGGGGGTTATTATTCTCAAAGACCTAATTTACAGAACTTTCAACTACGTTAAACAAAAGGCTATCTCAAAATTTTGATTGGATTTGTTTGGATAAATGGTGAGCGTGGAAGGGGTGTAGCCATTTGAATTTTCAATTCAATGAGCCCATTTAAAGTTTCTACGACAACACTTTCTATGAAAACCTTATATGACCCCAGGGCATAACGTATAACCCTTGTCCTGAGGGCTGTGGGGGGTTGTCATCCTAAAAGACCTAATTTTCAAAACTTTCAACTACGTTGAACAAAATGGTAATCTCCAAATTTTGATTGTATATGTTTGGGGAAAAGCTGGGCGTGAGAGGGGGGTTAGTTGCCCTATAATCACTTTCGACTATTAAAAAGGGCATTATCCCTTTGAATTTCTAATCGAATGAGCCTTTTTTGAAGTTTTTACGACAAAGCTTTCTACAAAAATCTTATATGCCCCCAGGGCATAACTTACAACCCTTGCCCTGAGGGCTGTGGGGGAGTGTGCTCCTCAAAATTATAATAATAATAATTTCTATATGGAAATCAACTACGCTGAACCAAATACCTATCTCAAAATTTTGATTGGATGTGTTTGGGGGAATGGTGGGCGTGGAAGGGCTGTTAGTTGCCTTCCAGTCACTTTCAACTATTAAAAAGGGCACTAGCCACTCCAATTTCCAATTGAATGAGCCCCTTTCCAAGTTTCTACGATAGCTCTTTCGATGCGAAGTGCCCTGGTCTAAAACCAAAAAAAAAAAAAATACATTGTGCCAACATCGTTCATTACTTAGGCAGCGCGATTGCGCTGCCTATAAAAAATTTGAAAGATATTATGAAGAATTTGTGCTGCCTAAAGTTCAAACTTAAATTTTTTTTATAAGGCTTTTGAAGGTTTCAAAGGAGTCGTATTCTCAAGCTGAATTATGAAGGGTATGCCATATAATATGACATGCAATTAAGAGATTAAAATCAGATCTCGCTGTAAGAGCACATTGCAGCAGCTACATACACACCTCGTATAATCGATTTTCACTGTAAATGACTTTATATGCGTAAGGTGCAGTTTTTTTATGCTACTTCGTCTGGTAGCAACGAAATAATTCCATCTCTAATACTTACGTGGAAAATTAAGAAAAACACACCTTATAACATCTCTCATAATTTTAATCCGTAAATATATGTCGTGTGCAAATAGACTACATGATCTCTTATTCATACAAAGTGTGTGCTTAGTCCTATCTGGCGGCAACAATTTTGTGCTTTTAGGCCTATTCTTCTTTGGGGGTTTTGATACGAGTTGTGCTGGCAGTCTTTACATGTAGTTTCGTCAGCATCATCATTGTTTACAAGAAAAGGTTGTGATTTTACAACGGATAAGAGAGGAAAACTTTTTTTTATGGAGAAAAAATGGTTAAAGCTGCTCTGGGAAAGAAACAAAAGATTTAATAATAGATTTACAAGTTAAAGAAAGCTCACACTTAATTGCTGATTTTAGTACAATTTCCGGGAAACCAGTGTGGATGCTTACTTCTCTTTCGGTTTAAGCAGTTTAGCCCACTAGCTGTTTTCTTTCACGGTGAATTGACGTACAAGTTAGACTCTAGACGTTCGTGGATAAGGTATATATCTAGAATTGAGGATGTTGAGAACAAAATATGTTAGGAAAACAATCTTTCCTTCAGAATATGCAAAAAAAAACGTAATTAACAAATCTCAACTACAGATCAACTATACTTTAACCCCTCCTGATTTGCAAATATATAGCACAAATTTTATATTCCCCGTTTTTTCCCGATTCTTGATGTCGTAACAGTCAATTTACGGGTACACAGGTTGAAACAATAGCGATGCATCATTATTTTCTTTTCAACAGCCCCAATTCTAAATTTATACCAATAATTATCCTGACTGATTGCTAGATATTCATACACCATACTTAGAAGGGGCAATTGTATAGGTAACCTAGGCTAACCCCGAAGCCACGCCAATTTATTGGCGGTGTTCCACAAATGAAAGACGTGCCAGCGGGGAGGAATTGTTGGCGGCACGTCGGTGTGCTGTCGGTACCATCAGTGCAGCAGTTTGTCACCATTTAATCTGACAGCATCAGTACAGCTCACTGAGCGTTAAGGAAGAAAAAGATGAGGAAACCGAAATTTTCGTTCTGGAGGCAGAAAAAAAGATAAAGAAACCTCTATGGCCGAAAACCCATAACTTACGGTTTAAAAGTAACGCAACCATTTTCTAGTTTGGAATCCACCTTCCTGTTTCCATTTTTTTTGTAACCCTCGCTAGCGGGTTACTGGATGACGATGGAGAGATGATTAAGCGCCCATTCAAGAGAGGATTTTACACCTATTTGCTTTATATAAATTGGGAATGATAGCACAAGGTAAAACTGCCATATGGGCGAAAATGACACTTGCGGTTGCCATCTCTGGAATAGGAGGAAGGAGAGGTACGAGGTTGACTCTCGCACCCTCTTTATAAAGGTCTTATTAAAGGGATTCGATGATACAAGTATTATTTTGATTGGACAATTAGGCGCGGTGCCAGAGGCAATGGAAGTTCCATTCTATTAAATTTCTGATATTAAAGTTTATAAATTTGAAAAAATCTTGTTTCTGAGAGTAACAGGGTTCAAACCAAAGTAGGTCCCTCTTTTTATTTTTTCAGATAGCCAATGTTAGAGTTTCTCTCATTTAATCTTTTTGTTAAAAGGTAGTTCCTTTTCCAGTCTTTCAAGGTCTTGCATTCCTTTTTGTTTTATAACCAAACTGGTCTAAATTAGGTCTTAAAATATTTATCACGGGTTCAAAGATCGTTTGATTCTTGAACAAAGAAGTGTCACTACAAGATTCTTGAACAAAGAAGTGTCACTACAAGATTTATGACTAGTTACGCAAAGTGAAGTAAATTTCAAATTCAAGCTAATTTGAAATTTTCGCTTTATTTCTGATCTATTGAAGCGAAAGGGACTTCCAAGCTTTTCTAAAATTGAATTACCAAATTACACAAATTTAAGGCCTCCTTACACCTTTAAGAGTGGAAAAATGCTTTGTAGAGGGAGAGAAGAACACGTATATTTCGTCAAGGATGTTGAAAAGCTAAACTATCCAAAGAGATGAATCACCAAAAATCACCCATTTCTTTATCATGAAGTTTGAAAATGCAAAAGTGTTTCCAGGAGAAGGAAATAAAACTTGCCTCAGAATTGAGCACCTGGGACCTCAATGAGGTCAAAATAAATCTCATACGACTTCGTAAGATCAGGGGGGTGAATCAACCCCTAACTCTCCCCCCTTTCCAGCCACCCTGGATGTGTTATCCCTGGAACCTTTTTTATGTGATCTTTGGTCTTTCCCGTCAGATCACCTTTGACTCTTAAAAAGAGAATCAGAACTTTCTATTTCTAATCATTTGAGTTCCCTCCAAGGCTGATATGACAAATTATTCTATAAAAATTTTATATGCCACCGGGGCATAAATTACAACCTTTCCCCGGGCTCCTGGATGGGGGGGGGTATGTTGACCCTGAAGTTGCTATTATCTGATCGTTACACTATTTCAAACAAACTGGCAATCTCAAAAGTTTTGATCGGATGCGTTTGGGGAGAAGAGGTTGTGTTTGTGTGGGGAGATGGGGGGGGGGGGATGAACGCCCCCCAATCCCCTTTGATTAAAAAAAGGTAACTAGAACTTTCAATTTCTGATCAAATGATCCACCTCTGAAGTTTATCCCCTTACAAAAAAAACCTTATATGCCCCCGGGGCATAACTTAAAACACTTACCCCCAGGGTCTAGGGGTTTGTGCCGACCCGGGAGTTTTTATTATATGCTTTTTGAACTGTTTTTAACAAGATGTCTTACTCGAAGTTTTATCGGATAGGTTTGGGGATAAAAGGGCGTGGGGGGGGGGCTAGTTGTTCTTCAATCTCTTTTGACTCCTTAAAAGTGAACTAGAAATTTCAATTTCCACTCAAATGAGCCCTCTCTTAAGTTTATACGATTCTCCCTTCTATAAAAACCATATATGCCCCCAGGACATAACTTGTAACGCCTACCCCCCGGGCCTTGGGCGTTGTGTCGACCCCGGAGTTTTTTTCATCTGATGCTTGAACCGTTTTAACAAAATGGCTATTCCAAATTTTTTATCGAATGGGTTTGGGGAGAAAAGGACGTGGGAGGGGGTTAGTTACCCTCATATTTCTTTTGACTCTCAAAAAGAGATCTAGAACTTACAATTTCTAATTAAATGAGCCCTCTTTAAGTTTTATACGAGCATCCCTTCTATAAGAACCATATATGCCCCCAGGGCATACCTTACAACGCCTGTCCCTTGGGCCCTGAGGAGTTGTGTCGACTTCGGAGTTTTTGTTATATGATCTTTGAACTATTTGTAACAAAGCGACTATCTCAAAATTTTTATTAGATTTATTTGGGGGGGGGGGGGGGGGGAAAGGGCGTGAGGGGGTGGGCAAATAGCCCTCCGATTACTTTTGACTCTTAAAATGGCACTCGACCTTCCGTGTTTTAATCGAATGAGCCCCCTCTGAAGTTTATACGACGACCCTTTCCATACGAAGTGCCTCTGGGAAAATAAATTAATAAATAAATATTAATAAAACATTGAAGCCGTATGGACTTTACTATACGCAACGCCATAGCGTTGTCTTTGATACTACTACTAGTGATACCGATTCCACTGCTGTGAATACTATTACATCTATGCCTAAGCGTATGAAGGTGAAATTTTCATATAATTGTGAGGTGGAAAGATGAACTGACTCACTGGACATCCTCAGTATGCAGTTTGTCAAAAGGGGGGCGTAACAGCAATATCTTAGAAACAGTTTGGTGTGTGAAGTTTAAACTAACAAGGCTTGCTGTGGAGGATGTTGACCCAACCAAAAGAAAATATTTGAGCCCTAATGCCTCTGCTTCTACTCATACTGCTATTATTACTACCATTATTACTACTTCTACTGCTACTACTGTCACTAAAGCTAGGACTACTACTATTAATTCTACTGCTACAGCTACTACTGCTCTTACTAAAACTATAGGTATTAAGGCAAAAACATTGGGATATATTGAAAACTAATGGAACTAAATTGAAAAAAACAATGTCCGCACAAGTTGGCAAGCGGACATATCAGAAAAGCTTCAAGGATAGTTGTTGGTATTAAGTTGAAACTTTCAGCGTGTGTTGAAGGGGATGTTGAAGAAACCAAAGTTGGTGCTAAGGGTATTAAGATGAAAATTTTAGGGAATGTTTAGGGGGAGGATCAATTAACCGAAAAACTATATGCATGCAAGTTTTCAAAAGGGCATATAAGCAAAATTATAGGCAGTGTCGCTACAAAATATAAGCTAATTTGATTGGATATTAGAAGTTCCAGCACCCTTTTTAAGAGTCTTAAGAGATTGGAGGGCAACCAGCCCTCCTCCCAAGCCAATTTATTTTCCAAACACATTTAGTTAACATTTTTAGAGGGCTATTTTGTTCTGAATAGTAGAACGTTCCAATAAATTTGTCTCAAGGGATATTGGGTGTGTCAACGCCCTACGGTTATGCAATTGGCCAATTATGCTTCAAAAATAAATGTTGCTTTAAAATTAAATCAAAACACACTTTGTGTATGGTTGCCAATAAGACACCTGAGAAATACATCGAGAATGACTAGAGATATTATGTTAAAACTTTCAGGGTTACTACTATTACTCCTTCCGCTCTTACAATTTAAAGAAATGAAAAGAGTGGAATTATATCCAGGTTGTCAAAGATGATAGATAAAGTTTTTTTTGGGAATGGTATTCAGTTTTATTTTTCAGGTCAACTTGAGGAGATATAAAATTAAATTAAACAATACTGTTTGTGTCATGATTAAAAAATTTTTAAAAAATTCTTCTCCAACATACAGATAGCAAGCCAAATTATGGATTCTCACAGAAAATTGAAAAAGTTTCTCTAACATACAGACAGGTTTTTCCTTGATTTCCTGTGGAGCACCTCAAGGGACTAAATTGGGTCCTTTAGCTTTTTTAATTGTTTTCAATAATGTTTTACCAAGTTTTGGCAGCTCTTTTAAATTGGCGGATAATTTGACATTACTGAACCTTTGTCAAACATCTAATCCTTTGAATGTTACACTCAACTCACTCACTGACAATTTAAAGAATGACCTTGACAATATTAAACTCAACTTAAGCATACCCAAAAGTAGTTTCATGCTATTTGTTTTGTTTTTTTAAATATACCCCCTATCAATAATTAACTTTGCGTACCAAATTTAAATACGGTTAAACTGCTTGGTGTGCAAATGGACAACGACCTTAAATGAAACTCCCACATTTCCCACTTATTTAAATCTGGTAGTTTTCTCCTTAAGTCTTTCTCCCTTCTCAAACAGTTCTCCATATCAATCCAAAACCTTAAAACAATTTACTATTCTTATATAAGACCCTGTCTGGAATATGCTTGCCCTGTCTGGCACCCTGGGTTGACCAAAGACCAAAGTTCTAAAATTGAAAGTATTCAAAAATGAGCCATAAAAATTACATTAGGGACGGCCTATACTACATACGATGAAGGTTTGGCTAGACTTGAACTTACTACATTGGAATCACCACGTCACGTCCTCACCATGAACTTTGGTCACAAGTGCCTTACTTCTGACTATCATTGACGTTTTCTCCCTCCCTTTAAAGAAAATCCCCCAATCCTTCCTAATACGAGACTCAATTCTCGTAGAGCTCCTAATACCCAACTGGACCTATGTCCCCAAATGTTGGCCATGAGGTACAAAAACTCTTTTGTCCCCTATTTTGTTTCCCATTTTAATAATTGATATAACGTTTGTTTTATGTTTATCCCCTAACATCTGTTTTATTATTGATTTAATTTTGTTTTATGTTTATCCCCTAACTCTGTTTTATTATTGTAATTCTGACCTGCTTATGCTTGCTTTTGTGCTATTTTAGCCAGTAAATCATATTCTATTGTATAGCAAGCCAAATTATGGATTCTTACAGAAAAAAAAATGAAAATATTGTTTTCCATGGAATGACTATATCAATAAAAAACGAACATAAATTGATTTAAAAACAAAATTTCTTATCTGGTATGACAACCAAGATGCACTTACAGTATTTTGATTTATTTAAATTGTGAGAGCAGAACCAGTAATAGTAGTTGGCCGAAATTTTCAATTTAATACCCCCAATGGTTCTCTATTCACTTCTGAGGTGTCTTATTGGCAACCATACATACAGTGCTTTTTATTTAGTTTTAAAGCAACATTTAGTTTTAAAACATAATGGGCCAATTGCATAATTATGGGGGGGAGGGTTGACATATCCTGTATCCCTAGAGATATAGCTACTGGACCGTTCTATTAGGCTGCACATGATGAACGTCTACAATTTTATGACTGGATGTGTTTGAAAAATGAATGGGCAAGGGAGGAGGGCTGCTTGCCCTCCAATCTCTTATGACTTTTAAAAAGTGCGCTAGAACTTTTAATTTCCAATTGAATTAGTTTCTTTAAAAGTTTCAATCATATTTTTAGCTATTGTAGAGCGGAGGTACCTATGATATTGCTTATGTGTCCTTTCAAAACCTGTATGCATATATTGCTTTCGTTTAATTGAAACCCCTCCCTCTTAACTACCCCTAAAAGTTTATCTAAATGCTCTTAGCGTCATTAGTTACTGTGACTCTAGCGGTAATACTAATAGTATAAACATAGTGCCATCTGGCTAGTTAAAAATCAGCCACAACCTACCCTTAAAGTTCTAACTTAATAACGCAAGCCTTTCTTGAGATATTGCTTTATCACTTTTTGAAAGTCTACATGCTCATAGTTCGTCTTGATTTAGTTCAATATCTGCCCAAATATTCCTTGAAAGCTTCACCTTAATACTCTGAGCTTGCGTAGTAGCAGTAGTTGTATTAGCATTAGTAGCAGTATGTGCATAGCACCTTTTGTCTCTTCAATACAGCCTGTATAGGCATAATGTGTTTCGATCTAGTTCCATACAATTTTAATATTTCCCACATTTTCCCGCCCTAATGCTCTTAGTTTTAGTAGCAGCAGTAGTAGTAATAGCAGTACAATTAATAGTAGTAGCCTTAGCTTTATTGGCAGTAGTAGTAGTAGAAGTAGTAATAATAGTAACAGTAGTAATAGTTTGAATAGAAGCAGTAGCATTAGGATGCAAATATTTTCTTTTGCTTAGTTCAACATCCCCAATAACAAGCTTTGTTAGTTTCATCTTCACAAACCAAACTGTTTTTTAAGATATTGCTCTTATGCCCTTGAGACAAACTGCATAAAGACGGAGTGTTGTGATTTAGTCCACCTTCCTTCCTGAAAATCCTTTAAAATTTTTACCTTCATGTCCTTAGACATAGTTGTAATAGTAGTCACAATAGTAGTACTGGTATTGCTAGTTGTAGTATTAATAGTAATAGCGATAGTACTAGTAACAGAAGTAGTATTAACGGTCTTTTGGTCAGTTGAAAATCCTTCTCACAAGGTCCCTGAAGTTCTTACTTATACCCAGTACCCAAACTTAACACCCAAATCAATCTTTGATGTTATTTCTTTTGACAATAAACATGCACATAGTGTCTTTTGATTTAGAGCAAAATTCCCTTATTATTATGAATGGAGTAGTGTTGTAGTAATAGTAGAAGTAGCGATACTAGTGATGGTGGTTGTAATAGTAGTGATGCCATGCAAATATTGCCTTTTTGATCATTTCCCTTATGAGTTCCTGAAAGTTCCAAATTAATATAATCAGTCATTCCTGAGATAGGCCCTTTTGATAATTTCTCACATACATAATGTAATTCGATTTAGTGCAACACGCACCACAGCATTCTCTGAAAAGTTCACCTGAATATCCTTCGTCTTTTTTGAAAGTAAAGTTCGAACATACATAGCTTTCTCAATAGCATATACTATATGTAAACAATGAACGAATCACCTAACTGGCCTGAGCCCTAATCACCTAATGCCCTTGGCCTGAGGACTGTGGGGAGGTTGACATCCTCAAAGATATACCTTTTAACAATGCTGAACGAAACAGCTCTCTTAAAATTTTGATCGTATGTGTCTTTGGGAATGAAAGGCTTGTGCGGGGGGGGGGGGGGGGAGGGCTGGTCACTCTCTATTTATGTTTGACTCTAAGAAAGGGCGCTTGAACTTCTGCTTTCTATTCCAATGAGCCCATCCAATCAAATGTTTATACGACCACCCGTTACATAAGGGCCTTATATGCCTGGGACATAACTTACAACCTTTGTCCCCTGGGCTCTGGAGGGGGGGGTGTCCACCCTGAAGACATTATTGTATGCTCTTTGGACTATTGCGAACCAAATACTTATCTTACAATTGAGAACGGATGCGTTTGGGAAAAAAAAGGTTTGAGGGAGGGGGAGGGGCCTAATTGCCCTTCATTACTTTTGATTCTTAAAAGAGGGTTAGAACTTTAAATTTCCATTCAAATGTGCCTCCTATAAAGTTGACACAACAACCTGTCCATAAAAACCTTGTATGCCCCACGGCATAACTTACAACCCTTGATCCCAGAACCTGGTGGGGAGGAGGGGGGGTGTGACAACCCCAAAGGCTTTTTATGTGATATTTGGAGTATTTTCTGAACAAATGGCTATCTCAAAATTTATATCGGATGCAATTGGGGAAAATCCTCCGACCACTTCGACTATAAAAAAGGGCAATGGAACTTCTGATTTCCCATTCAATGGGACCCCTCCTAAGTTTATATAACCACCCTTTCCACAAAAATCTTATTTGCCCCCAGGGTATATGTTACCACCCTTGCCCTGAGGGCTGTGGAGGGTCGTCATACTACTTGACATAACCACTGGACCTTTCAACTGCGCTGAACAAAATGGATATCTCAAAATTGTGATTGTATCTGTTTGGGGAAATTGTGGGTGGAGGGGGGATGTTAGCCCTCCAATCGCTTTTTACTATTAACAAGGGCGCTAGAACTTTCAATTTGCAATCGAATAGGTCTCTTTCGAAGTTTAGGGCACATTTGACGACAACTCCTTCTATACGAAGTGCCCTGGTCTAAAGAAACAGCAACAAAAAAAATAAAACGTTTTGTATACATTGCTCTTTACTTAGGTAGTGCAATGCCTATGATTCGTTACCACGAAGTTTTTGATTTCACTCATTTTTATTCATTAAATGGTGTCTTAGACTCTTTCTAATAATCAAGATTTTCTTATTTAGGTTTTCCACTATGCCTATAGAGTTTTCAACTTCAACGAGTTCCTAGTCTTCAGACATAAAATGTTTGCTCTAAAATCGTTTTCAGGCTTAATTTTCATGCGTCGCGAGCGAAAATTTCTTCTTGCGTCTTTGACCACGTTGAACGCGAATTTCCGCGTTCGTTATTTGACCGTGAATTTCGTTATTTTACTGGCAACCTTGGACGTATTTCAAGAAAATTTTCAAAATTGTAAAACGTTTCTTGTCAAAATGAAGACTAGATCTGTGATTAGTGTAAGTAAAGTTTGGTAGATTCTAATCGATTTGTCGGGTGAGGTATGCTATTTCATAAACTACCCCATGCAGAATAGTAATTTTGGCGTAAATTTGACGTAGACAACTCGTAAGGTTTCCTTTTGCAAATCATATTGTTGATTTACAAATAAAGTAAACATACCACTCAATGCCTTTTTTAATGCTCTTTCCAAATATAATTATCATTTTGTTGGAAATGAATTTTACCCCACCCCTATATATACCAATTCAGGGTATATAGCCTATTTGCACATTAGAGGGGTTGGGGTAAAGTTTAAACTTACCTCCTATTTAGGCTACATCAGAAATAGAATTTACCAACCCCCTCCCTTTATGTGCAAATGTATACCCTGAATTGGTATATACAGGGTGGGGTAAAATTCATTTACAACAAAAATGATTAGGCCTATTATATTTGGAAAGAGCATAAAAAAGGCATCAAGTAGTATGTTTACTTTAGGCCTATTTGTAATTCAATAATATGATTTGCAAAAATTTACCCTGTTTTCACCATAATTTAGCTAGGATAAAAGTGAATAATCCCTTGATACCTTTGTTTATGTTCTTTTGTAATTCATGAATTGCTTCTGATGGAAATTAGGCCTACATTTTGAGCTCTTATAGGCCTAGGGTTAGAATGTCTCCAAAATCCCTCTAGACATGATATCCCAGACCTCATGAAAGAGGATGACACAAAGACCTCAGAAGTTAAAGAAAAAGCAGATTAGCTCAACACTAGCTTTGGTACAAATTTCTCCACTCAGCCCATAGCAAATCCTCCCCCCACTTTACTGGAGCAACCAATTGGAGAACCAATGTATATGACAATTATAAGTGTAGAGAATATTCTGAAAAGGCTTAAAAGACTGGATGTAAATAAAGCTGCTGGGCCAGATAATCTACAACCCAGACTATTAAAAGAAGCAGCTGAACAAATTGCAGTGCGACTAGCAGTGATTCTTGGGATGTCACTCACTTCCAAAGTGCTCCCAAGTGACTGGAAGCAGGCCAACATCAAGCCCATCTTCAAAAAAGGGAGAAAGGACCAAGCCAGGAACTATTGCCCTATAAGTCTCACTTCTGTTGTATGCAAGGTCCTTGAGAGCATCATAAATAGTGCACTGGTCTCTCACCTTGAAAGAAATCAGTCACTTTCAAAAAGTCAGCATGGTTTCCATAAAGGTTGCTCAATCAACACAAACCTCATTAAAACATATGACTTTGTGACCAAACTCTTGGATGATGGCCTTTCTAGTGGATGTCATATTGCTTGATCAATCAAAAGCCTTTGATAAAGTACAGCATCAACTTCTTCTCCTGGAAATGGAAGCATACAGGATACATGAGGATATAGTTGCCTGGATTAAAGCCTTCCTTACTGGAAGAACTCCATGAGTGCTGGCGAGGGGGGGGGGTATGTCCCCCCTGGAAATTTGAGATTATAAAATAATTATAAGGAAACCAAAAGAAAAAAAATGGGTACTGCCCCATTGTTGACTGCCTGCCAATAGATTTTGACCCTATAATTAAAGTGTAAGAGCCTAACTATTGATAACATTCAATCAAAGAATCAGTTTCTTATGGTGATCCTAAATATGTATTTGTTTATTAGTAATTAGTGCTGTTATTAGTACCCAAGAAAATTCATATGATTATAGAAAACAACTAAATAAGGGGCAATATTGGTAAAAAATATGCTTGCATTACCCAACTTTTGCTTGCATTACCAGAGTACCCATGAGCTGATATATGAAGCCACTATAATCAGAAATATTTCCCCTGAATGGAATGCTGGAAATTTTTGTATTTTCCCCCTGAATAGAAAGGTTGTTTGTGTTTTATTGTCATTTACTTATTTTTTGAGGTGTGATTGTGTTTATCTAGTTGTCACTTTGAAAAAGATTTAATTGTTTACAGTTATGAAGCATAAAGGTATCAAATATATTGATTTTTAGTGTTCAAAATTAAAAATATTGAATTAAAAATTTTTATATGATTTTTTGAATCTTAGTTTTAATGTTTTACTTTGAACAAACTACTTTGATGATGCATTAATTTTGAGTCTAAAGGCATTAAATATTTGGGTGTTTGATAACAAAGTTCAAAACTGTCAATATTGTTAAAAAATATCTGCAAAATGCTTCAGCATTGCTCAACAGAACTGAATGCTGGGAGTTTATATCTTAGTTTTTGTAAGTAGGCTATTGTTTTGTGTGATTTTTTTTTTAATTAATTACTTTTTCTATTTATTTATACTTTTACTTTAATTGACATACTTTTTTCATTGCCTTTAGAAAAATGTTTATCTCTAAGCTTCATTAGATAGAAAAAAGATTTTTTCAACTGAAAACAAGGAGCAACATTAAAACTTAAAATGAACAGAAATTATTTTGTATATGAGGAGGTTGCTCCCCTCCTCAATACTTCACTCTTCATGCTACAGTTTTTGGCACTACAAAAAAAGTTACTTATTGTTCTAATTAAACAACCTTCGTGTTTCAGTAGCTGTTTTTAAAGAATTGGGACAAAACTTGAACTTTAGTGTAAAGAGCAAGGTTTTGAAAAGGGGGCAATCCCCCTCATATATGTAATAATTTCTGTTTGTTTTAAGTTTTAATGTTTCCCCTTACTTTCAGTTGAAAAAACTTGTTTTTTTTATTTAATACCTGATTGTCTTTTAATAGCACCAGGATACCTGGCTGCACCTCCACAGAAAAACCCCCTCCCCATGGAAATATCCTCTGGACAATTGAATCCTGGCGAAAATTTCCCCCAGGCAATTAACCTTAACATCTCCATGCCTAAATTGAATTGGTAAAGAAAAGGCAAGACATAAAGACCTTTCATATAGGAAATCTGGCAAATCCACCAAGTGTAAAATTTCTCCTGAAAAGTTCACCCCCTGGAAACTTCCCTCTCCATGTAAAATTTTCCCAGTGTAAAATCCTCCCAGTAGAAAATTCTTCTTCCCTTCCCCACCCAAAAAATGTATACATATTCCCAATGACAAATAAAATATTATGTTAGTTTTTATAATTTAAGAACCTTTCCCTGGGGGCTTTAGGGGGTCATTTATCTCTAAAGACACAGTTATTGGGCTTTAAAGTAAGCTGAAGAGAAAAGCTATCTCAGAATTTTGATCAGACAATTTTGGGAAAAAGGTGGCATGGGAGGGGGCCTACTTGCCCTCCAATTGTTTTGGCCACTTAAAAAGGGCACTAGAACCTTTCATTTCTATTAGAATGAACCATCTCTTGACAGTCCAGACCCACTAGGTCAATACAATAACCCCTAGGGAAAAAAAAACTAATAAACACATCTATGATCTTTCTTCTGGCAAAAATTAAAAAATTCCTGAATCTGATGGTGTGATTTTCATTAAAATTCTATGACTTTAAGGGGGTCTTTCCCCCTTTTTTAGAAAATCAGGCAAATTTTAACAGGCTTGTAGCTTTTGATGGGTAAAACTAAACTTAATGAAACTTATAAGATTAGGAATCAGCATAATAAGCCAATTCTTTTAATATATCAATTGGTATCAAAATTCAGTTTTTTAGAGTTTTGGTTACTATTGAGCTGGGTCACTCTCTGAAATATTTTGTTTTTCTTTTGCTATTGTATTATTCCTTTTTAATGTCTGAATATATATGAGGGATTTAAGTTTGAGGGGGGGGGGGATTGCTCTGTTGTGAAACAGGTACATTTTACATGACTGTTATAAAATCAAAACATGGTATCTGTGCAGGCAGGATGGTTTTTCTGAGTATCTCTACTCCTTCTGTAAACTATTTCTTAGGTGTAGGAAATTGCATAAAGAAGTGTCTACATCTGTTATAATCTGTGGAAGCAATCTTTCTGTAATTTTGGTTTGAGTTTGATTTTCTTGTAAGATTAAATGCATAATAATTAAATATATTATTTGTTAAACAAATTGATCCCATTGCCAGGAATCCTTGCAGTTTAAAATTTACTTTGTTCTGTTTTATTTTGCATGCAATCTAATTGCTCTTTTTATTTGAGAGGTTTTTCCTAAAAGTATATAAAAATAAACTTATTCCAATGTAAAAAAAATCCTGAAATATATTCCCTGTCACCCAACCACCACTGATATTTTGGCATTTGGCCCCTTCCCCTGGAAAACTTTCTGCTGGCACCATTGAAGAACTCAGAGGGTAGTAGTTTATGATGCCACTGGTAAAACTGTTTATTCAGAGGAAATTCCTGTCATTAATGGAGTCCCACAGGGCACAATCTTTGGGGCCACATTTTTCAGGATATATATTAACAACTGTACAACAAACCTGAACAACCCACTGGCACTATATGCGGACAACTGCAAGCTCTTAGGACAGGCCCAAATTAACCCCAATCACTCAACAATGCAGGAAGACTTAGATCAACTATCTAGATGGTCATTTGAATGAGGTTTGCAGTTCAATGTGTCAAAATGCAGTCCTGCATCTTGGACACAACAATCCTAGACAACCTTACTTTATTGGAGATTACCTACTTAAAGCTGTAAGTGAGGAGAAGGGCCTGGGGGTTATTGTTGATGACAAACTCAAGTTCCAAAGCCACACACAAGCTCAATTTGCTAAAGAAAACCATGCTCTAGGGCTCATAAAATGAACATTTACCATCAGGAAACTGTGTGTGGTCAAGAAGCTGGACAAAGTTATTGTATGTCCACACCTGGAATTTGGAATGACCCTAGAGTCTCCCCATTATAAAATGGATGTTAAAGCACTTGAGAGTATTCAAAGGTGAGCTACAAAGCTTATACCAGCTTTGTGAGACATGCCATAAGAGAAACGCCTTGTACCCTCAAACTTCTTACCCTAGTATATTGAAGAAAGAGAGGAGACGCAATCACTACTTGCAAACTGCTAGAAAACAACCTCTCAAGTCAAGTTTTCTCCTCATCCCTTGCAAGTATAACAAGAGGTCACCCAAAGAAGCTGCAAGTCCCCCATTGCCATTAACATGAGTGCTGGCAATTCCTCTTTCTATGTGCTGTCTGTTACTGGAACAGCCTCTCCAAGGCCACCATCCAGTCCCAAGCCATAGATGCATTCAAGAAAGTAGTTGACCAGGACTGGGCCAATGCAGTGTGTAGGCTAACCTGGGATGCCAAACCTTAGTCATGTCACACCCCAGTGAGATGTTCCACAGGAGGCTCATCCCCACCTTGTCTTGCTGGACATGCAATTTAAGGTAAAACTGTCCTTACAAACCAGAAGCTAAAGAATGTATGGTCAAATTCTAGTTTAGTTTCTTTTTGCTATCTTGGAAAAGGGTTAGGTTAGGAAAATGAAACTTTCGGGCCTGGATCTACAGACTAAAGTATGTCCCCAGAAGGTATTTTGAAGTACCTACCTCTACTCCTTCTTCTGCTAGAGGGCAGTGACCTTTGATGACCTTTAAAAATCCTTGCATTATGAAAGTAAAACCTTGCAGAACAGATCTTCTGCTTAAATGAAGTACTGGAAGACTGTTTTCAGCTTCACAATTTTGTAAAATCCCAATTTATGAGGTTTCCAAGATCTGCAAATACATTTCCTGAATTAAAAAAAAGAAACAAAAAAAACATTGATATGGCTTAAATCAAAGGAGAGTAAACGTAGAAGCTTGTCAATACCTTCCCTTTGTATGTTTTTGGCCCTGGATTCATTACTGAAAGTTTCATCTTTCTAACCTAACCCTTTTCTAAGATAGCAAAAAGTAGCTAAACTAGAATTTTACCAAATGTATTTCAAAAAATACTGGCTAGTGAGTTGCCATTTGTAGATGATTCAGGAATAATAATTAATTTCATTAAACTTAATAGTAAAATGTTATTATGCTACCTTAAATTGTAGCTTAGATCAATTTAAGGATTTATCCTTGTGAAGCTCCAGAGTTGATGATTGAAGTTATTTTCTACTGAACAAGTTTCAATTGATGACCCCTGGGTCTTGAATTAAGACCAATAATAGGAACTAACAATGGGAGAGCATTAGCCTTCATTAATTTGTAGGTTAGAGTGTCATCCTCTCTATTTTTTCTGTACAAGTGTTGAGAGTTTCAGCTTTGCTAGTCTTGCAGGGCAGAGAAGCTTCCACAGGCCAGATATCACTTTGGTATCATGTTTCTGCACATCTTCCAAAACTTTTATATCTTTTTTAATATAAGGAGAGGCTAGAGACATTCCAACTTCAAGCTTGAGATGAACAAATCCCTTATACAGAAGACTGATGACTTTAGGGGAACAAGTGGAAAAGTTGCACTTAATCAGCCTCAGAGTTGAACTAGCACCAGCAGCAGATTTCTTAGCAAGTACTGACTTTTAGTTCATTGTCGATATTGACTCCAAGATCTGGCTTGTTCTTTACAAAGGAGATTGGGTGGCCTGAGAGAAAATGAGAGTGACAAGAATTCTTTTTTTCCATAAGTGAATGACATGACACTTGGAACTTTGAATTCAAGAAGTAACTATTCCTCTTGGGATGACATAAGCACCCCCTCCCTCAGCTCCTGGTGAAACCAAGTTATGCAATTTGTGCATTGTGTACATATAATATTTGTTATTCAGAATTATATGGAAGTTTTTGGGTGGGAATTTTCTGCAAAAAGTGATTCTCCATGGGGAGAATTTTGCAGGGGATATTTTACTGGGGGGGGGGGGAGAGTGAGAATTTCACAGCATGACTTGAAAAACAATCAGAAGTTAAACAAAAAACAAGTTTTTCAGCTGAAAATACAGAGCAACATTATAGCTTAAAATGAAAATTGTTCCATATATGAGGGTGTGCCCCCCTCCTTCAGACCTTGCTCTTTATGGTAAAGTTTGACTTTTGTCCCAATTCTCTAATAATGACTGCTGAGACGCAAGGGCCATTTAACTGGAATAAGAAGCTTTTTAAAACACTAAAAACCTTAGCATAACAGGCAAGGTATTAAGGAGGATGCTGCCCCCCTTAAATATGGAATAATGTCTGTTTGTCTCAAGTTTTAATGTTGCTCTTTGCTAACTTGTTTTTTATTTATTTAATTAGCTAGTTAAAATAGGTTAATTAGCAATAAAAGTTAGTAGGAAAATATCAAAGAAAAAAGAGCAAGAAACTGCGAAAATTTCTAAAGTATTTGGCCAAAAACAATGACATTTGGATTAGTTAAAGGCATTTATTGAAGTTACTTTTGATAATAATGAAATATGGATTTTGTTATTACAATAACTAGTTTAGAAAGCGAATATGTTTGCAAGATCTGCTTGTAAACATAATAATCATGCCTGTTAGAAAAACTGTAGTTATTTTTTTTTTTTTTTTTTATCTTGGGACTATAACAAAAATAAACACACCACTTGATTTTCTTTTTTACTGTTCTTTTAAAACATAGTAGCCGTTGCTGCTGTAAATTGGTTTGATAAAGTTGCAGACTATATTCAATTTTTCTGATCTTCTTGTAAACACAATTATTATGCCTGTTATGATAACTGTAGTCGTTATTTTTTTTTTACCTGGGGACTATAGCAAAAATAAACACCACTGGATTTTCTTTTTTACTCCTCTTTTAAAACGTAGTAGCCATTGTTGCTGCAAATTGCTTTGATAAAGTTGCTGAATATATTCAAATTTTCTGATCTTCCTGTAAACATAATAATCATGCCTGTTAGGAAAACAGTAGATATTTTTAGTTTTTTTACCAGGGGACTATAACATAAATAAACACACCACTTAATTTTCTTTTTCAATGCTCTTTTTAAACATATTAGCCATTGCTGCTGCAAATTGCTTTAATGAAGTTGCAGAATATATTCATTTTTTCTGATTGTTTCATTTAGGTTGAGTTGCCTTTTGTGAATCAGGAAAATGAATGAACATACATTAAAAACTAAAATCAACCATACTAAATTTATTGATTGGCAATTTTGTGTTACTACAAAATTGAAAAGTGCATTTATCTTAATTAGGTGTTGTGCTTTGCACCAAGGCATAATGAATGTGGAATTTCATAATTTAGTCATTATATGACTGCAACAAGATTGTCACTGGCAATATTTTTTTGCTTAGCCAGTATTAGTATTTTATTAGAGTAAACCAAATATGAATTGAAATAATAATGAATATTTACATACTAATTTTATTGAATAAAAACTAAGAAGTGTGTTCCATGAGAACTTTCATTATCAATATTTTGAATTTCTCCTCACTAATTCGTGATATTCATCATATTTATTAATTAACCAAAATTAAAATATTTTTATCTCAGATAATTCAGGTAAGAGTACAAAAAGGATCAATGGGTCATACTCAATCGATAAAAAATTCTGTAAATCTTTCTTTTGGTAGCCTATTCCCTCTTTTTCTCTTTCTTACTTTCTTTCCCTCTCTTTGGCATCCTCTCTATCTCTGTTTTCAACAACTCTGGGCTACAAATGAATTGGCTAAAACATATTAGAAGAATTCTTCAATTTCTCCCTTTTTTCCTGTATGCTTAAGGAATAGATTATAAATTGAGCCAAGCCATAGAGCTATTATTTAATACCGCAATATTAAATTTAAGGTTTAAAGAGTAGATTTGAAGAATCTGAAAACAAGAAGCAAGTGAAGTGGAATGACTAAATGTTTCTCAGGTTAAGAGATGAAAACCAAAATACTGCAAAGTACACTAACTAACTAGATGTCAAACAAAATTTAGAAAGAAAAAGTATTTTCTGCCAAGCCATTTTTAGTTTTAATAATGTATGTAGCATGTCAAATAAAGGACTGATCTTCAAAACTAAGAAAATAACAAGTCCTATAAAAACCGTCCAAGAAAACAAGATGTTTATTATAAGGAAGTAGGTGGTATTTGTTTTATTTTTAAGCTTTTTAGTTTTTTAATTATTCGCTTTAAGCTTTAGCTGGATTCTGAATTTTCTGGGCTGGGAAAGTTACTCCTATATTTAATTCTCTTCATAAGCTAGTTGGCATTGAAGATAGCTTTGCAGAGGTGCTTTCCAAAAAACTATTTTTTCTTTTGCTATTTTGTTTTTTGCTTAAGATATACCTTGCTGGTTTTATCCTTCATCATTTTTTGGCTGTTATCCACTATATCTAGCCAATGTGGTCTTAGAGTTGATTTGTTTCAAGTTTAAAAATTTCCTTTCAGATCTTCAACAATCTATTAAATACGGTTCAAAAAAGAAGCTTGCAGACATCAAGCTGCTTGAAAGTCATTGTGAGTATATTTCTTCTTTCGTTTCTAATCTGTTCTGTAGATTTTCCTCTGTATTTCTGAGTTTCTGTATATTTTCTCTTATTCCTGATGTGTGAGATTTGTTTTTATTTTAGATATTTAAAAAAAAATTAGATTTAAAAAAAATGAGAACTTTAACACGTTGAGCAAAGAGTGAAACTTTGCAAAAATTGGGATGGGGGAATAGTATGTGCAGCTGTGTTGGCTTCTGGCTGCTGCAATGAGTAGAGAGTAGTGTTGGTTAAATGTTAAATTTGTTTAATTTTTTGTTATGATGGGTACAAGATTACATTAAGATCTGCCATAGATCATAACCCCTTACTTGTAGGCTGTAGCCTAAAATCTCTCTCATGGCAGATTTTTCATAACAAAAATATATTATTATTATTAATTGGAAGTTGGTTTAAATTTATATTGGAAAGTAATAGTTAGAATATTATTTGTGAAAGTGATTATTATGCTTAATAAAAAGAAATTATATCTAATAGAAAATAAAATTGAGAAAAAAGAGACAAAGATTTTTATTATAATTTTTAGTTTTTGTTTTGTAGGAACAATTTGAATCACAGAAGAAAAGCAGAAAAGGGGTAAGGCTGCTTCATAATTTAAAAATTATTATAATTTAAAAAAATTACAAGCAGAATCTAATCTAAAAAGGACTATAATAGATGCTAAATATAAACACTGGAATAATTTTGCAAATAATCTCTCCAGAGAAACAAATGAGCCAATTATACATAAAGTCATAAGCCACATATGTGGGAAAAAGACTTCTCCCAACCCACTCCTGTATGAGCTTATACATAATAATACCCATTATGACAATGATAATGAAAAGGCTAACCTATTTGCAACTCTTTTTGTTAATAAGCTAACATCAAATAATCAAAGCAAACTGTCCACAATTCCTATGAACCCTAGTTACCAACCACGCCCAGGATCCGAGTACATAACTAATCCATTTTCAATCCAGGAATTGAATAATGCAATACATCATATTAGGTCCAAAACTAGCAGTAGCTATGACAATATACACCCTACATGGATAAAGAATCTCACACCTTCATACAAACAAGAACTGCTAAATTGTTATAATCACGCTTGGGCATCTTCTAGGTTCCCCAATATATGGAAATGTTCGTCCCTCCTACCAATCCTAAAGAAAAATAAACCAAAAGATAACCCTGAGTCTTATAGGCCCATAATGATTACACCTGTGATGGGGAAAATAATGGAGAAAATGATTTATCACAGACTCCTCTGGTTTGTTGAGAAAAATAACATGATCCCACACACTCAAACTGGATTCAGGAAATACCACTCCTCAACAGATGCTTTCATTTTGCTAACAAATGCAATAAATGAATCTTTCTCAAAAAATAATATCCTAGTGGCAGCTTTCCTAGATTTTGAAGGAGCTTATGACAATGTGAACCACCAAATCCTTTTAAATAAACTTGCAAACCTTGGAGTACCTCCTAAGCTAGTATCCTTTATTAAATCCTTCATAGAAGTGCGAAGTTTCATTGTTTGTGTTGGTTCAGCCTCTTCACCCCAAAAGACAATATCCAAAGGCCTACCTCAGGGAGCAGTCCTCAGTTGCCTCCTTTTTGCCCTATATCTCTGGGACATGAACCTACCCCACACGAATCTACAATATGCTGATGATCTGGTGCTATGGTCATCTGGCAACACCTTTCAGATAGCACAGTCAAATCTGCAAAAGTCACTTTTCCAGTATGAAAAATTCTCTCAACATTCAGATTTACCCATTGCACCCACCAAGTCAAAAATAATCCAATTTCACCGGAAGCGAAACCATGTTAATGCAAAACTAACTCTAAATAAAACAACTATTCCAGAAGATAATAATATTAATTACCTAGGTCTCATGCTTGACCAAAAACTTAATTTCCACCTCCACATTTCAAACACAATAAAAAAATGTTATAGAAAAGCAAATATACTAAAAAGACTTCTTTCCACACCCTGGGGTTGTAAGGAGAAAACCTTACTCCAGTTTTATAAATCACATATAAGACCCCATATTGACTATGGGCTCATTGTCTATGGTGCATGTGCAAAGACCCAGATGCAAAAAATTGAAACAACACAAAATGATATAATACGTCTCATATTTGGTCTTAGGAAACCCACAAGCACCAAGTTTCTGCTCATGGAGAGTGGATTAACAACAATAAGGGAGAGACGTAGCTTTCTCTTGATAAAACATCTTACAAAAATTGAATCAAATAGCTCACACACATTACATAATTGGTTAAGAAATCCAGCCATGTATAGAGGTATTGCAGATGAGTATGCCAATATTCAAAAGAAGTTCCCTGTACCAGCAAAGTCTATTGCACCTACTTTCCCCCAATCCCCCCATGGAATTGGTCATTTCCCATAATAAATACTGAATTTTCAAAATGGAATAAAGATTTAACCCCCATTGCTTTTGACCAGAAAAAATTTGCAGAACTTAATACAATTACCTATAAAAATCACTTCCAAATATTTGTTGATGGGTCAAAAATGAATGAGAAGGTTGCAAGTGGTGTTTTCCTTCCTCACCTGAAAATTGCAATGGGCGAGAGATTATTTAATAATTTATCTATAATGTCTGCTGAGTTAAATGCCATAATCATGGCATTAGAACACCTTAAGCAAAACCAACCTTTGATTGAAAATTCGAATAATATTATCATCTATTCCGACTCTTTATCAAGCCTTGAGTTGCTGGCCTCAGCTCCTCAATATAAGTTGGACATTGACACTTATCATTGTCACAGTATTATTGATAATCTTGCTTCAAGTGGCATAAAAACTTACTTTCAGTACATTCCTAGCCACTCTGGCATAAGTGGTAATCATCAGGTTGATGAAATAGCAAAAAATGCTATAAATATTGACCAGCCAAGTGGGAGACCAATCCCAATTAGAGATATTTACCGATGGAGGCTATCAGATATTAATTTTAATAAGATTAATCCTATCCTTTCCCCCTTTCCCAATAAGTATCTTTCTAAAATTTATCATAGAATTCGTTCTGGAACAAATGGACTAAATTTCCTTGCATTCTCATATAAGCTTTCTAATTCAAGTGGTTCAATTCCCCTGTCCCCTCTTTGCAGGCATTGTAATATGAATAATGAAACAATTGACCATTGCCTATTTGAATGTAATATGCTGACGTCTGCACAACATACCTTGCTTTGTAAACTGTTAAAATACTTCAAACACCACAAAATCCCACTATCAGCCAAGAGCCTAGCCAACTATACCTGCACACAGAGCATAGAAATCGACATCTATCATCTTATATTTGAACTCCTAGAGTCGAAAGATCTGCTGAAAGATATCTGAATATATCTAATAAATATGAGGCAATCAAGCCAGTAGCTCTGTAGCCCACAGAGTGAAGCAAAAGGAAAAGGGCTAAATAGTTTTACTGAAAAGCCCGCCTGCTGTTAAATAGAAGAAGAAGAAGATAATTTGATACCACAGCAATTGTGTAATTAGCAGAGACTGTATCTTTGCTCAAGTTTACTCTGCTCACCCACTGTAGACTCTGACTTGCAGTTAAGCAAAACCATCCTTTTCAGCTTAGGCAAGAATTATACATAATTTTCCAAAATGTAATATCATATTTATAAATGGGGCCAGAGGTCCAAACGTTCTATAAAAACTGAAGAGTATAGGAGGATTTTGAAGAGGAAGAGGATTTTGGAAATCAAAGGGTCCTTTGCTTAGATTTGCTTTAAATGAACATTTTCCAGTTTACTATGCTTTGAAAGGCTGTCTGCAAATAAAAGTTTAGTAGTTACAACCTGTTTGTAAATATTTCACTCCAAATGCTTTCAGGAAAGCATTAGTTAAGTAGTTTTTTCTCGGGGTGAGGGAGGGGGGGGGGGTAAGGTGACAACATCTTTGCTTCTGTAGACTTTCAGTGCCCATAACACTTCATATGCATGCTGTGTCAAAAACTTTGGTTGATTTGCAAAGAATTCACTTCAATTCCTATTCTTGGTCATTGACATAACAGACTAAACTGTGAATAAGACACAGACTTGGTGTGTGTGCAGCTTCAGAACTGCCCTCTGAAAAAGGAATCACATACAATTATGTTTATATTTTTTTCATTTTCGTTATAATTTGTTTATCTTTGGAGGTTTTTTTTGAAGCTATAACCTCTCTTTCAACAAACACGTGTGCAACCTCTGGTGTGGGGTATTAGAATGAACAGACTGACCTATGTATAGAACACAAATTAGGCACCTATGCAGCTTCAGGCCCAAGCATCTGATGATATGATGAAATACTTATGGTTGTTTTTTATAACTAATTGTATTTTCCATATATTTTGTTCTATCTTTGGTATTTTTTTTTTGAAGTTCTAACCTCCCCCTCTTGATAGATTCTTGTGCGCATGTCTGGCAGGGGTTATTATGCTGAACAGACTGAACTGTGGGTAGGACACGAGAAGTCACGTATGCTCATGGTTGTTCTTGTAATTGGTTTTATTCCCATATAATTTGCTTATCTTTAGTATTTTTTCCCCGCAGCTCTACCCTATACCTCTCAATAAATTCCTTCACGTATCTGGTGTTTGGTATTAGAAAAACTATAATCAAGCAACTAGAAAATGATGACGTTCAATTGAATGAATAGTATATAATTATAGGCTATGTATAATATTCTTAAATATATGGAATAGCGTTTATGCTGTGTATTGTAGTTTTGTCTCAAGAAAGTTTTTTGTGACACATCTAATGTAGCTTTTTATTCTGATTTTGAATATGCAATCTGAATTCTTCCTTTAGCTGCAGTTTTAGTGTTTTCTTTTTTCTTTTTTGTAAACTAGACTGTAGGAGTAAGAAAATGGGAAGAAATGTTGTAGAAAAAAAAGTTTTTCTTCTTTGGCAAAAAGCACTTGGACTCGCATCATTCAGGGTCCTTGTGGCTTTGAAGTTGGTTGATGCTCCTCCATGGCATTTATTTTTTTTTTCTTTCAAGGGGGGGGGGAGAAAACTACTTTGGATTTTTCATAAGGGCAAAACAAAGAGGTCCTGCTACCTCTTCCCTGCAATTTCAGAGTAAATACACGGCAGGTACCCGTACGGCTCTTGCAACAGGACCTCCTCTTCTTCTGCTTTTCGATCATTCTTCTTACAGTTTTAAAGACATCTTTTACAAAATGTTGAGATTTTGGAAGAAGTCAATCATTCTCTTGAAAATCTTGGGCTTGGAGGTTTGCTTCTAGCAACAACTTGATATCTCCCTGAAACCCCAATTGTGCAGGTGTTTATGCTGAATTCAAAAAATCAATCAGATTTCTGTTAGTACCAGTGTTTTATGTGCAAGAGTTTTGAAATTTTTTGGTGGAACTCTCTGTATTCTGGACTTGGAAGACTAAGAAAATGTACAATAGTACTAAGAAATTTTTCTTAAAACCACATAGAAGTATTCATTATAAGAAAATAGTCGAAAAAAATAAATTAAAAAAAAAAATTGAAAAACAATTGCATGAAAAATATAGCTGAAATGCAAAAACTACTAGACTACCTTTTTAATCTATCCTAAGGTCTAAAAAAGAAATGATTTAATTAAAAGGTATTACTACATTTTGGTTAAGCAGAAAATTGCATATGAAACAGTCAAAATACATTTTTTGAGATTTCAAATTGGTCTATTTCAGATGTTTTCACTGATGGAAAGCGAAAATATTTTACCTTAATTTTAAACCTCTTCAAGGTTGAACAGAAAAAGAAGCAGAGATAGCATATTCTTAAATCGTTTTCACCACTATTTATAGTCTATTCTTCTATCTGATAAAATAAAATGACTTGAAACCAAATTTTTGTTAGGTTTCTGTATTGATGAGTGAAATTATAAAAATAAAATATGGGTAGACTGTTTCCTGATATGTGCTATAAGTTTAATTAGAATTTTCGCAGCCTATTACAAGTCATGATATTTTGTAATTTGCCTCCTGTTTTATTAAATGCTTCTAAATTATTATTTTTTTTTCTGGTGCCTGTAAAGACTGTGAGTATTGATTTATGCTATACATATTGATTTATTATTAGTTAATTTTTTGTATTTATAAGGAGTAATTTAGGGTAATAATTTATTATTTTAGTTATTTATCAAACAGTTCGTGATAACGAACTGTAAGTAAGGAGCGACCCGGCTCAATAGTAACCGAAACTCTAAAAAACGGAATTTTGATACCAATAGATACATCAAAAGAATTGGATTTTTATGCTGATTTGAAATATAGTTTCATCAAGTTTAGTTTTACCCATCAAAAAATAGGAGCCTGAGAAAATTTGCCTCAGTTTAGAAAAAGAGGGAAACACCCCTAAAAGTCATAAAATCTTAATGAAAATAAAACCATCAGAATCAGCGTGTCAGAGAACCCTACTATAGAGGTTTCAAGCCCCTATCTGCAAAAGTGTGGAATTTTGTATTTTTTGCCAGAAGAAAGATCATGGATGCATGCTTATTTGTTTATTTTTTTATTTTATTTTTTTTCCCAGGGGTGATCCTATTGACCTAGTGGTCCTAGAATATCGCAAGAGGGCTCATTCTAACGGAAATTAAAAGTTCTAGTGCCCTTTTTAAGTGAGAAAAAAATTGGAGGGCAACTGGGCCCCCTCCTACGCTCATTTTTTCTCAAAGTCACCCGATCAAAATTTTGAAAAAGCCATTTTGTTCAGCATAGTCGAAAAATCAAATAGCTAGTCCTTGAGGATGACTTAGTCCCCCAAGGTATCCGGGGTAAGGGCTGCAAGTTATGAACTTTGCCTATTGTTTACATATGATCTGGGGAGGAGGTTACATGGGAGGATCTTTCCGTGGGGAAAGGGAATTTGCTTCGAAGGGGGTGCAGGATTTCCCATCATTATTTAAAAAACGATCAGAAATTAGAAAAAAATAAGTTTTTTCAACTGAAAGTAAGGAGCAACATTAAAACTTAAAACGAACAGAAATTATTACGTACATGAGTGGGTTCACCCCCTAGTCAATACCTCGCTCTTTACGCTAAAGTTTTTTTTTTAGTACTTTCAAAAGAGCTATTTATTCTAATTAAACAGCCTTTGTGATTCAGGGGTCATTCTTAAAGAATTAGAACAAAATTTTAACTTTAGCGTAAAGAGTGAGACATTGACTGGGGGGTGAACCCCCTCATATACGTAATAATTTCTGTTCATTTTAAGTTTTAATGTTGCTCTTTACTTTCAGCTGAAAAAACTTGTTTTTTTTTATTTAGTGTTATACTAAGGTGATGTGCTTTTTTGCCTGGGATAGTTAAGGGATAGTTAAGGATGATGTGCTTAGGGATAGTTAAGAGGGAGGGGTTTCAATTAAACGAAAACGCTATTTGCATACAAGTTTTCAAAAGGGCATATAAGCAATATCATAGGAACCTCCGCTCTACAATAGCTAAAAATATCATTGAAACTTTTAAAGAAGCTAATTCAATTGCAAATTAAAAGTTCTAGTGCACTTTTTAAGAGTAATAAGAGATTGGAGGGCAAGCAGCCCTCCTCCCATGCCCATTCATTTTTTAAACACATCCAGTCATAAAATTTTAGACGTTCATCATGTGCAGCCCTAGTAGAATGGTCCAGTAGCTATGTCTCTAGGGATATGTCGACCCCCCCCCCCATAATTATGTAATTGGCCCATTATGTTTTAAAACTAAATGTTGCTTTAAAACTAAATAAAAAGCACTGTGTGTATGGTTGCAGAAGTAAATAGAGAACCATTGGGGGTATTAAATTGAAAGTTTCAGCCGACGACTATTATTACTTCTGCTCTTACAATTTAAATAAATCAAAATATTGTAAGTGTATCCTGGTTGTCAAAGAGCATAGATAGGAAATTTTGTTTTTAAATCAATTTATGTTCGTTTTTTATTGATATAGTCATTCCATGGAACACAATATTTTATATATTTTCATTCTTTTTCTGTAAGAATCCATAATTTGGCTTGCTATCTGTATGTTGGAGAAAAATTTTTTCAATAATTTTTAGTCATGACACAAACATTATTGTTTAATTTAATTTTTTGGCTGGGCCTTACCATACCTAGTTGTATGTCAAGGTTGATGCACCCCATCCTATACAGCAGACTCCCATGGACGGAATGTAGCTTTGGGGTCTTTCTTTTTTTATGACTGAATTCATGGTGCCAAACCACTAAAAAGCTAAGGCAGCTGGTATACTACTGGTCAACCGTTCACCTAGGTTTTCTCTCCAGAGTTTTACTTAAGGTTCCTTTTAAGTAACCACCAGACGGGTTTTCATGGAAATAAAAAAAAACAAGTTTTTTAAACTGAAAGTAAGGAGCGACATTAAAACTTAAAACGAACAGAAATTATTCCGTATATGAAAGGGCTGTCCCCTCCTCAACGCCTCGCTCTTTACGCTAAAGTTTTTTATTGTTTTAAAAAATAAAGTTGTGAGACAGAGTCAAACTTTAGCGTAAAGAGCGAGGCGTTGAGGAGGGGACAGCCCCTTTCATATACGGAATAATTTCTGTTCGTTTTAAGTTTTAATGTCGCTCCTTACTTTCAGTTTAAAAAACTTGTTTTTTTTATTTAATTTCTGATCGTTTTTTAGTTAATGCAGCTTTTATTTGCATAAAAATTTTACTTTTCTTTTGCTAAATGGATGTCTTTACAAATTAACTTACGTAACTAACTTCTATATTCGTATATTTTTCTTCTGGCAAAAAATACAAAGTTGCAGATTTTTGCAGATATGAGCTTGAAACCTATGTAATAGGGTTTTCTGATACGCTGAATCTGACGTGTGTGATTTTCATTAAAATTCTTTCACTTGTAGGGGATGTTTCCCCCCTCTTTAAAAAATCGAGTAAATTTTCTCAGGCTCGTAGCCTTTGATGAGTAATACTAAACTTAATAAAATTTATATATTTAGGATCAGCATTATAAACACATTCTTTTGATACATTTATTGACATCAAAATTTCGTTTTTAAAAGTTTCGATTACTATTGAGCCGTATCGCTTGTTTTTTTATTGTTTTTTTTTTATTACGTATATGTTATTACTTATATGAAGGGGTTCTCCCCTTAGTCAATACCACGCTCTTTACGTTAAAAGTTAAAAACAAATTTTGATTCACGAACCCCTGAATCACAAAGGCCGTTTAATTAGAATAGATAGCTCTTTTGAAAGCACTAAAAAAAAAACTGTAGCGTAAAGAGCGAGGTATTGACTTGGGGGAGAACCCCCTCACATACGTTATAATTTCTGTTCGTTTTAAGTTCTAATATTCCTTCTTACATTTCAGTTGAAAAAACTTGTTTTTTTTTTTATTTAACTTCTGATCGTTTCTTAAATAATGCTTGGAAATCCGGCGCCCCCTTCATAGAAATGTCCCTTACCCCAAAGAAACATCCTCCACGGAAATATTCTCCAGAGTAATCCCCTCCTCTAGCCCCCCCCTCCAGAAAAAATCCTTCCTGAAAATGGTTGTATACTTCCCAATAACCAATAAATAATGCTGGCAAGTCCGGCGCCCCCTTCATGGCATTTTCCCTTCCCCCATGAAAACTTCCTTCATGGAAAGATCCTTCCATATAGCCCCGACCCTCTCCTTCCCCCACCTACCAGAAAAAATCTCCTCTGAAAAAGTCTGTATACTTCCCAATAACCAATACTATATGTTAACATTGAGTAAAGTTCATAACTTTCAGCCCTCCCCCTGGGGACTTTGGGGGATCAAGTCATCCTAAAAGACATTTTTATCATATTTTCGACCATGCTGAACAAAATGGCTATCTCAAAATTTTGATCGGGTGACTTTGGGAAAAAAATGAGCGTGGGAGGGGGCCTAGTTGCCCTCCATTTTTTTTGGTCACTTAAAAAGGGCACTAGAACTTTTAATTTCCGTTCCAATGAGCCCTCCCACGATATTCTAGGACCACTGGGTCGATACGATCACCCCTGGGGAAAAAAAAAAAAAAAAAAAAAAAAAAACAAACAAATAAACACGCATCCGTGATCTTTCTTCTGGCAAAAAATGGAAAATTCCACATTTTTGTAGATAGGAGCTTGAAACCTCTACAGTAGGGTTCTCTGATACGCTGAATATGATGGTGTGATTTTCATTAAGGTTCTATAACTTTTAGGGGGTCTTTCCCCCTTTTTTCGAAAATCAGCCAAATTTTCTCAGGCGCGTAACTTTTGATGGGTAGCACTAAACTTAATGAAAGTTATATATTTGAAATCAGCATTGAAATCTGATTCTTTTGATATATCTATTGGTATCAAAAACCCGTTTTCTAGAGTTTCGGTTACCATTGAGCCGGGTCGCTCCTTACTTACAGTTCGTTACCACGAACTGTTTGATAACATCCTTCAGGGCAGAATTTTAAATAGAGGTGTGGCGTTTTACAAAGCTGTTCTTCAAGCGCTCAGCAGCATTGCTAACACTTTAAAGTAAACTGTACCAATTTTCCGACTAAAATTGTACCACACTAGATTAATTTGTACTGTCTAAACAGCAGGTTAAAAATTTGCCGTAACAAGATGACAGTTTTCGATAAGCTAAAACTTGCACATATTTAAATCAGAAATGAGTAAATAAAACGAAAACGTAACCAGAAGTTTATATTGCACCAAAATATTTCCAAGTGTACTGGATTGTACCGAGACCTCTATATTGTACCAAAAAACGGCATAAATGTACTGCGTTGACAACGCTGGCACTTAGTGCGTGGTATATCCCTGTAGGTAATCCGACTGTATCGTGAACATTCTTCCTACTAAAATTCCACTTAATTTTATGCTATAATCCGTAGTAAGGTGCTAAATTTGATTTTTTTCATGTAGTTTTCCTGTATTTTGCACTCTTTAACCCCACCTTTCCTTCCTGTAGTGTGTTGTCCCTACCTTTAAAAAATTATGCCCAAAAAGCAAGCATATTTTTTTCATAATTTGAAACATTTTCAAGATTGAACAGAAAACACAGATAAAACTCAATTCAGAAAAATATTTCAATTTCTTATAAAATGTAAATTATTTAAATACAAACTGTTTTAAACTTTCAGATATAGATACATAATTTTTATATAGGGCAATGGAATGACAAAGTTAACTTGAGATTTTAGATCTATGAATAGTGGATTGATAAATAAGTCAATACTGAAAATAGTTTATTGTAATTTCAAAAGGTATTCAACCTTTTAGAGATTTTATACTTAAACTACTTTTGACTACCGTTTGTGGTCAGCTTTTTGTATCTGGTAAAATATAAATGGTTTAATACACTGGTTTGTTAATCGTTTATGTCCTGGTGAAAATGTACCCTTATTTGTCTTTTTTAAATGATATTCAAAGTAGTCTTTTCTCGAAAAAAAATCTAGCAAGACTGTAGAATGAGTCGTCCTAACCGAGCGGTTAGCGCACTAGACTTGAAATCCTGAGTGCAGGGATTCGAGTTCTGATGTCGCTGGTTTTTTGGTTTGGAACGGGGGTCAATGGTGTGACTTTGTAATTTCAGCCTGAGTCGATCCAGCTTTAAATGGGTACCTGGAAAAATCTGGGGAAAAACTAAAAAAATTAGGAAAAATCAGGAATATTTTTTTTTATGAAAAATATTTTTAGATGTAGTTCTGCAGTTTTGGCAATAGCAGGCTCCAAAGTGAAAAAAAAGTAGCAAAATATGAACTAGAATATATGATACGAAACAGCTTAAGAGTGGCTTTCATTTGAAGGTGTAATTGTCTTTGGGAATAAACAGATTGTTAATGTTTGAATTTTTTCGGACGAAAAGCTTTGTCAAATTTAGCTAATCAGTTTTGTTTTTTTATTTTGACGGTTCAACTTGGCAACACTGAACAAATGTGTTATTACCCTAAGAACATTGTAATTTTGAAACAACCAAAGAAAAATCATAAAAATAGCGAATTTCAGGTATAAATAGACCTAAGATGTGTCCAGAGGGTAGCAAATGTTTTTATTTTGACGTTCTTGGTATTTTAAGTAAGGTTCTGACAGGAATTGAATTTGACTTCGGCAGATGGATTCCAGGTCGCATGACGAAAAAATAGTGTTTGAATGTGTGATTGTTAGGTTCGTTTCTCTAAACTAAACAATAGTTTCTTGTTCGTGTACCGGTAAAAATGTGCCCCTGCTATTCTTTTTTTAAGATTTAATTATTTTTTAAGATCAAGCTTCAATCTCCCATTGAAGGGACTTTCTGCGTCACTCCAGGAAGTCGAGAATATGTAAAAATTTTGCGTTTTAAAGTTTAGCTTCTGTTCGTATATGAAATTGAAATAAAAAGAAAATACCTTTTTTCAACTGACAGTAAGAAGCAACATTAAAACTTAAAACAAACTTAATTTATTCCTTAAAGGAAGTTCTTTACAACACTCAAGTTCGTTACATCAAACTGTTTGATTAGTTTTCTTAAAATATTTTAGAGAATTTCGCTTTCAGTCTAACATACAAGATGTGAATTAAGTTGACCTTGTGAAGTGACGTTGCCGTTTTGAATTGACGTTGTTTGGTTGTTTCGCTTGAAAAAATAGCGGTCCACTTTTGAACTTAGCTTTGAAGGAAGATGATCATAATTCTCGAAAAGTTTTTTAGTTTGATGCTGTAATGGTTCTTCACAGAACGCCATAGTATTTCATGTTACGATAATGTTACGTTATTTAATCTTACGGAGCGTAACGCAACGTTACGCTCGTTAATAGAATAGAATCAGAAAAATAATAGAATCTCTGGATGAGCAATTAATAAATTTTGAAAGTAAATAAATCAGTTTTCCCTAGAAAGCCTTTCAGGCTTCGTCAGAGCTTGACTCTGTATCTCCATTTCAAACTTCTAATTTTTGAATATTTAGTTAGTGATGATTTTAGACGATGACTATGATGGTTTTGTGGATGACTATGATGGATGACCATGTGGATGTGGATGACGTTTGAATTTTTGACCTTTGAAAATATTCAAAACAAATTTTTGAATATTTAGTTAGTGATGATTTTAGACGATGACTATGATCGTTTTGTGAATGACGATGTAGGTGTGGATGACGTTTGAATTTTTGACGTTTGAAAATATTCAAAACAAATTTTTGAATATTTAGTTAGTGATGATTTTAGACGATGACTATGATGGTTTTGTGGATGACGATGTGGACGTGGATGACGTTTGAATATTTAGTTAGTGATGATTTTAGACGATGACTATGATGGTTTTGTGAATGACGATGTGGATGACGTTTGAATTTTTTACGTTTGAAAATATTCAAAACAAATTTTTGAATATTTAGTTAGTGATGATTTTAGACGATGACTATGATGGTTTTGTGGATGACGTTTGAATTTTTAACGTTTGAATATATTCAAAACAAATTTTTGAATATTTAGTTAGTGATGATTTTAGACGATGACTATGAGGGTTTTGTGGATGACTATGATTGATGACGATGACTACGATGGTTTCTAGTGTAAAAAACATGTTTTAAGTGACAAAGATTATATGTGACGCAACTTAGCCCCTTGGCATAGAAAATTAAGTATATAGTGGGAAAGCTGCTTACTAGTCTATACTGCTTGCAAAGACGTAAAAGATGTATATTATATAAATTATAGAAACATGAAATAAATTTTTGATATCTCAATTCATTTTTCGATATTTGGTCTGATATATCGATTTTGATGCAATAATACCTCTAATGTCAGGTTATACTTGTCATAAACGCGTCCAGATTTGTATTTGTGCATCAAGTATCGAGTGGTTCAAAGTTTACTACAGAAGCATCAAGTATTAAGCACATTAACTTAAATTCATTTCTGTAAAACTTGAGATTACGCTCATAATATGTCCCTGAATACTACTTTAAGCACTTTTTAAAACTAATTAAGAACTTCAACGCTAGCAGAATGTATTAAAATGTTATTTATAAAATCTATATCAAGAATCGCTTAGCATTAAAGCCAAGAGTCCCATCAACTCCTTTCAAAAAAGGAACTTGGGGGCAGTGTAAACTATACTTTTATAGTTTATACTTATGCTTTGTGTTTTAATATATTTTGGAAGTTATTTTGAAAATATTCTCAAATTTATTGTTCAAACTCTTAAAGATAGTTTTTATTCTTCTAGCAAGAGCCAGTTTTCAAACCTGAAACTCGTCCAGTTTGCACAGTCATCCCAGGAGATGGCGTTGGTCCTGAGCTTATGGAATCAGTTTTAGAAGTTTTTAAAGTAAGTTTCTTTGATATTTGACAAATAAATGGCTGGTAAACATTTTTGCTTATTTTTAATTCATTTCTGTTTAATGTTACATTATATGAATATTGTATTCAGTGTTATCCTTTGTTCAGTTTCAAAACTCGTGCTGAAATCAACACCATCCGCAAAAATTTGCTTATAGACGCCACTAAATTGCAGCGGCGTCAACACAAAATAAAACGCCATCTACATATTTGCTAATGTAATTCTAGTTTTTCACTGCTTTTCTTGTAACACGTGCTATGAGAAATAATTGTTGATGGCAATTCATTTAACAAAACGGCCAGAAACCTGACATTTAACGGAAACGGCCGTCTGCATATTATGAAGTAAGAATTGTTTTCTTACCATGTTTCCTTCTCTCCAGTTAGTTCTCTAGGCTTATACTGATTATTTTATATTATTTCATTATTTATTATTATTGTTGTATAAATATTCGTATATTACTTATTATTATTTTTTATTAATTATTGTATTATATTATTGGTGGCCGGCGTTTATCCCCCGGTGGTTACCCCCCCCCCCCCGGAAAATAGTCCCACTGGAAAATATCCCCCCCCCATCCGGTAAATACCCCCCCCCCCCCCCCCCGTGGAAAATAAGGCTTTCCAAATTTGAGAATTTATTTGAGTTTCATTTTTTTTTTATTTCCTTAGGGGGAAGGAATTTAGTACTTGTGTATTAAGTGCCACTCACTCAAATTTTCGCTGTGTAAAACTCGAGAACAAATTGGTTTCTTCGTTAGATTCTTTCATCTTAGTATGAGACAAGACAAACACAAGTGACAGAATAGATGAGAAATATATGATTTGGGCCATATATTTGCACATAGGGGGGGGGGGGGGGGTAAAGTTTTTGAACAGTTTGAAGTCAGAAAACAATTCCTTCTAGGTATGGACACTAAAAAATTACTGAAGAATAGCGAGGTATCTGTAAGATTCGTTAACTAAAAAAAAATACAGTATAAAGTAAATGTAATGTTTCATTTCAGTGTTTTTTTCCAAGTGTTAAGAGTTTTTTGTTTTTTTTTTTCAATGACCGATTTTCCAGGTGTTAAGTACTATTATTAGGTTAATGTAGTGTTTCATTTAAGTGTTTTTATGATGATCGCTGATCAAAGTTTATGTTATTTGTGCCTTTCATTTATGTTATTTTGCTATGTTCATGGCCGTATAGTTTGGCTTTAAAATACACTCCTCTGTCTATCTATCTAATATGCAGAATAACTGTACCAAACATATTTTGCATGCATACCCGCTATACTTTAATCTCCCCCCCCCTTAATATGCAAAGGCATAGCCCAAATTTGTTTCTAAAGTAACGAAAAACTACCGAAAAAACTGGTGTGTTCTCGAATTTTAGTACCAAAATTCGTTCCCCCTACGGAAATAAAAAAAAAACAACAAATAAAATTTTCAAATTTGGAAAGCCTTATTCCATGGGGGGTATTCTCAGGGGGGGGGGTAAACGCCTAGATTTATTATAATATCATATTTAATTAATTTCGGTTATGGCTTGATCGCCACATCAAAATTGAGTTTCTGCAATCAAGTGTTCCATATAGTTGTTTTTATGAAAGTTTAGTAAATAAAGATGGTGTGCAAGTAGGTTTTGTAATGTATTAAACGTTAACAAACTGCCTTATTTCTGTGAATTATCACAAAGATATATTAACTGACCCTTAGTTTTGGATTATATCTGAAAAAATCTTTTTCTCCATTAAATAATATTTTCTTTTTTTTTTGGAAAAAATAACAAGAACCCCTCAAAGGTTGATAGAATATCCTAACTTTCGTATTAAATTTTCGGATCATTGTATATGTGTACATTTCTTGTGACAAACAGTAAACAAATGGTAGATGCGAATTTTTTTTTAGTCTTTTTTCATAGTCTTTATAATAGCTTTTTAAATAAATAGCAATAGTTTTTTAATTAATAAAATTTAATTAATAATAATTACAACTTAATTATATTAATTATAATTGGTTTCATTGCAACTGAACCCCTGTCTAACTGAACGCCAAGCAATTGAACCCCTCTAACTGAACCCCGTCCAAGTGAACCCTTGTGCAACTGAACCCCCATGCAACTGAATCCCCGTGCTACTGAACCACCGTGCAGCTGAACCCCGTGCAACTAAACCCTTGTGTAACTGAACCATCACGCAACCAAACCCTCGTGCGAGTCAACCCCTATGTAACTCACCCCAATGTAAATGAACCCCGTGCAACTGAACTCCCATATAACTGAACCTCCTTACAACTGAACCTCCGTGCAATTGAACCCCCGTGCAGCTGAACCCTCATGTAAATGAACCATCGTGCCACTGAACCCCATACTTAGTTTTACGGTATTCTACAAATGTGAGGTAACATCATGGGAGAAAACTCAAGTTAGAATCTTTACTTGTTCAACCTTGCTGGAATTGTTTGTATTTTAAAGTCATTAAATGCCTGTCAAGATGATTAAATAAAAAATCCTTGTTTTGTTGTTGACACTGATAGACTCCAAGATATGAATTTGAGAGAAACTTTCCAGGAACAGGTAAATTCTAAACTGTAGAGTTTAAAATTTGACAATATAAAAGATGAATTGAGTAATTTTAAGAAAGTTGTTTGAGAAGTTGCTGATGGTGTCTTAGGGAAGAAAGATATAAAAGCATCTAGGAATATTAGTGAAAATGCTTTTTAATAGAGAGGAGAAGGGGCCTGTACAAGATGAGTGATAAATCATATGAAAATAAGTGGAATGTTAAGAAAGCGGAGGAAAGCATTAAAATGTGAATTAAGGAGGTCTAAAGGGAAGGCCAATGATGAAAATGCCAAAGATGTGGAAGATGAAGCCAGACGGCATAATAGTAATATCTTGTACTGGCATGTTAATAAGTTGAGAGGGTATAGTAAATCTGAACTTTTCCCTGTTGAAGATAAGACGGGTCTTGAAAAGGGGGCAGTCGTTGTAGTAGTAGAAGTAGTATTAGCAGTATGTACATAGTGCCTTTTGGTTAGTTCAACATCCCCATCAACGTACCTGAAAGTTCCAACATAATGCTCAAAGCGGCTCAGAAGGTATTGCTAATGCGCCCTTTTGCAACTGGATACACATAGTGTTTTGATTTAGTTCAACTTCCACATCAGCATTTCCTGAATTTTTCACCTTAATACCATTAAATTTAGTAGTGGTCGTGGTAGTAGTAGTCATAGTAGTAGTAGTAATGGTAGTAGCAGTAGCAGTGGTAGTAGCATGCACATTTTCCCTTTTGGTTGGTTGAGCCTAATACTTTAGCAAAAAAAGTAAATCAGATGTCACAAATTATTAAAGCAGCTTTGTTTCTCCTTTTTTCAAATGAATCAGACCTTTTTCTGAACGTTGAGTAATAAACATCTGCATTGAAATTTTTTGAACTTTGTGAATTTAGACAACGAACTTTGATCAGATGTCTTTGAGGAGATTACTTTTAAAAAGGGTATGAGAGGGGGACTAGTTGTACTCAGGCCTTTTTTCAACATTCCCTCAACATACCCTGAAAGTTTATACTTAATACCCTCAGCTGTTCTCGACATATTACAGGTACTTCTTGTTGTAAAACTGGATGTACATATTATCTCTTAATTTAGTTGAAGGTGCCCCTAAAAATTTCCCGAACAGTGTGACGGTTGATACCATCAGCCGGTCTTTAGCTATTGCTTGTATTTCCTTTTCATAACCAATAAAGGGAAAATTTTTTTTTTTTTTATTGTGTTTGGAATTCCTTGACATTTCTCTAAAGTTTGACCTAATACTTCATGCTTTTTTGGATATCAAGGATCCCATATACCCTCTTTTCTTGATATGTTAACAGTAGGCAACTTGAATAACTTACAGCCCTTGCACCAGGGACTGGGGGTTGTGAACCCTAGGGGCACAGTTATTTAAAATTTGGACTGTTCTAAATAAAATGGCTGTCTCGAAATTTTCATCGGATGAATTTGGGAGAAAAAGGGCCATATGGGTGGTCCGATCACTTTTGTCTCTTAAAAAAGGCATTAGAACTGCTGACTTCCGACAGTAAAACAGAGCTGTTTTATGAATGATCTTGACAGGCATTCATACTAAGACTTTAAAAAACAAACAATTCCAACATGATTGAACATGTAAAGATTGTAATTTATATTTTACCCCAGTATAATGCCTCATTTTTGTAGAATACTGAAAAACTAATTCGGGGAGTTCGGTTGCACGAGGGTTCAGATACACGAGGGTTCGGTTACACGAGAGTTCAGTTACACGAGAATTCAGTTACATGGAATTGAGTTGCACGGGGAAAGCTGTCAATTTTAAATAGTTTTACACATCATTTTATATGAAATACCCATTCTCAATTGAAGTGTCTTTAATCTCTACCATTTCTTATTTGTTTGTCGCTAGAATTAAAGAAAACATTAAAAAAAACACAACACAAAACAGCTTTTAAATCCTAAATAAGAATATAAACTTTACTAAAATACCAGATGTAATACCCCCAAAAAGAAAAAAAAATATACAAAATGCCCTGTATTTAATACTCTTGTTTAAATTTTTATGTTTGCAAATTTAGAAAGTAGACTCAAACAGCATAAAATAATCATAGAAAATAGACTAGAAACAACACAATTTAGAAAATAGGCTCTAAAAACAAAAAAAAAAACAATCATAGAAAATAGGCATAGAACCATAGAAACAGCAACATTTAGAAAATAGGCTTCAACAGCATAAAATAGTCATAGAAAATAGACATAGAAACAACAAAATTTAGAAAATAGGATCTAACAACAAAAAACAAACATGGAAAATAGGCATAGAAACATAGAAACAGCGAAATTTTGAAAATAGGCTCCAGCAACATAAACAATCATGGAAAATAGGCTTAGAAACACAGAAACAACAAAATTTAGAAAGTAGGCTTCAACAACATGGAATAATCATGGAAAATAGACATAGAAACAACAAAATTTAGAAAATAGGCTCTAACAAGAAAAAACAATTATAGAAAATAGGCATAGAAACACAGCAACAACAAAATTTAGAAAGTAGGCTACAACAACATAAAATAATCATAGAAAATATACATAGAACAAATTTTATAGCAAATAGGCATAGAAACAAAGAAACAACAAAATTTAGAAAATATGCTCCAACGACATAAAACAATCATAGAAAATAGGCATAGAAACAAGAAACAAAAAATTTAGAAAATAGGCTCTAACAACATAAAACAATCAAAAACAATCATAGAAAATAGGCATAGAAACGCAGAAACAACAAACTTTAGAAAATAGGCTCCAACAACAGAAAACAATCATAGAAAATAGACATAGAAACTCAGAAACAACAAAATTTAGAAAATAGGCCCCAAGAACATAAAACAATCATAGAAGTGTCGAAAAAGACCAGAAATTTTCGATTCAGCACTTTTGGAAATTTCATTTGATCTTCTGCTCCACAATATTACAAATAAACACGATAAATAGCAATTGCGTTGGGCTGTTACAAAATTTTAAAAGAGACCACAAATATATATAAAAAAAAAAAAAATCTCAAAGGGGTCAATTAAAAATACAGATGAGGGAGATTACAGATTATATATTATTGATGATAGTCTAAAATGTATTTTTAAAATCTACGAGGATGGCATTTTCAATGACAATTCAAGACAACAAGCCAGCGTCTCGTGTATTTCGAATAATAAAAAAGATAAAGACACTCAGCCCAAAAAAGGTACCCAACACATAGCCTACTTACACGATATATACACAATACGACATACACAATATAATGCAGCAGTTGTTTCTGAGCTTGTGTTCTGTTTGAAGTACAACATAGCATTTGTTTTGACACAACGACTGTAGTTTATAAGATGTAAGTAAGTTTATTTATTTATTAATTTTTTTTTGTATATGACTTTTTTTGTATATTTTTTCTCTTTTGTGTTATTTTTTAGTAAGTGTTAACTGTTAATATAGTTTTTTCCCCTTTTTTCATGTTAGTAAAGTTTTCCGAAGTTCAAGCCAACATATTTTGATTCATATTAGGCCTAGTATATGTGTAAGTTTTTTCCCCTGACGTTCACTGTGTTATCTGAGAATTTCACTTGTTTTTTTTTTATTAATTTTGATTTCATTTCAAATAATATTTGAAATGAAAGCTATATTTTGATTTTATTTAATTGTTTCTCAAAGAGAAAAGAGGTTGGGGGCCTTTTTGCCAAACGGGGGGGGGGGATTTATCCGTATTCCTCCATTTGTACGGATGTTACCAAAGCTAAATAGGAATAATTCTTATCGAGGAATTTCAATTTCATGATTTTGCAAAAGTTCCCCTTTTCTTATACTTCATTCCAGTTTTTGTTTTGTTTCTTATTTCAAAATAGACTGACCGCTTTTTTTAAGGCTTTTTTTGGGTTTTTTTTTAAGGCTGCAAAAAAAAAGTAAAAGATTTTGTGCATAAAAGAATTGGCAATAATATAAAAGAAATAGTAACAATACAAAAGGCGTAATAATATGAAAGCAATAAGACTTGAAATAATTTTAGTTAAAACTAGGAATAAGTATCTTACAAAGGAACCATTTGAAAAAAACAACAGCTACTACGGACTAGGGTTCGCTCTTAACTAGGTTGTTCCTAGGGGTGGGGGATGGGCTTGACATATTAACGTACTTTGAACTTCCAGTAAAAAATTTCGATTACCCCAGATAAGAAATCATCACAAGTGTCATGAAAATAAATGTCTAAGTTTAATTAAATGTAATTGATAAAATTTTCCCCATCCTGTTAAAGTAAACAAACAAAACCTTTGTCTTTTCTTCTTCTTTATTTTTAATTTCAAAATAGACTAAATTGACTGAAACATTTTCTTTTCCAGGCGGCTGGTGTCCCAGTCAACTTTGAGCAGTATTTTTTAAGTGAAGTTCATAGCTCTTTAAGCGTTCCGTTAGACGATGTTGCTGCATCCATCCTTCGCAATGGAATATGTTTAAAAGGAATCCTAGCTTCTCCGGATTACAGTCGAACCGGAGAAGCACAAACAATTAATATGAAGCTACGGTAACAATTAAACATGTATATGCTCGCTCTTGTGCACTAGGAAGGGTGAGAAAATTCCCCCTGACATGCACCTGAGAATTCTCTTTGTTGTAATTTTTGGAAAAACCTGAACAAAATGTTTTGTTTTTTTTACTACTGTATTAACATGTTATTTGCTCTATAAGTCAACAGTCCAAAATCCCAAGATATATATATATATATATATATATATATATATATATATATATATATATATATATATATATATATATATATATATATATATATATATATATATTTATATGTATATATTTGAAATTTTTATCAAACATTGTCAGCACCGATGGAACAAATTCTTTTTTTTGTTGAGAATACTTGTTATAGCCAATTCTGTAATTTTCTAAGGCTTTTACTTACACATAATTGAAAAAAATTTCCTTACTACAAAAGCAAATAAACTTAGCTTTGCTTTTTAATATCTCTTTTAAAAGGAGTTCCAATTGTTGGTTTACTGGTTAATCCATCAGCTTGATTAGAAAAAAAGTTCTCATCTTTTGATAAAGGTCTTCATCTGTCCACTTCTACCAATCAAATAAATGGACCTGATAAACGGGCGAATGTCAAGGCACTGACTATTTATGATGTGCCCAATTTTGCGAATAGTGTTTCTAGGAAGTTGTCTTCAAAATAAGCGTAAATTGTGAAATGATCTTTCTCGTTGCTAAAAAAAATTTGAATTAAAACACAGTCTATATTCTGCTGTTTTTTTTTATTTGCAACTTTTTTTTATTTTTTTTTCATTATTTTTTTTTTTTTTTTTTTTTTTTTTTAGTCACAGTCTTTTGTAATGTGTTCAATTAGGGGATATTAAATAATGAGTTAATTTCCCAATAAGCATTCCTGTAAGCTGTTACTTTTGGAACAAATTACGAAATGGTTTTGCGAAGATATTCTTCAACGTTCCTACAGAAAAAAAGAGTGAAAGTTGGTCGCTATTTTACTCTCACTTGTGGTGGGGTAGTGGTAGCCTTTTATAATGTGCTCATTTAGGGGTATTTATGATGGGTTTGATTTTGTAATAAGTATTTATGTAAGTTATTGTTGTCGGAACAAAATACGAAACTAAAATAGAGAAAATAGTCTCTGACGTTCCTAAAAAAAAAATGAGTTATAGTTGATCGTTATTTTACTGTGGCTTGCGCTGGGTTAGTGGTAGACTTTTATAACGTGTTCAGTTGGGTGGTTTTTTGTGGGTTATGTTTTACAGTAAATATTTCTTGTAAGTATTTAATTTGGCAGTAAGGATTTCAGTAAGTAATTGTCCGTGTCAGAAAAAGTTGCACAATATTTTCAAAATTCCTATAAAAAATTAATTCAAATCCAATCGTTATTTTACTCTTTGATTTAAAACTTGCAATGGGCTATTGACATTTTATTTTATCCTGTGCATCAATTAGGAGATATTTACGACAGGTTCTATTTTGCAACAAACATTCAAAAGAAGTTATCAATCTCAGAACAAAGTACAAAAATATTTTTTTTCGCACTTTCTGCGAACAAAATTGAATTATTCAATAGTTATTGCCCTTTTGACTGTTTTGCCCTTTTGATTTGATGCTTGCAATGGGCTTGTGATAATCAATTGGAGGCTACTTATGGTTGGTTTTAATTTTGCTACGAAGTAGTTGACAATGTTAGAATAACATTTGCAGTTCATTTGTGCAACAAATCTCATGGTATGATATGGGGGACCAGCCCTTAGGCACCCGTTGCCTGGTGCTGAATTACTATTTCATAACGAATGTGTTGAATATCGTTTCTTTTATTTCGTCGATAAAAACGTCGGCATTAACCAGATTTCGGACATCCACATTAACATATATACAACTTCTGGGGGCTTAGACTCCCCCCCCCCTTCTACTACTACTACTACTACTAAACAACTCATCGCAGCACCAAGCCGCCTGAGGCCAACACAGCTACGCACGCTCCTCCTCCACCCCAATCTATTCAAAGCCTCCCTTTTTACACCCGCCCACGAAGTTCCCATTTCCTTTAAATCTTTCTTTATGACGTCCTCCCAACCCAGGCGGGGACGACCTGCTTTCCGTTTAGCCCTAGATGGTTGGCCGAAAAGAACAATCTTCGGCAATCTGTCATCCTTCATCCGAACAACATGCCCTAACCACCTCAACCTTTCTTTCATTATAGACCTAGAAAGTGGTATTGAACCACATTTTTCGTATAGCCTATTGTTTGAAATACGGTCAGTCAGCCGGGTACCCAGAACAATCCTTAAGCAATTTCTCTGGAAAACATCTAGCAAATCTTCATCCGCTTTTCGGAGCGTCCATGCTTCAGAGCCATATTTGACCACTGTCATCACTGTAGCTTCTAAGATTCTAATCTTGGTTTGCAGACTTATCTTCCTATTCTTCCAGACTTTTTTTAACTGTGAAAAAAACACCCTGAGCCTTGGCTATTCTATTTTTAACATCTTCACTGCTCCCACCATCTTTACTAATAATACTACCAAGGTAAGTGAAACTGCCCACCTGATCAATCTTTTCATTACCCAACGTCACCTTTTCATCTTCACTTATTCCTAGCCTTAGTGACTTGGTCTTCCTAACATTAATTTTCAAACCAATACTAGCACCCTGAACTCGCAAAACCTCTAAAACTTCATTCATTTTGCTCACACTTTCATCTAGGATGCTTAAATCATCAGCATAATCCAAGTCCAGGAGACTTTTTCCTCCCCATTTGATTCCGTGGTCTCCCATTGCCTTTCCTGTGCTCCTTAAAACAAAGTCCATCAAAATAATCCATATAAAGGGGGATAGAACACAACCCTGCTTAACTTCTGATTTAATACAAAACCAGCTGCTAACCTCATTTCCTACCTTAACCGCAGCAGTGTTATTCTCGTACATAGCACTAATCACTTTAATGTATTTGTCTGGTATACCATACAAGGATAAAACCTTTACTAAAGCTCCTCTATCAACAGAATCGAACGCTTGCTCATAATCTATAAAACTAAGGACCAAAGGTGTTTGAAAACTTAGGCACTTCTCAATTATTAACCTAAGAGTGAAAATTTGGTCAACACATCCTCTACCTTTTCTAAAACCGCACTGCTCTTCTCTTAAAACTTTGTCTACGGCATCTCTCAGTCTAAAAAGTATCATATTACTAAGCAATTTGCTACCTACAGAGACCAGACTAATGCCTCGATAATTACCACACTCACTTTTATCACCTTTCTTATAAAGTGGCTTAATTAAGGTTTTCCTAAAATCATTAGGTACTTCCCCTTTTTCAAAAATCATATTCATAATCTCCAATAACTTATTTCTAACCTCAGAGCCACCATATTTAAGAAACTCATTTACTACCCTATCAGCACCTGGAGCCTTATTATTCTTTAATCCTTTTAGTACTGTTTCTAATTCCTCCTCACAAAACAAATCTTCCTTCACATCCAAGGTATCACAAACTTTTTCATTTTCCTCTATATTTTTTCCTGCAACTCTATCTCGGTTAAGCAAATTCTCAAAATGTTCGGCCCATCTCGCTTTAGCTTTTGTCTTATCGCTAATTGCCACCCCATTCCTATCTTTAACTGGGACAAGTCCGGATTGACTACTACCTCTCAATTTGTTAACGTGCCAGTACAATATTTTACTATTATGCCGTCTAGCTGCATCTTCTAAATCCTCGGCAATTTTATCCATGGCCTCCACTTCACACCTCCTTAGTTCATATTTCAATGCTTTCTCCACTTTCTTTACATTTCTTTTGTTTTCATGTGATCTATCACTCAGATAATTCTTGTACAAGTCCTTTCTCCTTTCTATTAAACTTAAAGCTTTTTCACTAATATTCTTAGCTGCAGTTCTAGCTTTCTTCCCTAATACACCTTCAGCAACTTCACAAATTATTTTTCTAAAATTATTCCAACCATCTTCCACATTATCAAATTTTAAGCTCTCAAGTTTAGTATTCAACTGTTCCTGGAAAGTTTCTCTCAAATTCTCATCCTGGAGTCTACTAACATCATAACTTCCCGGGAGGTAATTACCCTTCCGATATTTCAGCTTTAAATTAACCCTTGACACTACTAGATGGTGATCTTTACTTTTAACATCAATAACAGCACTCCTATATACCCTAGTATCTTGTATTGATCCTGCCAGTCTTCGATTTACTATAACATAATCAATAAGGTTTGCTGTCTTACCATCACGTGAATACCATGTTAGCTTATGAGCCATTTTATGACCAAACACCGTATTGGTTATAACTAGATTGTTATACCTACAAAATTGCAAAAGTCTGTATCCATTACTGTTTTCTTTTCCTACACCAAATTTACCTAAGCTGGGATACCATCTATCCATATTTCTACCAACCTGGGCGTTAAAATCTCCCAGCAATAACATCATATTTCTACTTGGGACCTTGTCTATTTGCTCCTGTAACTGTAAGTAAAATTCATCTGAGTCACTAGTATCTCCATCAGTCGGTTCTACAGGGGCGTATACTACTATAACTGATACCTTGAACTTTCTAGTCATAAAATGAGCAATTAGTATTCTATTATTAATACCTTCCCAGCCTAAACAAGACTTAGCAGCTTCCTTATTCATCATGAGCCCTACTCCCTGTCTATGTAACCCATCCTTCCTGCCTGAGTAAACAAATTCTATATCACCTAATTTCATGCTTCCTACCCCTGGGATATGAGTTTCTGAAACTCCTAATAGATCCAGTTCGAATCGTCTGAATTCGTCAGTCAAAATGTCGATACGATAGTCATTTTTTAATGTCGTAACATTCCAAGTTCCAATTTTCATGTTCTTTAAATCATTGAAATTTTTTTCGCCTCAGGAAAAGCAATGATCCCGGATACCAGTGCAGGACGGGGATCACATATCTTTTCAAGTCTACACCGAAGTGCTTAAGCCGGCTTAGAACCGGACAGCAAGAAGTCCCTGGGACCTCCATGAATGGAGGCTTTGTGCAATCCTGGGCCCATCTTGGTCACAACATGGTTTTCAGCGCTTGGCGATGCTCTTCTATCAACAAGAGTCGAAATCCTGCACAGACAATCTCAAGCCTATTACCTCCGACTCATTATATATTCATGCCTACAAATATTATGCTACTACGGGGAGGCAACCCGTAATAGATAAATTAGCTAGGAAGAGGTTTTTCAGCCCAAAGACGCCCATCAAAACATACCAATCCCAGAAGAATTGTCCATTAGTCAGAATCCCGTGCGAATGCTGTGTCGTTTACTAGGCTATAATTTCCTCGAGGGGCGCCACTCCTCAAGTGGGAATAGAGTTGACCGCAAGGTCCCCAGTCTTGCAGGTACCCCGAAAAGGTCGAGGCAGCCCTTTGCAGAGGCCGTTGTCCATAGATCTGGATCTTACGCCCTGCCACAGTTGTCCTCCTATAGAGGATCCTCCCGCGATGGTGTTCTGCATCACCATGCAATTTAACCCATTGCTGGGAGAAGGTTTGCAACTCATGGAACTTGTGGATAAACAAGTGGGCCCTTTTGAGTGTACATTTGAGGGGCCTTCTTCCTCCTCCGCCTGTATTTATGACCCCGGGCAAGGGTGCCCCAGATTCTATTATGGACCCCCAGGGACAAGGTCCCCCCTTGGTCCATGCCTCCTATGGAGGTACCCTACATATCTGTAGAGTGTTCCCCTATCGCCACCTGGGGACATGCTGAATGGCCTGGGGGAGGCCAGATAAACGGATCACTTTTGTTTTGCAAAGGCAATAACTCAGTGACATATTTAACCTACTACTTATAAATATACATAACTCACTGACTAGGCCTATATTAGTTATATACAGAAATATATAACTCAGTGACACATTAAACCTACTACTTATAAATATGTGTAACTCACAGACTAGGCCTATATATGTTATATACAGAAATATATAACTGAGTGACATATTTAGCCTACTACTTATAAATATGTGTAACTGACTGACTAGGCATATAAGTTATATACAGAAATATATAACTCAGTGACATATTTAGCCTACTACTTAAAATATGTGTAACTCACTGACTAGGCCTATATAAGTTATATACAGAAATATATAACTCAGTGACAAATTTAGCCTACTACTTATAAATATGTGTAACTCACTGACTAGGCCTATCTAAGTTATATACAGAAATATATAACTGAGTGACATATTTAGCCTACTACTTATAAATATGTGTAACTCACTGACTAGGCCTATATAAGTTATATACAGAAATATATAACTGAGTGACATATTTATCCTACTGCTTATAAATATGTGTAACTCAATGAGTAGGCATACAAGTTATATACATAAATATATAACTCAGTGACATATTTAACCTACTACTTATAAATATGTGTAACTCACTGACTAGGCCTATTTAAGTTATATACAGAAATATATAACTGAGTGACAAATTTAGCCTACTACTTAAAATATGTATAACTCACTGACTAGGCCTATATAAGTTATATACAAAAATATATAACTGAGTGACATATTTAGCCTACTGCTTATAAATATGTGTAACTCACAGACTAGGCATATAAGTTATATACAGAAATATATAACTCAGTGACATATTTAACCTACTACTTATAAATATGTGTAACTCACTGACTAGGCCTATCTAAGTTATATACAGAAATATATAACTGAGTGACATATTTAGCCTACTACTTAAAATATGTGTAACTCACTGACTAGGCCTATATAAGTTATATACAGAAATATATAACTGAGTGACATATTTAGCCTACTGCTTATAAATATGTGTAACTCACTGACTAGGCATATAAGTTATATACAGAAATATATAACTCAGTGACATATTTAACCTACTACTTATAAATATGTGTAACTCACTGACTAGGCCTATCTAAGTTATATCAGGATTCTTACTATCTTGAGAAGTAAAAAGTTATGCAAATATAACTTGCAAAAGTAAATCTATGACCAAAAATATAACCTTTAAAGGCATTGCCAAGCTACTATTTCTACCTTTTTCTTTATTTTTAGGACCTAAAAAGATTCTATGCATCACAGGTCTTTTACTTAGCTTGGTAAACTTACAGCTTGTTATCTGCAATGAAATAACATATTTGCCATTCTCAGTAGGGAGTCTTTAGCTCAAAGAAAAACTGATCCACTCAAGTCATGGAAGTCTTGTAATATTGGTCTCAGAGATACCTATATAAATTTTCCATAAAATTAATGTCAATGTCCACCACCAATGCCCTCTTTTTTTTTGTAATGATTTTTTTCAGGATTTAAATATACGAAAATCTGTAAAAATTACAGTATGCAGCACAAGACACATCCGGGGAGAGGGGGGTCAAATAAGATTCCAGCAAATAAGTTCTAAGCTGTTTGAAGAACTTATTATATTTTCGAGTAAAACCAATATCTGATATTTCATTTTCTGCAGACAGCTTCCCCCCCTTCTCAAGGAAAAAATGTATTGATTTCTTATCCTTGGAAATTTTAAATCGATATATTTATTTTGATGTTTTTTTTTTTGGCAATCATCATTTTGTTCCTTCAAGTATATACCCAACGTTTTGTTTAGATTTTAACCATTGTCACCTAACCTTATTTTGCCCTTTTCTTTCTTTTCAGACGGCAGCTTGATCTATTTGCAAATGTAGTTCATATTAGAAGCCTACCTGGAGTTAAAAATAAACATAGCAACATCGATATTGTTGTTATCCGAGAAAACACAGAAGGCGAATATTCTGCTTTAGAACATGAAAGTGTTAAGGTAAGCTTAGAATATGTTTTTCTCCTGCTCCAAAGTTTTTTTTTCTTTTATGGAGTTCCAGTTTAGGCTACCAACGACTTAGCTCATTTGTCGGTGTATTGACAGAAAACAAAAGTTTGAGGCCTAACCTGCTAAAAAGAGACACAGAGTGAGGAGTTTGAATGGGTCGATGGTATTTTAGTGTGGTGATTCCTGGTGTATTTTTAGTGTCGTATTTTAGTGATTCCTGGTGTCGCTGGTTGTTTGGTTTGGAACGGGGGTCAATGGTGTGACTCTGTGAGCTCAGCCAGAGTCGACCCAGCTCTAATTGGGTACCTGGAGAAATCTGGGGTGAAAACAAGGGAAGCGTCGGTTGATTTGCTCCCGACCACGCACTGCACTCCCGGCCGAAGGCATTGAATCATGAGATCCTGCGTACCTGCGCTACGCAGACCATTGGTCAAGATGCGGAAAAGTTTTAAGGGTGTTATTTGCCTGAAGAGTTTTTCTGTAGGAAGCGGTTAATATTTAAAAGGGAAAAGCTTGTTTTAATCAGAATTTTTTAAGTATATTATGAAGTAACAGTGGTGGTTCTGGTCTCTTTTGCATCCGGGGCAAAATCTTGATTAGCGCCCCTCACCTCGGTCCCAAAAATTTTCAGACCAAATTTAAGAAAAAAATTCATTTATTAACAAGATTTTCATTCATTAACCAGATTTACATTTACTTAAATCTGGCTTTTCTTACTTTATACGGGAAAAGATATGGGGCAAATGAAAATTTTGAATTGAACTTGCCTATACTTACTACCAACTGTGCCCTCTACCTTATTAAAAAAAAAAAAAAATCAAAAAATACAAAGTGATTTTACATATTAGATTATTTATTTTAAATTTAGCGCTCCTAAAATTTCTGCGCCCGGGACAAGTGCCCCCACTGTCCCTCTTCTTAAACCGCCTTTGTGGAGTAAGGGATATTTGAAACTAACTAGCTCTAGATAAGGTATACCCTTATCTGGTCGCCGCCTCAGTCGGATGCACTATTTGGAATATAGACTCTAAAGCAAGAGAACGACAGCTAGATTCACTCTACGTATAACAGTATCCAGAAGTATCGAATAAGACAGTCGCGAACACGTTTATTGTTATGGTTGCCCAGAGCCTGACTTTCTCCAGAAGATTCTGTATCAACGAAAATATTTCCAATGACGATTCAGCCACACCCATTTGTTCACTTAAAGCCGAACTGCTATGGAAGAGTGTAGCTTACTTATTCAGACCTGTCTATAAATATTAACTTGAAGAACTTGCAGAATGACCTAGCTACGATGATTGAAGCAACAAGTGTTTAGCTTGTTGCTAAACACTATTAGTGTTGCTAAACACTATTTAGCAACAAGTGTTACGAGAAACAGATTGCATTCAACCCAGAACGGAGGTTTTCCACACCGGAAGTTTATTAAAAAAAAGAAACCAACAGATTGCTAATTTGGAATTTTTAAGGAGGAAAAGTGTTTTTATACCTAACTAATTAGTTTTACTTATCTACTTTCATGGCAGTTTTGCCAGGTTTGCTCAGGCCAGTTTTTTCCCTGATATTAAAGGCTCTTTTATTTTCTAAAATCTATCAGTTCAAGATTAGATTGAACTGGTAGATTGAACTTAGTGCTTTTTGTTATAATATTTACACTGGCTAGTTATAACTTCAAGATATGGCCAGAGCCTCATATTGAGGTAGGAGAAATTTCACCTTATATTCAGATCGTGGGACACGAACAAGGAGAAATCTGTGGAATACTTTTCAAAATTTTCTTAATTTTTGTGGGAAATGGGCCTTCTCTCCCCAAACAGTATCTAAGAGTGGTTATATCCCCTTATGTCGCCAGACCTAGTGCCGGATAACACAAAAGACAGTATTCTGAAGTGGGATATACGATTTCGGTTTACGATTGGAGAACCTGTATTTAGAGCAAAATATACTGCTCTGACCGTGTACAGCGAGGTGACTAATCGATTGGCAATTTAAGTTATTCCGCCTTTAAGAACACGTACTCCGCAGAGTGGGGGTGTTCACGTTAGAATTTATACGAACTGTTCATTTTGATAATACGAATGAAAAATCCTTAGAACTTACTGGAAGTCGCTGTGTTGCAATTGTCAATTAATCAATATATTTAATAAATTAGTACTTAACAGATGGTATCAAACAACCAACCAAAACTAATCCGACTAATTCTGTTACTAATACTTATCAAAACACAGCGGTCTTGGCAGTTGAATAGATAGACCTACAGAGATAGATGTGATAAATCTATACTTAATATATCAGTATGTTGAATTATTATCAAATTAAAATGTATTTATTACTATTAACATGTTATTTACATTTGACAAGTTTTTAAGCTTGAGGAATGTATAGCTCTTGATGCAATAATTGTACTTGAATCAACAGCTATCGATTGAAGTATTGAAATCTGAAAAGCCCCTGAATCTCCCAATCCTAAAATCAATTGGTATCTTTATTATATGGAAAGCAAGGGCGTATCCAGGAGTTTTTTCTGCGGGGATGGGGTTACATAAAACTTTACGGAGCGTATCAAAAATTGTTTAAATGTATTTTTGTTACTTTTTTAGTAACAAGTCGGACAAAATTTCAGGGAGAAGGGGGGTTCAAGCCTAGTAAACCCCAGTATACGGCCTTGATGGAAACTGCTTTTTTTTTACTTTTACAGTTTGCAATAAGCTTTGGATACTTGATGATCAGTTTGAAATTTGCAATAAATGCTTAAACTTTCAAACCATTTGATTAATTGAATTTAGTGAAGTAAAATCTGGTGGATGTCTAGTGGTGACTGTTGAAAGAAATACCAAGTAGTACTACAAACAGGTTTATAACTATTAAATTTTCAAACCCTCTTAAGAAGGTTGTAAATAGATGAGATAATGATTTTAATTATCCTTGAACACCAAATCTTCCCATCCTGTTAAACCTGTTAGGTATTTATACTGTCTGAGAATGGTAATCTAGAGATGGCCCCAGCATAAGGGCCACCCGATAATATTTTTTGACAGGAGACATAGTAGCTTCTAACATGGAGAATTTCAGTAATCCATCGTTAGTAGGCAACGCATAGTAGGAAATTGTTTAATATAAAGAATTAAATTGTTTGAACTAAGCAGTAAATTTCGAAACTGTTAAGTAAGTTCAGACTTGGATTAAAGTTCTACATTTTTGGAACAAGAATGAGCTTGTTTTTTACTGCTTCGAAAGTTCCTGATTCCGAGTCAAATTAATGTCAGTTTCGATCTTTCAAATTCCTTTTAACTTTACAGGAAGGATTGATTGATCAGAAAGAGTGTGTGTTATCGGCTCTATCTGTCATTTATGACTCTAGAAAAAAGTTCCCTGATTTTTTTTTCTCTTTAGAGAATAGAACGAAAAATATTACCAATATATTCGTTTTGCTCGAAAAGAGTAATGAAGAAATAAAGGTTTTACGAAGGAATATGAAGATAAAGAGAGAGGGAATGAGAGGGATAAGAGGACTGATTGAGGGAGCGAGAAGCTCATTTTGAAGATTTGTGGATGGGAGGGGGTTTGATGATTTTTGTATTGATTGCCCAGTTTTGATTTTTTCAGGAAGGAGGCCAGGTCGTATTAATTTGAATATACGAGTCCCAATCGTCCGAATCTTATGAAATTGTGACAATATGATTCATAGTATTTATCCAAAAAAAGAAAGGCTTGAAAGTGTTCTAAAGAACTAATAAGTTCTTGGATAACACCTAAGCGGAGAACCTATTCCCTCTCCCCAAGACATTTTGGTCACATGGGTAGCTTAGTTTGTTGAATTTTTTTTATATATTTTTTTTTATTTATTTTTTTTACGATTACTGTCTAGATTGGAGAATTATTTTCTCTTATTATGATTGTGGATATCGGTACTATTTTGGTCGAGTATATTCTTAGAAAAGAGGCAAGAATACTGCAAACTACAAAAGAAGAACTATACCACTTTCTTATTTGTGATGTCTCTAATACTCACATAGCATAACATTAAGTGGAAAGGATCTGGCTATTTGGGGGTGACTGTGTCTCACGGAAATAATCATACACTTGTTCTAGCAAGCTGTGAGGTGCGTGGAGGTTTTGAATCCCGTATTCATGCGCATATATTTAGTTTTGCTTATAAACGTGGAGTTGGCCGTTCGGTTACTTCTGTATGAAGGAGCGTGGATAAGAGACTGAGGATGAGATCTCACTCATTCTGTTAGGTTGGTATCTATGGTACTTATGCCTGTCCGTAAAGTTGTTTGGCAAGGCTCTACTACTTCATGTCATCTGTATAAAAATAGATTGTCCCACAAGAATGTGCCAGAAGCTGGTGCATATATCTACATAGCTTTCATGCGACAGTAGTCTAGGTGGTACTGTGTTCAGCTCGTCTCCTACCTACCTTGGACTACTGATGGCTTCCGATCGAACTCTACTCGCGAAGCACTGGTTAAGCATTTTTCTGTAAAGCGTCTGCAAAGCTGTTGGAGTTCTATTGCCTTGCAAAAGTCTCGAATGGTTTTTGGTAAACTCGAATTTACTCGAATGGCTTTATTTTGTACTCGGTATTCGACATGTTATGTCACTCTCTTCGTTTGGGTTTCTCTTCATCGGAATAGAGAAAACGTTCTGCCTGGTTTACTATAAGTGTTCATAGTTTTTTTTTTACCGCGAGTACTTTACCGTGAAAAAGAAATTGAAGAATGTAAAACAAATATGAGGTTGTGGATTCGTCTAATGCAGTTACTGCGTGAACTGTCCAGTTTTGTTGTTCGTATGAATATGAATTAAGTGTTTTCTTTTTCTTTATACTCCGTAGTAGAACTTTTTTGTTTTATACGAAGGGACGTTCGTTTATTTGATAAGATAAGATAAGATAAGGGTTTATTCCAAAAACAACACAACGCAAAAAAACAAATGACCTTCCATAGGCTAACGCTTGTTCGGAAGTATTTACCCTCTTAAAATTAACACTTATAATAACATAATAAAGAGAAAGAAGAGAAAAAAAGAGAAAAAGAAGAAAGAAAGAAAAAAAGAAGAAAAAATGAAAATCCTACACTCACTCGGCTCCTGGTCGCAATAACCAAAAATCAATACTTCACATACTCCAAAACTTCCCGCCGCCATCCCATAAATAATAAATAAACGAAACAAAAAAAAAAAAAAAAAAATATATAGGAAAAACGGGAAAAACGGTTTCCGGGCAAACCTGAGAGTGACTCAACTATACCACCCTTTAAACAAATTCATACAAATTCATACCTATGGAGACAAAGGGTTTTAAGGTCGCGACGGAATTCACATAGATTCGCTGAACTTTTTAAAGAAACAGGCAAATTATTCCAGACAACTGGCCCCACATGACGTATTGAAAATAGCGATCTAGTACTAGTAACTTGAGGTGTCCGTATATCTCTAGCATGACGAGTAGGATAATTGTGTACATCATCACCAGAAATAAATAAATTTAAAAAACACTTGGGAACCAAATTAGAAAAATACTTAAACATAAATAACCCATGGTAAAATTTCCCAAGACCTGACACAGGGATAATATTTAACTGTACATATTGGAATCTCACCGAGGTTCTCCGATTATCTCCGGACAACACTCGCAGTGCCATATTTTGTATCACACGTAACTGCTGCAAATGCACTGAAAATGTGCTAGACCATATACTCACGCAATATACTAAATACGGGTGAACTAACGAAAAATAAATCAATCTCAAAACAGAATCATGGAAAATATTTTTTAACTTTCTCATCATTCCAACATTTCTTGCAATCTTACTACTAATAAAAGAAACATGACTTTTAAAACTAAGGCATTCATCCACAATAACACCAAGGTATCGTATAGTATTTGTACGCTTAATTACATAATTCTCCATTTGCAAATCCAGAACCCAAGGGTAAAAATTTGATGATCTACCATATATAATAAAACCTGATTTACTATGGTTTAACAAAAGCTTATTCACTCTCATCCACTTATCTATACCTAACATACCTCTTCTCATTATCTCTATTAAATCAGATTCAGTCTTTGCTGCGGCAGTAAAATGGGTATCATCTGCAAAACTAGGAATAATCACCCTACAATTAGAATGTGCACTATCTAACAAATCCAAAACAGAAAATCGTAAGTCATTGATATAAACCAAGAATAAAAGCGGACCTAAAATAGAACCCTGTGGAACACCATAATCAACCATTCTTTCACCAGACCTCACATTAGAAATTTCAACGCACTGGGTCCTACCTCTCAAAAAAGTTTCAAATAACTTCAACGCATTTCCTCTAATTCCACAATATTCTAGCTTCATAATTAAAATTTCATGGTCAACTGAATCGAACGCTTTAACAATATCTAAAAAAATAGACGCCACCTTAAACCCTTGGTCCAAAGCATCATGCACAAACGTCGTCAAAAATAAAACTGCCTGTTCGGTAGACATCCCCTTACGAAAACCGAACTGATTAGAATGGAAAAAGGAAATATTCTCCAAAAACTCAGATACTCTAGAATTAATAAGTTTTTCTACTAGCCTAGAAATAACAGAAAGGAGGGATATCGGTCGATAATGATTCACATTTTTCCTATCACCCCCTTTAAATAAAGGTATTACTCTGGCACTTTTAAGACACTCCGGATATATACCACATTTAAAACTAGCATTAACCAGGTACAAAATTTGTTGCGATATCACAGGAAAAATTGACTTAAAAACCTTTGTTGTAATAAAGTCTGACCCGGATGCACTGTTTCGCATACCTTTTACCACATCACACAATTCTTTTTCAGTAACCGGTCGCAAGTACATAGAAACGTCACTACTTTCAGGCAAAAACTGAGTAAAATCACCATCACTTGCATGCTGCTCAACAGACGACGCTAACCGGCCCCCTACACTAGAATTTCAGACTAGAGTCTGAATATTGTTTCTAGTTAAAGAACAATCTGAGCGTCTGTTTACATATTGAGAGAGGATGTCTATCAGTTTCTTTGAGTTTTCTCCCACAGTAAGAGGAACCGCAAACATTCTATCCTGTTTGCAAAATGTCTCGAATGGTATTCCTTCAACCGCTAAACATGATGGCTTTTTAAAGGGTAACCTTGATTGAGGCTTTAGTGAGTGAAGTGGAGAAGTATAGCGAAGAAGGCAACATTTACTGGAGTTCTAAATCGGGAATTTAACGGGGTGGGCCAAAGTAATATCACCTGAAAGATGGAGATGATTTTTATCTTGCGTAATATACCGTTTACTTGTTCATCCTCGTGTAAACTGCTGAGACAACCAGCCACTACAACAATGCCCTAATTACTGTTAGGGAAAAGGTTATATATGTATTTGAAAAAGAAGTGTTCCATAAAAAAAAGCGTAAAGAATAATTTATATGCAGTTTCATATATATTTTTTTGTTTTTATGTATTGTTATCATTATCAATAATGTATTGCTTAGCGTTATATGTGAAGCAATACGTATAATGTTATGAAGCTAGTTCGTAGACAATACAATGGTCTAAATTGGTTGTTAGTCGATTGGCTAGACATTTTAAATGCCGCTGATTCCTGTGCCAAAGTAATTTTGCCCAGTAGGTGGGGGTGAACTTCCTCTTGCGTTAATATATGGTTTGCTTGTTTGTCTTCGGGTGAATTGCTGTGTCGAATAGCCACAACAACAATGGCCTCAATACCGTAAAGATTATGAATATCTGAAAAAGGAGTAGTCCAAGAAAAAAAGCGTAAAGAATAATTTATTAGCAGTTTCAAATGTTATTTATTTTGTATTTATTTATTATTAAACATATTAAAAATATTTTGTTTAACATTTCATATAAAACCATTTCGTACCAAAAACCTCTGTTTTAATCGAGAGTTAGCCGAATGACTAGCCCTTTTAAATGACGCTAATCTGTGTGCCCAAGCAATTTTATGAATTCCATTCTATGAGTTCCTAGGATTCTAAGAAAACTCCAAAAAGAGACTTTAAGTTAGTCACTTTAAGCAAGGAATCAAAATCCAAGAATCTGAGAAAACAATACAAAAGTGAAAAAAAATCAGATTCTGTTGTCAAGCTGCTCGTCTTTAGTAGCACAAATGAAGCACTTTCACGAGAAAATCTGATCATACTTGTTTTTGAATCTCATTCTTATTGAGACTTAGCAGGTTTCGCATCTCAATAGTTAAACATCATTGCTTTAACGGACAATATTAATCTCTTTCTTCTTACTGAAGACATGGGAAATACGAGTTTTATAGGGGCCCATGAAATTGCAGTAAAAACAAAATACCTAATTCTACTATCATCAGTCTTGCCATTTACAACAATAAATGTAACACCGCCGTTTGTTGAAGTTATAGCTGTGCAAAACTTCATAGAAGTTTGCAAATACTAGCTAATAAGTATTTCCTAAAATATTCAGAGAAATTCAAACTAGTTAATCAGATTGAAAAGATCTTTAAAGTTCCGCAAAAATGGCTCCGAAAAAAATTAAGTCATTAATAACTTAGTAAACACTTAGTCAATACCATAGATATGTTGTCGTAACACTACTACTACAACTAACAACCCACTGCAGCACCAAGCGCTATGAGGCAAACACAGCTACACACGTTCTTCCATCCCAATCTATTCAAAGCCTCCCTCTTTACACCCTCCCAAGAGGATCCCATTTCCCTTAAATATTTGCTTACGACACCCACCCACCCCTTTTGGGGACGACCTGCTTTTGTTTAGCCCTAGATGGTTGGCCAAAAAGGTCGGTCTTTGGCAATCTATCATTTTTCATCCACAGAACGTGGCCTAGCCATCTCAAAGCTACCTAACCACCCCAATGGTTAAGAGGGAATGTAGGAAAAATGTTGCAACAAGTGAGCAGGTAAGCAACCATCAGGCTTTTGTCATGAATGTTGCCGGCCACTCCTATAATAGAGAAGCAGACCTAAACAAGAGTGTTAGCTGCTGCTTCATCTGCTTCCCACGGTTTCATCCGCTCGAAAAGAGCCGAGAGGAAACCTGATCGTGACATGAAAGAGAGAGCGCAAGGAGCTCACCCAAACGCATGCTGTCAGTTATCTATCATAAATTAATACGATTATTGTCAACACACTGGTAATTCATCGCTTTCCAAAATATCGTGTCTTGATGTTTCTGATTATTTCCTTGTGTCTATAAAAAGAAAATAAAGGGACTCTATAGTAAAGGCCATATGGCTCCAATGTTTTATTATTTATTTATTATTAGTATTTTTTCCCAGAGGCACTTCATATGGAAGGGGTCGTCGTATAAACTTCAAAGGGGGCTCATTCGATTGGAAATCGAGAGTTCTAGTGCCCATTTTAAGAGTCAAAAGTGATTGGAGGGCAACTAGTCCGATAAAAATTTTGAGATAGCCATTTTGTTAAAAATAGTTCAATGATCATATAACAAAAACTCCGGTGTCGACACAACCCCCAAGGGCTCGGCGAAAGGCGTTGTAATCTATGCCCTTGGGGCTTATAGGGTTCTTATGGAAGGAATTCTCGTATAAACTTCAGAGAGGGCTCATTTGATTGGAAATTGAAAGTTCTAGTTTACTTTTTAAGAGTCAAAAGATATCGGAGAGTAACCAGCTTCCCTCCCACGTCCTTTTTTTTCCAAATGCATCCGGTAAAAATTTTGAGATAGCCATTTTGTTAAAAATAGTTCAAAGGTCAGTTAAGAAAAAATTCCTGTGTCTACGCAACCCCCCAGGGCCCGAGGGCAGGCGTTGTAAGTAATGCTCTGGGGGTATATATGGTTCTTATGGAAGAGATGCTCATATAAACTTCGGAGAGGGCTCATTTGATTTGAAATTTAAAGTTCTCGTTCACTTTTTAAGAGTCAAAAGAGATCGGAGGGCAACTAGCCCCCCCTTCCACGCCCTATTTTCCTCAAACCCATCCAATATGAACTTTGAGAGGGCTATTTTTTTCAAAATGGTTCAAAGATCATATAACGAAAACTCCGGGGTCGACACAATCCTTCTGGGCCTGGGGTAGGCATTGTAAGTTTTACCCGTCGGGCATATATAGCTGTTATGGAAGGAATGTTCGTATAAACTTCAGAGAGGGCTCATTTGATTGGAAATTGAAAGTTATAGTTCAGTTTTTCAGAGTCAAAAGAGATCAGAGGGCAACTATCCCCTACACCTCTTTTCCCCCAAATGTATCCGATAAAAATTTTAATATAACTATTTTGTTAAAAATAGTTCAAAGGTCAGCTAACAAAAACTCCGGTGTCGACACAACCTCCCAAGGCCAGGGGGCAGGCGCTGCAGATTATGCCCTGGTGGCATATATGGCTCTTATGGAAGGGATGCTCGTATAAACTTCGGAGAGGGCTCATTAGAATGGAAATTGAAAGTTCTAGTTCAATTTTTAAGAGTCAAAAGAGATCGGAGGGCAACTAGCCCCACCCACGCCGTTTTTTCCGCAAACCCATCTGATACAAATTTAGAGATCGGCATTTTTTAAAAATAGTTCAAAGGTCAGATAACAAAAACTCCGGTGTCGACACAACCCCCCAGGGCCCGGGCGGTAGTCGTTGTAAATGTTGTCCTGGGGGCGTATATGGTTCTCGTTCTATTTTTAAGAGTCAAAAGATATTCGAGGGCAATTAGCCCCCCCCCCACACCCTGTTTTCCCCAAGCCCATTCGATAAAAATTTTGAGATAGCCATTGCGTTAAAAATAGTTCAAAGGTCAGATAAGGAAAAACTCTTGTCGAGGCAAACCCCCAGGGCCCGAGGGCAGCCGTTGTAACTAATGCTCTGAGGGCATAAATGGTTCATATGGAAGAGATGCTCGTATAAACTTCGGAAATGGCTCATTTGATTGAAAATTTAAAGTTCTCGTTCACTTTTTAAGAGTCAAAAGAGATCGGGGGGCAACTAGCCCCCCCCCGTCCACGCCCTATTTTGCTCAAGCCCATCGTATATGAACTTTGAGAGAGCTATTTTTTCAAAATGGTTCAAAGATCATATAACGAAAACTCCGGGATCGACACAATCCTTCAGGGCCTGGGGTAGGCATTGTAAGTTATGCCCGGCGGGCATATATAGCTGTTATGGAAGGGATGCTCGTATAAACTTCAGAGAGGGGTCATTTGATGGGAAATTGAAAGTTCTAGTTCAGTTTTTGCAAAGTCAAAAGAGATCAGAAAGCAACTATCCCTCCACGCCTTTCCCCCCAAATGTATCCGATAAAAATTTTGATATAGCCATTTGTTAAAAATAGTTCAAAGGTCAGATAACAAAAAATCCAGTGTCGACACAACCCCCCAAGGCCCAGGGGTAGGCGCTGCAAGTTATGCCCTGGTGGCATATATGGTTCTTATGGAAGAGATAATCGCATAAATTTCAGACAGGGCTCATTTGAATGGAAATTGAAAGTTTTATTTCAACTTTTAAGAGTCAAAAGAGATCGGAGGGCAATTAGCCCCAACCCAGGCCGTTTTTTCTGCAAACCCATCCGATACAAATTTTGAGATAGCCATTTTTAAAAAAATAGTTCAAAGGTCAGATAACAAAAACTCCGGTGTCGACACAACCCCCCAGGGCACGGGGGGCAAGCGTTGTAAGTTATGTCCTGGGGCCGTATATAGTTCTTATGAAAGCGATGCTTGTATACACTTCAAAGAGGGTTCATTTGATTTGAAATTAGAAGTTCTAGTTCACTTTCTCAGAGTCAAAAGAGATCGGAGGGCAACTAGCCCCTCCCTCTCCACGCCTTTTTCTTCCCCAAACCCATCCGAGGAAAATTTTGAGGCGGCCATTTTGTTAAAAATAATTTCAAATATTAGATATTAAAACTCCGGGGTCGACACAACCCCCCAGGGCCCGGGGACAGGAATTCATCCGATAAAAATTTGGAGATAGCCATTCTGTTAAAAATAGTTCAAGCATCAGATAATAAAACTCCGAGGTGAACACAAACCCATTTTTTATTTTGATATTTTTACTTTGATACTAGTTTTGATGCTTTGATGAACATTTGATTTGAAAAAAAGGTTCGATTTCGAAATAAGGTATTTTTAAGAAGTTGACATTTTTTGCAATAAAAAACGAACACAAATTAATTAAAAGAAACTTTCGGAGAAAGAAGTTTTTCAAAGAAAAGTAAAGACCATTTTAAACTTGAGATCAGCAGATACAAATACCTGTTAAAATTCAAACTCAAAACGACCAGGAATTACTACTAAAGAATAAATGAAACCCAAAACGAACAGAAATTAAATAAACAATCATAGCAAAAACATACAACAAATAATAATATAAATGAATAAATAGATCTTAAAGCGAGTAATGCTTAGATTGAATATGAATATCAAGATTAAAACGAAAAAAAAAACTTTTGCTTTTGAAGTATAAATGAAACCCTAAACGAACAGAAATTAAATTAAGAATCAATTCAAGCAAACATACAATAGATACTAATGTAAATGAATAAATAAATCTTAAAAAGAGTGAAACTTAAGTTGAATATACAAAATAAGCTTGAAATGAAAAAAAAAAATCGCTACAAACAAGAGTTTGGGTATCACATCCGTCTCTCACTGTAAAAGTCTAAAACCTGCTGCGTCATTGGTGCTTTACTGAAAACTATATATGTCTTGAATAGTCTTGTCTTGTCAAACTATCTATGTCTTGGATATTTGATATTTGATGATATTAATTGTTTAAAGATCCATCAGTTCAAGATTTATTTCACTGTAATTTTATTTTCATTTTCAATGGTGTAAGGCCTGAAAAAGAAAATATTTGTAATATAATTCGTTTTCAGTGAAGCGCCAATGACGTAGTAGGCTTTAGGTTTTTACAGTTACGGAAGGGGACAATTATAGGGGTCTTAGACAACTTTAGAAAGAATTAATAAATTAAGCTCAATATTTGATGTTTAATGATATTAATTGCGGAAAGGTCGTCAGTTCAAAATTTTACTGTAATTTTAATGTTTATTTTCAATATTAGGTACAAAAGAAAATATTTGTAATACAATTCGTTTCAGTAAAGTGCCAATGATGCAGTAGGTTTTAGACTTTTACAGTGAGAGAAGGAGGCGATACCCAAACTCTTGTTTGTAGTGAGTTTTGTATAAGATCAATAAGATCAACATTTTTGGAAATTCGCTTTGGAGCTACGAGTAGTTCATTGCTGCAGACAATAAAGATTAAAAAATTACCACTGAAAAGAAAGAAAAGAATAGCTAAAAAACAAGGTCGTGCGAGGGCAAAGATATTTTCCATCTTCTTTTCAGCCCTTGTTCGTTGACCAGGGAACTATACCCGTACATATGTTTGCCTAGTCTGACACTTGTTCCTGTATGAGGCCTGATTGCTGTGGTATCTACGTCTTGCCCCATAAATTCCTATATATTTTCATATTATTCGCCTCTTCTGTATTTTTTTTTAACTCAGCCTCTCCCCCCCCCCCATAAAAAAGTTGTGCCCCTACCTATAGTATACAATAGCTACTTTCATGGTACGAAGAATAAAAAGAAGAAGAAAAGGAAGATAGAAAAGAGAAAAAGACCAATATACTAGTCCCTAAAATGTAAAGTAAAAGCTACTCTTTACTCGGGAGTGCGAATCTCACTTTTAGCTAAAAAGTATTCTGGGACATTTGTTTACATATAGAGAGGATATCCTCTCGCTTTGTCGACATTTCCTTAAAGGCAAAAAGCACCGCAAACAAATCTTTTCTGTTTGTAAATCTTATGTGCCTTTCCTCCAAATATAAACAAATAAAACATGGTCTTTATACGACGTGTATAGTAGAATCCAGTAGAGATCAAACGGGATTTTTTGTTGGCTAGTATTTAACAAGTCAGTACTTCAGGTATGAAAGCCAAAAGAAAAGGATTTCCCTTGCAAGAGCTTAATATACTGTCATTGGGCGAGTAATAGGCAGCGCAATAGCGCTGCCTAAGTAAGGAACGATGTCGGCACAATGTATTATTTATTTATTTATTTTTTCTTGGTTTTAGACCAGGGCACTTCGTATCAAAGGAGTTGTCGTAGAAACTTCAAAAAGGGCTCATTAGATTGGAAATTGGAGTGGCTAGTGACCTTTTTAATAGTCGAAAGTGATTGGAGGGTAACTAGCCTCCCCCCCACGCCCATCATTCCCCCAAACATATCCAATCAAAATTTTGAGATAGCCATTTTGTTCAGCGTAGTTGATTTCCAGATGGAAAATATGTTTCTGAGGAGGTCACTCCCCCACAACCCTCAGGGCAAGGGTTTTAAGTTGTGCCATGGGGGCATATAAGAACGATGTTTGCACAATGTATTTATTATTTTTTCCCTTGGGCCAAGGCACTTCGTATCGAAGAAGTTGTCGTAGAAACTTCGAAAAGGGCTCATTCAGTTGGAAATTGGAGTGGCTTGTGCCCTTTTTAATAGTCGAAAGTGATTGGAAGGCAACTAACACCCCTTCCACGCCCACCGTTTCCCGAAACACATCCAATCAAAATTTTGAGATACCCATTTTGTTCAGTGTAGTTGATTTCCAGATATAAATTATGTTTTTGAGGAGGACGCTCCCCCACAGCCCTCAGGGCAAGGGTTGTAAGTTATGCCCTGTTGGCATATAAGGTTTTTATAGAAAGTGTTGTCGTAGAAACTTCAAAAAAGGCTCATTCGATTGGAAATTAAAGGGCTAGTGCCCTTTTTAATAATCGAAAGTGATTGGAGGGCAACTAACCTCCCTCTCACGCCCACCTTTTCCCGAAATACATCCAATCAAAATCTTAAGATTTTTTTGAACATAGAACTATTTTGTTCAACATAGTTGAAAGTCCTGGAAATTAGTTTTTTTTTAGGATGACAACACCCCCCCCCCACAGCCCTCAGGGCAAGGGTTGTAAGTTATGCCCTAGGGGCATATAAGGTTTTATAGAACGCATTGTCGTAGAAACTTCAAAAAGGGCTCATCCGATTGGAAATTGAAATGGCTAGTGCCCTTTTTAATAGTCGAAAGTGATTGGAAGGCAACTAACACCCCTTCGACGCCCACCTTTTCCCCAAACACATCCAATCAAAATTTTAAGATAGCCATTTTCTTCAACGTAGTTGAAAGTTCAGGAAATTAGGTCTTTGAGGATGACAATTTCCCCACCATTTCCCACCATTTCCCCAAAAACATCCAATCAAAAATTTTGAGATAGCCATTTTGTTCCACGCAGTTTACAGTTCAGGAAATTATACCTTTGATTAGAACACTCCCCCCGCAGTCTTCAGGGCAAGGGTTATAAATTATTCCCTGGGGGCATACAAGTTTTTATTGAAATCTTTGTCGTAGAAACTTGAAAAAGGGCTCATTCGATTGGAAATTCAAAGGACTAGTGTCCTTTTTAATTGTCTCGAAAGGGATTTTAAGGCAAGTAACCCCCTTCTCACACCCACTTTTTCCCCAAGCACATCCAATCAAAATTTTTAGATAGCTATTTTATTCAACGTAGTTGAAAGTTTTGGAAATTAGGTCTTTAAGGATGACAACCCCTCCACCTCCACAGCCCTCAGGACAAGGGTCGTAAGGTATGTCCTGGGAGCATATAAGGTTTTTTTTAGATAGCGATGTTGTAGAAACTTCAAAAAGGGCTCATTCGATTGGAAATGAAAGGGCTAGTGCCCTTTTAATAGTCAAAAGTGATTGAAGGGCAACGAACCCCCCTCCAATTTCCCCAAACACATCCGATTAAAGTTTTGAGATATCCATTTTGTCCAACGTAGTCGAAAGTTCTGGAAATTAGGTCTTTTAGGATGATAAACCCATCAGAGCCCTCAGTGCAAGGGTTTTAAGTTATGCCCTGGAGGCATGTAAGGTTTATATAGAAAGTTGTTGTAGAAATTTCAAAAGGGGCTCATTTGATTGGAAATTAGAATTGCCCTTGTTAATAGTCGAAAGTGAGTAGAGAGTAATTACACCCCCCCCCTCCTCTCTTGCCCACTATTTCCCAACACACATTTAATCAAAGTTTAGAGATAGTCATTTTGGTCAACGTAGTTGAAAGTTCTGGAAATCATGTATTTAAGGATGACAAACCCCTCAGAGCCCCCTGGGCAAATGTTGTAAGTTATGCCCTGGGGGCATATAAGGTTTTTATAGATAGAGTTGTCGTAAAAACTTCAAAAGGGGCTCATTCAATTGGAAATTAAGAGAGCTAGTGCCCTTTTTAATAGTTGAAAGTGATTGGAGGGTAAAAAACCCCCCTCTCACGCCCACCATTGCCCCATCACATCCAATCAAAATTTTCAGATGGCCATTTTGTTCAACATCGCAGAAAGTTTTGGAAATTAGGTCTTCGAGGATGACAACCCCCCCCCCCATCCCTCAGGGCAAGGGTTGTAAGTTATGCCCTGGAGGCATATAAGATTTTTGTTGAAAGCGTTATCGTAGAAACTTCAAAGGGTTCATTTGATTGGAAATTGAAAGGGCTAGTGCCTTTTTTAATAGTTGAAAGTGACTGGAGAGCGACTAACGCCCCTCTCGCGCCCACCATTTTCCCAGACACATCCAATCAAAATTTTGAGATAGCCATTTTGTTTAAGGTACTTGAAAGTTTTGGAAATTAGGTCTTAAAGTATAGCAACCACCCGCACAGCCCTTGGGGAGAGGGTTGTAATTTATGTTCTGGGGGCATATAAGGTGTTTATAGAAAGTGTTGTCGTAGAAACTCAAACAGGGCTCATTCGATTGGAAATCGAAAGGCCTAGTGCCCTTTCTAATAGTCGATAGTGATTGGAAGGCTTGACATTTTTAAAGTAAAGATCTATGTGGTATAATGTATTATTTTGTTGTTGTTGTTGTTGTTTAGACCAGGGCACTTTGTATTGAAGGAGTTGTCGTAGGAACTTCGAAAAGGGCTCATTATATTGAAAATAGAAAGGGCCGATGCCCTTTTTAATAGTCGGAAGTGATTGGAGGGTAACTAATCCCCTCCCACGCCCACCCTCCCATTTGCATTTATGTTTAAAAACTAAATGTTGAAATAAGATTAAATCAAAATGCACTGTGTTAATGCTTCTTCCCTATAAGGCATCTCAGCAGTATCCCAAGAATGACTGAGAGTACTATGTTCAAACTTTCGGGGCTACTTCTGCTCTTAAAATTTAACCAAATCAAAATAGCGTAAGTGTATTCAAGCTATCAAAGAGAGTAAACAGATTTTTTTTGCGAATGGTATCAAGTTTTCCATGTCAGGTCATTTAGAGGAGGTATGAAACTAAATTAAACACTACTATTTGTGTCCAGATTTTTAAAAGGGTGTATGTTGTTAAAAATTGCTGAAAATTTTTCTCCAGCATACACATAGCAGGCCGAAGTATAAATTCTTAAAAAAAACGAAAGGATTTAAAGTTTGTTTTCTTTTTCCCTGAAAAGACTATGTCAATATAAAACGAACAGAAATTAATTAAAAAATTTTTCCCACAAAATAAGTTTTTCAAAGAAAAGCGAATAACTCCATTAAACAAAAAAATGAGCAAAAATAAAATCAAATAATATACCAAGCGTGAAACTACCACAAATCAACATCGATAAATAAATGAAACCCAAAACGAACAGAAATTACAATGAATAACCGAGTCAAATTTCAAAACGAGCAAAAAATAACATAAGTTGGGCTCCAAACCCCTATGCCTTCCCAAGGCCAGAACATAATTTGCACTTTACTTATGAAAATGATTCCATCAGGTTCAGCATACTACAAGAACCTTACTGTAGAGGTTTCAAGCTCCTATGTACTAAAATGTGGGATTTTGCATTTTTTGCCGGAAGAAAGAACACGGATGCGTGTTTATTTATTTATTTTTGTTTGTTTGTTTGTTTTCCCCAGGGTGATCGTACCGAACCAGTAATCGTAGAATATCGGGAGAAGGCTCATTTGATTGGAAATCAAAAGTTCTAGTGCCGTTTTAAAGTGATCAAAAATATTGAAGGGCAGCTAGCCCCCCTCCCACGTTCATTCTCCCCCAAAGTCACCCAATCAAAATTTTGAGATAGCCATTTTTTTTAGCATATTCGAAGAATCTAATAACTATGTCTTTGAGGATGACTTGATCCCCACAATCCCTGGGGGAAGGTCTGCAAGATATGAACTTTGCCCATTGTTTACATATGGTATTTGTTATTCGGAAGTATATAGACGTTTTTCAGGGGGACATTTCTGGTGGGAGGGGGGGTATGTGGGAGGATTTTTTTCATGGAGGAAGTGAATTTTCCATGGAGGGGGAGCCAGGTTTCCTAACATTATTTAAAAAACGATAAAAAATTAAATAAAAACAAAGTTTTTTCAACTGTAAGTAAGGAGCAACATTAAAACTTAAAATTAGCAAAAATTACTACGTATATGAGGGGGGCCGCCCTCTCCTTAATACCTCGTTCTTTACGCTAAAGTTGTTTTTTTAGAGCTTTTAAAAGAGCTTATTATTCTAATTAAACGGTGTTTGCGATTCAGGAGTTCTTCTTAGATAACTGGAATAAAAAATCAAACTTTAACATAAAGGGCGAGGTATTGAGGAGAGGGCGATCCCCCTCATATACGTAATAATTTCTGTTTGTTTTAAGTTTTGATGTTGCTCTTTACTGTCAGTTGAAAAAAAAACTAGTTTTTTTTATTTAATTTTTATAGGGACAGGTAGTTAGCCTGTCACTCAACCTTGCGGCAGCAGTTGATCGAACCTTAGGCTCCATGTTGCCAGACAAAGCATTAATTCACTGTGCGACCGTTGGGTCATTTCTCAGTATAAAAATCTATTCTCTTCCACTAGAGGAAAACGACAAATTTGCAAGTGTATTAATAAAAAATCAGTATGATCATATTTTCTAGAAGGTCCATACTAAAGAAAAGCCACTCCCAAAAAGCCACCACTTGACCCTCGGAGCTTAATGTTCATCTGCATCATACAGCATTGGGCCCACGTCACTTGCTCAAAGCACGGTCGAAAGAGATTTGGGTATCATGGTTGACCACAAGTTGACCTTTTCGGACCACTATGAATTAACCATAAAACAGGCTACGCGGGTATCAACACTGATCAGGAGAACGTTCAAGTGTCACGATATAGAAATGCTCGCGACCCTCATCAAGTTGCTAATCCGCCCAATTCTCGAATATGGTCATTGCACAGTTTGTCCATCCCTGAACAAGGATATAGATGCACTTGAAGCAGTTCAAAGGCGGATGACGAAGTTCTCCCCAAGTCTAAAAGACCTCCCATACGAACAACGTCTTCGTCTGCTTCACCTACCAGCACTCTCATACAGATTAATAAGCGGTGATATGATCGAGCTGTATAAGCTATGCCATGGCTGCTATGACAACGTCCCCGTAGAAGCACTGCTGGTCTTTAACGAAAATCATTTACGTGGCCATCTCTTAAAGCTTCAAACTGAAAGGTTCTACAAAGATGTAGGCAAATGGACCTTTCGAAACCGAGTCGTCGACACCTGGAACTCCCTACCGAAAGAAAACCGTTCTGGCACCCTCCATCAGCTCTTTCAAGAACTCGTTTGACATGATATACGAAAGTCGTATGTACGACTTCAGTAACTTCAGAAGATTTATCTAAATTTTTTTTATTGCCATTTTCCTGTTTTCTAAGAGGCTCTGGCCTATGTTTCTGCATTATATTATTATTATTAAAGAACACGGAAGCAAAATAGTTGAAGAGCTTGTATGAATCAGCCAGTGAATTACTTGGTGACTCAATTCGGTGAAAGACTAGTAGTGGGAGGGTTCGAGGGCCGACCGGGGGCCCACCCCCTTGGATCCGGACACTTTTTTTTAAGCTTGTAAGAGACGCATGTGTTAGGGAATATCTAACTATGTAATATGGATGACGCAATCTTGCTTCAGTATTTGAAAAAACCAACATTTCCATTTAAAAACCTATATTTCCATCTAAAAACCAAACGCAGCCCTCTGACGTCACGGTAGCCATGGGAAAAATAGCAGTCGATTCCGACCGGAGCCCTCTGACGTCACGGCAGCCATAGGAAAATAGCATTGGATTTTAAACGGAGCCCTGTTACGTCATGCGACACACCTCTGTCTATTTCAAACGCATGTTTACATCACACGATACACCCTTGTGTTTTTCTGTGACAGTCCTCGTACGTCTCGGTACACACCCCTGTGTATTTCTACGGGTGCCCTGTTTTCCAGCCGGCAGGCTTCCCGGGTGTTCTATTATTTTTGTTTTCCAACTTCTTATAGTTGTCTAGACGGCTTCCCTGTGATATGCCCTCTGGCGTCACGACATACCCTCGCCTTTAAACGGTCAGATAGGGAAATGAACGTTGGATTTCTGTGACAGCCATAGGAAAATTAACATGGAATTTTGAACGCAGCCCTGTTTCCAGCTGCCGAGATCGCCACGACCCACCCCCTGCACTCCAATGACGTCACACGACTTACCCCGTTTTAAACGGTCAGGTGTAATGTGGTTGACCCAATTTTATGTAACCTTGCGACAGGACCCATGGGAAATCCCCGCTTGTAACTTAACGTTAGCACCCACCTTATGTGAGGTCACGTAATGACAGCGCACACATCACTGCCACATAATAGTTTTTTGACATTTTTATTTTTAGCCGAAACGTTCAAAGTGCTTTTTCTTTTTTTTCTTTCATTTAGTTCTTTGTCTTCGCTAGGACTCGAAAGGTCAATTTTATTCTAATAGAACTGTGCCTCAATCAACTCGTTCATGAAAACCTTTCCAATATTCCGTTCCAAGAAATAGTTTCTACATGATTGCCATTACCATGCAATAACAACCCCCATGTTCCAATCGATTAAATGATTTCCTACCCTTTCCGCATGAGAGTACAAGCATTCCCAGTCTTATTGATTCTTGCATTATTAAATGCACCTGCCAGTTTTCCGCACTAATGCGATCTAGACACGCAGATGTTGCGTAGTTTTGCTGTTAGATTTTTCATTATGTAAATAATTATCTATTGTAGAATCTACTACTACTACTACTAACAACTCACCGCAGCACCAAGCCGCCTGACGCCAACACAGCTACGCATGCTCCTCCTCCACCCCAATCTATTCAAAGCCTCCCTTTTTACACCCACCCACGAAGTTCCCATTTCCTTTAAATCTTTCTTTATGACGTCCTCCCACCCCATTACTGAAGAATCCCATATTGAAGAATCGTCCTATATTAATAAAGCTAAAAAGACACCAGCTTTTGTACAGACAAAATTTATTGTTAAAAAACATTATAAAACAATAAAATCACAGAAAAGCAGTTAAAAACACGAAAAACATGAAAAAACCTGATATAGGCTAAAATATAAGCAAAATATGCGTGAATTAAAGATTGGTATGGGTCCTAGCAGCTAGCAATTCCAGAGGGCAGGCTTGATATTAGAGCTAAATTTAAGCCCTATTATACCTAATACTTCATAATATATTATTTTTGAGAGCTTTAACGAAAATGCATCGTTTCTTTGAGCCAAGACTATGAATATTTAACACCATCGTGACAACATACGGCCACCCCCCCCCCACTTCCCCAGCAATCATTTCCAGAGGGCAGGGTTGATATTAGGTGCACATTTCTAGACACTACTGAGAGCTTTTTTTTAACGAAATGTATCGTTTCTTAGACAGGGATGTTAGATTTCATTCCCCCTCTACCGACAAATTCATATAACACCTATCACCTTATTCTTAAGCTCTAAAGTGCACTAGTCCAATGCAATGCATTTCACCCTGGCAAACTATGGATGGCATACAGTACCCACTGACGCTCTCCTTATTCCAAAGGCATCTACAGATATTTTCATAACAAAAATTATGCCTTTAAATCCCGTGATACAAGTTTTACAACCGAAGCCTATCATGATGCCCCACAAAGCACTTCACACCATCACAGCTTTACACGCCTGCCCCATTCGTCATCCACATGGCACCACCGCCACCACCCCCTCCCCTGCGCACCCAAGTCTCATGATGCCCCACAAAGCACTCCACATCATCACAGCTTTACGCGCCTAACCCATTCGTCATCCACATGGCACCCCCTCCCCCGCCCCTTAGAACATGTTCAATCGTTTCACTCCAGAAATAAGCTCATGAATCTAATAAAACAGTATATTTTTGAACAGAGAGAAGTCACTTTTTCTTTGCTAGAGCGTGATAATCCAACCAATTCGCGCCACAGAACCACACTGTTACGGCTCTGTGGCACGCTTTGACATCACATCATCGTTCCTAAGACATTTTTTAGTCATTTCATAATAAAAATTATGCCTTTAAATCCCTTGATTCAAGTTTTTGCAACCCAAACCTATCATGATGCCCCACAAAGCACTCCACACCATCACAGCTTTGCGGGCCTGCCCCATCCGTCATCCACATGGCAACCCCTTTTCATTTTCAACCTTTTCACTCCGAAAATAAGCTCATGAATCTAATTGAAGAGTATATTTTTTGAACAGAGAGAAGTCACCTTTTCTTTGCTAGAGCGTGATACTCCAGCCAATTCGCGCCACAGAACCACACTATCACTGCTCTGTGGCAGCCTCTGACATTACATCATCATTCCTAAGACATTTTTCAGTCTTTTCATAATAAAAAAATATGCCTCTAAATCCCGTGATTCAAGTTTTTACAACTCAAGCCTAACATAATGCCCCCACAAAGTGCTCCACACCATCACAGCCTTACGTGTCTGCCACCATCCGTCCCCTTAACAATCATTTCCAGGGAGCTCTTTGATATTAGAGTTAAATTTATGCTATATTAAGAGTTTTTTAACAAAACTGCATCGTTTCTGAGACTAGAATGTTAGATTTCAGTCCCCCTCTCCCAAAAAAAATCTTTAAAGACCTCCCCTATCTGTAAGCTCTAGAGTGTGCTAGTTCAAGGCAACGCATGCCACCCTGGAAGCTATGGATGGCATACGATACCATCTGGCACTCTCATTATTCCATACGCATTTACAGATATTTTCCTAAAAAATATGCTTTTAAATCTATTGATTTATGTTTTAGCAAGCCACCCACAACATGATGCCCCCATGACGATTCACGTAGCACTATCAAGCTGTTACTGCTCCGTGGAACCCTCACTCATCCCCTTCATCATTCCTAAGATATTTTTCATACATTTCCTGAAAAATTATGCTTCAATCTGGCGATTCAATTTTTCCCAACCCATCCCTACGTAATACACTTTGTCAATTCAAACAACCGTGGCATAACATACATCCCCTTCCGTCATTCAGATGACACCACTTTTCGTCACCCTCCTAGGACATTTTTCAACCGTTTCACTCCGAAAATGAGCTCATGAATCTAAATAGAACACTGGTTTAACTTGAACAGCAGGAACTCGGTATTTCTTTGCTAGTGTGATACTCCAAGCAATTCATGCCACATTACCACACTGTTACTGCTCTGTGGCACCCTCTGACAACCCCTTCACCATTCGTAAAACATTTTTTCAGACATTTCTTGTTGAAAATTATGCTTAAATCCGGTGATTCATGTTTTGTTTTGCAAGCCAAGCCTATCATAATACTCCTCAAAACATAATACTCCTCAACTCCACAACATCACAGCATTATGCGCCTGCCCCCCAGGCATCTGCGTGGCACCACCCACTCATCCCCTCTCTAAGAAATTTTCAACTTTTCCCACCGAAAATAAGCTCATGAATCTAAATTCAACACCATTTTTACTTGAACAGCGCAATTCGGCATTTCATTGCTAGAGTATGATAATCCAAGCAATTCATGCCACATTGCCACCCTATTACTGAACTATTACAGATTTTCAAACATTTCTTGTTAAAAATTATACATTCAACCCAATGATCCAAATTTTTCACAAGGCAAGCCCATCATGATAAACATCAAAACACTCCCACACCACCGCGCCATTACACGCCATTCATCCATATGGCAAACCCCCCACATCACATCCTGGATATTTTCAACCTTTTCACTCCAATAATAAGCTTATGAATCTAAATTAAACACTAAATTTTCTCTTTTGAACAACGGGACTTGATTTCCTCAGAAACAACAACTCTTTTCTTAATACTAACAAAGGTTTTACTCAGTACTATCAAATTTATCTTGGAAGTAACAGGTTTTTTCTTAATAATAACAAATTTTTTCTATTAGCAGCAAGTTTCCTGTCAAAGATCATAAATTTCTCTTAGAAGTAACAATTTTATGTTGATGCTACTAAGTTTTCTGTTAGAAGTAGGAACTGTTTCTTCACACTAAGAAATTCTTTCTTAGAAGTAACAATTATTTCGTCAGTGATAGCAAGTTTTCTGTTAGAAGTAGAAAGTTTTCCTTCAAAGATAACTAATTTTTCTTTGAAGTAACAATTTCTAGTTTATGATAACAAGTTTTCTGTCAGAAGTAGCTAGTTTTTCTTGACATTAACAAATTTTCTCTTCTAAGTAACAACGTTGTCCTTAATACTGACAAACTTTTACTTGACACTATCAAATTTCTCTTGGAAGCAACATGTTTTTCTTAATAGTAACAAATTTTTTCTAATAGTATCAAGTTTCCGTCAAAGATAACAAAGTTTTCTTAGAAGTAACGTTTTTCTTTTTTATAATAACAAGTTTTCTTTCAGAAGCAGCAAGTTTTTCTTAAGACTAACAAATTTTCTCTTCGAAGTAACAACTTTTTCCTTATTACTAACAAACTTTTACACTATCATATTTCTCTTAGAGGGAGCAGGTGTTTCTTAATAGTAAAAAAATTTTCTAATAGCACCAAGTTTTCCGTCAAAGATAACAAATTTCTCTTAGAAGTAACAATTTCTTCGTCAGAGATAACACTTTTCTGTTAGAAGTAGCAAGTTTTCTGTCAAAGATAAGAAATTTCTCTTATAAGTAACAATTTCTAGTTTATGATAACAAGTTTTCTGTCAGAAGTAGCTAGTTTTTCTTGACACTAACAAATTTTCTCTTCAAAATAACTTTTTTTTTTCTTAATACTAACAAACTTTTACTTAAAACTTTCAAATTTCTCTTAGAAGTAACAGGTTTTCTTAATAGTGACAAATTTTTCCTAATAGCACCAAGTTTCCAAGAAATTTAACAAATTTCTCTTAGAAGTAACAATTTTTTCGTCTGTAATGACAAGTTTTCTATTAATGCTACCAAGTTTTCTGCTAGAAGTAGCAACTTTTTCTAAACACTAACAAATTCTTTCACAGAAGTAACAACTTTTTTCCTTAAAACTAACAAATTTTTACTTAAAACGTTCAAATTTCTCATGGAAGTAACAACTTTTTCTTAATACTAAAAATTTTTTCTAATAGCAGCAAGTTATTCTTAACACTAGCAAATTATCTCTTCGAAGTAACAAATTTTATCCTTAATACTAATATTTACTTAATACTATCAAATGTCTTTTGGAAGTAACAGGTTTTTTTCTAGTAACACATTTTTTCTAATAGCAGCAAGTTTTCCGTTAAAGAGAACACATTTTTCTTAGGAGTAATATTTTTTGTTTATGATAACAAGTTTTTATGTCAGAAGTAGCAAGTTTTTCTTAACACTAACAAATTTTCTCTTCGAAGTAACAACTTTTTACTTAATAATAACAAATTTTTACATAACACTATCAAATTTCTCTTATAAGTAATAGGTTTTTCTTAATAGAAATTTTTTTTTCTAATAGCACCAAGTTTTCCGGTAAAGATAAGAAGTTCCTCTTAGAAGTAAAAATTTGTTCGTCAGTGATAAGAAGTTTTTTGTTAGAAGTAGCAAGTTTTCCGTCAAAGATAACAAATTTCTCTTAGAAGTAACATTTTTTTTCTTTATGATAACAAGTTTTCTGTCAGAAGTAGCGGGCTTTTCTTAACACTAACAAATTTTCTCTTCGAAGTAACAACTTTTTACTTAATAATAACAAATTTTTACTTGACACTATCAAATTTCTCTTATAAGTAACAGGTTTTTCTTAATAGTAACAAATGTTTTCCAATAGCACCAAGTTTTCCGTCAAAGATAACAGACTTCTCTGAGAAATAAAAATGCTTTGTCAATGATAACAGGTTTTCTGTTAGATGTAGTAAGTTTTCCGTCAAAGATATCAAATTTTTCATAAAAGTAACATTTTTTTTTGTTTATGATAACGAGTTTTCTGTTAGAAGTAGCAATTTTTTTCTTAACACTAACAAATTTTTTCTTCGAAGTAACTCTTTCCTTAATACTAACAAACCTTTACTTAACACTATCAAATTTCTCTTAGAAGTAACAGGTTTTCTTAATAGGAACAATTTTTTCTAATAGCACCAGGTTTTCCGTTGAAGATAACAAATTCCTCTTAGAAGTAAAAATTGTTTCGTCAGTGATAAGAAGTTTTTTGTTAGAAGTAGCAAGTTTTCCGTCAAAGATAACAAATTTCTCTTAGAAGTAACATTTTATGTCTTTATGATAACAAGTTTTCTGTCAGAAGTAGCAGGTTTTTCTTAACACTAAGAAATTTTCTCTTCGAAGTAACAACATTTTCCTTAACACTAACAAACTTTTACTTAACACTATCAAATTTTTCTTGGAAATAACAGGTTTTTTCTTAATAGTAACAAATTTTTCTTATAGCATCAAGTTTTTCGTCAAAGATAAAAATTTTTTCTTTAGAAGTAACAATTTTTTCGTCAGTGAAAACAAGTTTTCTGTTAGAAGTAGCAACTTTTCTTTTACACTAAAAAATTTTTCTTAGAAGTAACAATTCTTTGTTTATAATAACAATTTTTCTGTCAGAAGTAGCAAGTTTTCCGTCAAAGATAACAAATTTCTCTTAGAAGTAACAATTTTTTGTTTATGATAGCAAGTTTTCTGTCAGAAATAGCAAGTTTCTTCTTAACACTAACAAGTTTTCTCTTCGGAGTAACAACATTTTCTTTAATACTAACAAACTTTTACTTAACACTATCAAATTTCTCTTGGAAATAACAGGTTTTTTCTTAATAGTAACAAATTTTCTTATAGCATCAAGTTTTCCGTCAAAGATAAAAAATTTCTCTTAGAAATGACAATTTTTTCGTCAGTGATAACAAATTTTCTGTTAGAACTAGCAATTTTTTCTTAACACTAACAAATTTTCTTAGAAGTAACAATTTTTTGTTTGTGATAACAAGTTTTCTGTCAGAAGTAGCAAGTTTTTTCTTAACACTAACAAATTTTCTCTTCGAAGTAACAACCATTTCCTTAATACTAACAAAGTTTTACTTAACACTATCAAATTTTGGTTACAAGTAACAGATTTTTTCTTAATAGTAACAAATTTTGTCTAGTAGCACCAAGTTTTCCGTCAAAGATAACAAATTTCTTTTAGAAGTAAAAATTTTGTCGTCTACGATAACAAGTTTCCTGTTAGTAGTAGCATGTTTTTCTTAACACTAGCAAATTTTCTCTTCGAAGTAACAACTTTCTTCCTTAATAATAACAAACATTTACTTAATACTATCAGATATCTCTTGGAAGTTACAGGTTTTTTGTTAATAGTAACAAATTTTTTCTAATAAAAAGTGTTAGCTCTAACAACTAATTTCAGGGGAGCGAATCATGTTATATCTTATCTTAACTAACTAACTGAAATACCTCATAAATTCCTCATATTAGTCATATCGTGCGGGTAATCTAGGAAAATGTAATACATTTTTCTATTTCTGTGTGTTTTCTTAAGGAAATTGCCCATTATTACAAAACTTAGCACTTAGGTTAGATGACAGGTCACCTAACCTAACTTAACCTAACCTAGCATGTTTAGGTTAGGTTAGATCCCCTGGAATTGCCTGCTTGGGGGTAGGGGGGGGGGCTGTCGTGTATTAACAAGGTGGTGTGAAATATGCATAATCTTGGCACATAAACGCTATATATTCGTAACTGACTCTCTGAAACATCTCAGTAGTGCCTAAAAATTTTGCATGTAATATCAACCCTGCCCTCTGGAAATGATTGCTAGGGGGGGGGGGAGCAGCCGTATATTGTCATGATGGTCTGAAATATTTATAGTCTTGACTCAAAAAACGATGTATTTTCGTTAAAAAGTTCTTAATAGTGCCTAAAATTTGCACCTTATATTTTATTGCTAAGGTTTTTAATAATGGGCTGTTTCTGTAAGAAAACACACAAAAAAAGAAAATATTTCAAATTTTCCTTGATTACCCGCGTGATATGACTAAAATGAGCAATTTATGAACTATTTCAGTTATTTAGTTAAGACCAAATTTACATTATTGGAACATTTTCCTAAGAAAAGACATAACATGACTCACTCCCCCTGGAATTAGTTGTTAGGACCCCTGGCTTTCTATTAGAATTAATTTGTTACTATTAAGAAAAAACCTGTTACTTCCAAGAGACATTTGATAGTATTAAATAAATGTTTGTTATTATTAAGGAAAAAATTGTTACTTCGAAAAGAAAATTTGTTAGTGTTAAGAAAAATTTGCTACTTCTAACAGAAAACTTTATCGTAGACGAAAACTTTTTCACTTCTGAGAGAGGTTTGTTACCTTTGACGGAAAAATTGGTGCTATTAGAAAAAATTTGTTACTATTATGAAAAAATTTGTTACTTCCAAGAGAAATTTGATAGTGTTAAGTAAAAGTTTGTTAGTATTAAGGAAATGGTTGTTCCTTCGAAGAGAAAATTTGTTAGTGTTAAGAAAAAACTTGCTACTTCTGACAGAAAAATTGTTATCATAAACAAAAAATTGTTACTTCTAAGAAAAATTTGTTAGTGTTAAGAAAAAGTTGCCACTTCTAACATAAAACTTGCTATCACTGATGAAAAAATTGTTATTTCTAGGAGAAATTTGTTATCCTTGACGGTAAACTTGATGATATTCGAAAAAATTTGTTACTATTGAGAAAAAACCTGTTGCCTCCAAGAGAAATTTGATAGTGTTAAGTAAAAGTTTGTTAGTATTAAGGAAAAAGTTGTTACTTCGAAGAGAAAATTTGTTAGTGTTAAGAAAAAACTTGCTACTTCTGACAGAAAACTTGTTATTATAAACAAACAATTGTTAATTCTAAGAAAAATTTGTTATCTTTGATGGAAAGATTGCTACTTCTAACAGAAAACTTGTTATCACTGACGAAAAATTTTTATATCTAATAGAAATCTGTTATCTTTGACGGAAAAATTGGTGATTTTTGAAAAAATTTGTTACTATTAAGAAAAACATTTTACTTCTAAGTAAATTTGATAGTGATGAGTAAAAGTTTGTTAGTATTAAGGAAAAAGTTGTTACTTCGAAGAGAAAATTTGTTAGTGTTAAGAAAAACTTGCTACTTCTGACAGAAAACTTGTTATTACAAACACAAAATGTTACTTCTAAGAGAAATTTGTTATCTTTGACGGAAAACTTGGTACTTCTAACAGTAAATTTCTTTTCACTGACGAAAAATTTGTTACTTCTAAGAGAAATTTGTTATATTTGACGGAAAACTTGGTACTATTAGAAAAAATTTCTACTATCAAGAAAAACCTGTTACTTGTAAGAGAAATTTGATAGTGATGAGTAAAAGTTTGTTAGTATTAAGGAAAAAGTTGTTACTTCGAAGAGAAAATTTGTTAGTGTTAAGAAAAACTTGCTGCTATTTGAAAAAAATTGTTATTATTAAGAAAAAGTTGTTACTTCCATGAGAAATTTGAACGTATTAAGTAAAAATTTGTTAGTTTTAGGGAAAAAAGTTGTTACTTCTATGAAAGAATTTGTTAGTATTAAGGAAAAGTTGCTACTTCTAACAGAAAACTTGGTAGCATTAACAGAAAACTTGTCATCACAGACGAAAAAATTGTTACTTCTAAGAGAAATTTGTTACCTTGAACGGAAAACTTTGTGCCATTAGAAAAAATTGTTACTATACTAAAAACCTGTTACTTCTAAGAGGAATCTGATAGTGTTAAATAAAAGTTTGTTAGTATTAAGGAAAAAGTTGTTACTTCTAAGAGAAAATGTGGTAGCATTAAGAAAAACTTAGTACTTCTGACGGAATAATTGTTATCATAAACAAAAAAAAATTACTTCTAAGAGAAATTTGTTATCTTTGACAGAAAACTTTATGCTATTAGAAAAAATTTTTTACTATTAAGAAAAAAACCTTTTATTTTCAAGAGAAATTTGATTGTGTTAAGTAAAAGTTTGTTAGTATTAAGAAAAATGTTGTTACTTCGAAGAGGAAATTTGTTAGTGTTAAGAAAAAACTTGCTAATTCTGACAGAAAACTTGTTACCATAAAAAAAATTGTTTTTTCTAAGAAAAATTTGTTATATTTGTCGGAAAACTTGCTGCTATCAGAAACAATTTGTTACTATTTAGAAAAATCTGTTACTTCCTAGATAAATTTGATAGTATTGAGTAAAATCTTCGTTAGTATTAATGAAAGGGTTGTTGATTCTGAGGAAATCAAGTCCCGTTGTTCAACAGAAAAAAAACTGTAGTTTTTAATTTAGATTCATAAGCTTATTTTTTGAGTTAAAAAGGTTAAAAATTTTCTGGGGGTGATGTGGGGGGTTGGCCATATGGATGGATGGTGTGTAATGGCGTGGTGAAGTGGGAGTGTTTTGATGGTTACCGTGATGGATTTGCCTCGTGAAAAACTTGGATCAATGTGTTGAATGTATAATTTTTAACAAGAAATGTTTGAAAAATGTGTTGGAGGTGATGATGTGATGTCAGGGGGTGCCACAGAGTAGTAATAGTGTGGCATTGTGGCATGAATGGATTGGAGTATCAAACTCTAGCAATGAAATGCTAAATTGCGATGCTCAAGTAAAAACAGTGTTTAATTTAGATTCATGAGCTTGTTTTCGGTGGGAAAAGTTGAAAATGTCGTAGAGGGTGGATGAGTGAGTGGTGCCACACGGATGCCGGATTGGCAGGTGCATAATGTTGTGATTATGGGAGTGTTTTGTGGAGCATTATGATACCCTTTGCTTGCAAAGAAAAACCATCGGATTGAAGCATAATTTTTAACAAGAAATGTCTGAAAAATGTCTTACGAATAATGAAGGGGATGTCAGAGTTGGCCACAGAGCAGTAATAGTGCGACAATGTGTCATGAATTGCTTCGAGTAGCACACTCTAGCAAGAAATGCCGAGTTCTTGCTGTTCAAGTAAAAGCAGTGTTTAATTTAGATTCATGAGCCTATTTTCGGAGCGAAACGGTTGAAAAATGTCCTAGGGGGTGACGAGGCCATGTGAATGACGGATGGGGTGCCACGGTGGTGGGAATTGACAAAGTGTATTACGTAGGGATGGGTTGGGAAAATTTGAATCACCAGATTGAATTATAATTTTTAACAAGAAATATAAGAAAAATGTCTTAGGAACGATGAACGGGATGTTAGAAACAGAAAATATACTGTTCAATTAGATTCATGAGCTTATTTTTGGAGTGAAACGATTGAAAATGTTCTAGGGGCGCAGGGGAGGGGGTGGTGGTGGTGGTGCCATGTGGATGACGAATGGGGCAGGTGCGTAAAGCTGTGATGGTGTGGAGTGCTTTGTGGGGCATCATGATAGGCTTGGGTTGTAAAAACTTGAATCACGGGATTTAAAGGCATAATTTTTGTTATGAAAATATATGTAGATGCGTTTGGAATAACGAGAGCGTCAGAGGGTACTTTATGCCATCCATAGTTTGCCAGGTTGGCATGCATTGCATTTGACTAGTACACTCTAGAGCTTAGGGATAAGGTGGTAGGTTTGAAATGAATTTGTCGGTAGAGGGGGAGTGAAATCTAACATACCTGTCTGAGATGCATTTCGTTAAAAAGCTCTTAATAGTGCCTAAAAATTTGTACCTAAATATCAACCCTTCCCTCTGGAAATGATTGCTAGGGAAGTAGGAGGGGGGGGGGGGCAGCCGTATGTTGTCACGATGGTGTGAAATATTCATAGTCTTTGCTCAAAGAATTGATACATTTGCTTAAAGCTCTCAGAGATAATAAACCATGAATTATTTAGTATAATCGGGCTTAAATTTAGCTCTAATAGCAAGCCCGCCCTCTGGAATTTGTAGCTGCTAGGACCCATACCTTTCTTTAATTCACGCATATTTTGCTTATATTTTAGCCTATATCAGGTTCTTTCATGTTTTGTTGTGTTTTTAACTGCTTTTTCTGTGATTTCATTGTTTTATAACGTTTTTTTTTTCAATAAATTTTGTCGGTACAAAAGCTGGTGTCTTCTTAGCTGTATTAATATAGGACGATTCTTCAATAGATAATTATTTACATAATGCAAAATCTAACAGCAAAACCATGTAACATCTGCGTGTCTAGATCGCATTAGTTCGGAAAACTGTCAGATGCATTTAATAATGCAAGAATCAATAAGACTAGGGATGCTTGTGCTCTCATGCGGAAAGGGTTTGAAAACATTTAATCGATTGGAACATGGGGGCTGTTATTGTACGGTAATGGCTATCATGTAGAAACTATTTCTTGGAACGGAATATTGGAAAATGTTTCATGGACGAGTTTATTAAGGCGCAATTCTATTGGAAGAAAATTGACCTTTCGAGTCCAAGCGAAGACAAAGAACTAAATGAAAGAAAAAAAAGCGCTTTGATTGTTTCGGCTAAATATAAAAATGTCAAAAAAGTGTCATGGGGCAGTGATGCATGCACTGTCATTCTGTGACCTCACATAAGGTGTATGCTAACTTTAAGTTACAAGCGGGGATTTCCCATGGGTTCTGTCGCAAGGTTGCATAAAATTGGGTCAAGCACATTACACCTGACCGTTTTTAACGGGGTAAGTCGTGTGACGTCATTGGAGTGCAGGGGGTTTGTCGCGGGGATCTCGCCAGCTGGAAACAGGGCTGCGTTTAAAATCCCATGTTAATGTTCCTATGGTTGTCACAGAAATCGAATGTTAATATCTCCATCTGACCGTTTGAAGACGAGGGTATTTCTTGACGTCATAGGGCATATCAGAGGTAAGCCGTCTAGACAACTATGTGGGGTAATAGAAAAATAAAAATAATAGAACACCCGGGAAGCCTGCCAGCTGGAAACAGGGTTCTCGTAGAAATACACAGGGTTGTGTACCGTGACGTCGAAGGGCTGTCACAGAAAAACACAAGGGTGTGTCTTGTGATGTAACATGCGTTTGAAATATACAGGGGTATGTCGCTTGATGTAACATGCGTTTGAAATAGACAGGGTGTGTCGCGTGACGTAACAGAGCTCCGTTTAAAATCCAATGCCATGTTCCTATGGCTGCCGTGACGTAAGAGGGCTCCGGTCGGAATCCAATGCTATTTTTCCTATAGCTGCCGTGACGTCAGAGGTCTCCGTTTGGTTTTTAGATGGAAATGTAGATTTTTAAATGGAAATGTAGGTTTTTTCTAATACTGAAGCAAGATTGCATCATCCATATTACGTAGTTAGATGTTCTCTCACACTTGCGTCTCTTACAAGTTGAAAAAAGTGTCCGGATCGGGATTCGAAAGGGGTGGGCCCCGTTCGGCCCTGGAACCCTCCCACTACTAACACTTGGGTGAATCACAGAGACGGTGATTTATTATGACACCGGTGATTTTGTTAGTCTCAAGCAATGTTTGCTAGAAGGTTAGCACTGTACAACTCGGAACGACCAGCTATGACAAAAGTGAGGAACTTCTACGTTTGTGTTCTTGTTGATGTTATGTGCTATTGTTGGTGCTGCTTTTTTGGTGCTTCTATGTTGGTGCTTCTATTGTTGGTGCTCATCTTTATTATGCAGCAAATGGAGTTTAGTAGTGTGGCTCAATGAGTCTGAAGATTGTTGATAATATTCGGAAAGAGAAGATGGAATGGTACACAAAAGGGAAAGATGGAATGGTACATATAAAGTTATTGGATAGAAGCCAGAAAATAACGTCGTGCTGTCATTGTTGTTGTGTCAACACCCAATCTACTCGACAATTAACCTATTAGTATAGATCGGTTAAATTTATTCATTTCCTGTAAAGGCCTAGCAACAAATTTAGCAAGCATTTTGAAGTATAGTAAACTTATAGACTGCAAATGCTATATAACCACCACAACTACCGAATCACTTGTAATGTAGCTGAAATGATTCCTGGTTGATAAAATAAATCATTTTCCTCCTGGGGACTGGCTTGAGATGTTGGTTTAATTATTTTACCGAAGTCTTGTATTTGTGCTGAAAATTAGAATTATTTACAGTTATTCTTCACACTAAAAATTTGGTCCGGGTTTTCTCTGGTTTTAAGAGGGGCTAAGTTATGGAGTTCAGTAGATGAGGAAATTAAAAGTAGTTTGTGATGTAAAAGAATTTAAAAGATTGTTGGAAAATGAATTCCTTTCGTAATTATGAGTTTCATAATTAAATTGATAGGATATATAATTGATAAAATAGAATGGTGTTATATCTTGAATATTATTATTGTTATTATTATTATTTGTATTTTATTTTGATTGTTGTGTGTTAAAAAAGGAGTTGAGTGTTAAGCTAGTGATAGTGGGGTACTTGATGTTATAGTCATGCTTTGTTTTTTTTTATACCCCTTCTGAGGCTAAAGGAAATTAATTTTTGTTTGTTTGTGGGTTTATATGATTATCCCTCCTCCATATTATACCCTGGCATTTGGATGGGATGTGGTTGTGTCACGTTTTTTGTTAATAATAGATATTAAATAAATAAACAATATATTATAAAATCAAGCCACTGTCAAAATGATTTCTGCCTTCTCTATTGCTATGGATTTAGCTATATCTGAGAAGGCAACCGGATTGCACTTAAGTTCACTTGTGCTGTGGTAACCCTTGGAAACTAAGTTAAAGGCAGTGAGAATCACTGTCTCAACTCAAAAGGTTACACGGCTTGCGACCACACATATTTTTTTATGGAAAAGATTTGTTTCTTGTTTTATTTCCTTGGAATTCCCGTATGTAAGTTTTTAGATTTTTATATCACTATCGTTTTAGTATGTTATCCACAGATTATTCACTGTGGTTATATTGCGTGTTACAACTTTCCCATTTTGCTCCTTTGAAAGGCTATTTACCTTAGATTACATATTTGAATGGTTGCCTACTTTCGTTATTTACCGTCAGCACTGATGGTCTGCTCACTCCGCCACTCTGTGGATATCTCGCACCCAATTGTTTCGCCATGTCTGGCCCAATTTTGCCATGCCGTGTCTCTCTGCCACGCCGGGTCTTTTTATGCCACTTATGGCACCCTTAGTAACTCACGGAGCATACTTATGTCACGCATGGCATGGTGCGCGCCACCTGGTTAAGACGATTTTTGAAAGCAGGTACTCTCTTAGCGAACACTACTAAATCTAATAATTCCTACTTTTAGATGTTGACATCAACATTTTAAAAATCTATATTTACAATCTGAATAAGTCCTATTATTGTGTTTATTTAGGTTTTGCGCCAAAGCCTAGCTCTAAGCTCTGTAGATTCGCAACTATGTTCCCTAAAAATAGTATATATATATATATATATATATATATATATACATATATATATATATATATATATATATATATATATATATATATATATATATATATATATATATATATATATATATATATATATATATATATATATATATATATATATATATATATATATATATATATATATATAGCATTTCATATGACATCATATATGGCATCATATAAGTATTTTCTGATATTATGTCACACATAGCATAAATAACATTGTTGGGTTTCCCAACACAACAGTTATTTATATAATATAATGTCTATTGAAAGGCCCAAAAAACGAAACTTTGCAGTTGCAGTTGCTACAAATGATTATTCTTTGGAACCGGCACCTGAACTATCAAACATGATAAGATGTGAAATTTGACAACCTGGACCATCAATTGCGACAACACCAATACGGACAGCTAAAGCAAAGGCCATTGCTAAATTGTCTGAAGTAATCTAAATCCAAAAGCGCATCAAAAATGAAAATGAAGAGCAAAGACACGGACGGTTAGAAGATATGCTAAAACGACAATTAGAACATGTTAAAAACAAAATGAAGGGCAAAGATACACGCGGTTAGAAGACATACGACGCCGAACAACTGAGGGAGTCAAAAATGAAAATGAAGAGCAGTGAGTCAATGAAAATCAGCCTGGACAGCGAGAATCAGAACATTTCAAAATTAAAATGATAGCGATGATGATTGGGTTTGGGATTTTCACATGGATAAGGTCATCAATGCCCACCATACCTTTGTTAAAAAAACAAAGGTTCGGTGATATATATTTCATAATGACGAAAGATAAGTCGAGGTGTAAAGAAGAAAACAAATTGAAAATGATAGCGATGACGTGTGGGTTTTGGATTTTGACATGGATATTGTCATCAATACCTACCATACTTTTGAAAATCAAAAATATGGACTGGATAAATCGTTGGAAGAAAAGAAGTTTTTGTCCTACCACCTGTACAATTAAAAGAAAAAAAATATTCTGCGATACGTCTTTCATAATGACAAAAGACAAGCCAAGGTAAAATAAGAAGTTTTTGTCCCACCATCTGAACAATTAAAAGAAACAAAATGTTCGGCTATACGTCTTTCATAATGACAAAAGACAAGCCAAGGCAAAAGAGAAGTTTTTGTCCCACTATCTGAACAATTAAAAGAAACAAAGGTGGTCGTCAATACCTACCATACCTTTGAAAGTCAAAAACCTGGACTAGATAAATCTTTGGAAAAATTTTTTTTTGTCCCATCACCCGAACAATTGAAAGAAACAAATTTTCGGTGATATGTCTTTCGTAACGACAAAAGACAAGCCGAGGCTAAAGTTAAAGGTCATCAAAAAAAAAAAAAAAAAAAAAAAATGTAATTTTCAAAGGCACAACTTCTTATTTAAGGTCCATTTGGACGTTATGACATCAAAAAAGGCTCAAATTGTCTGCGTTTAAAAGACAAGCGATATTGAGAATCAAGGAGGCACACTTGTGCCTCTATAAAGAGGCGACCCACCACAATGTTAAGCGATTTCAGGTCCTAGAGGTCGCAGAGAGACGGCGGTAATCGCATTTTGTAGCCCAAGCTCAAACTAAGAAACTTGCAAAATTTCATCCTCCTCCGACTTTATCTTCATGGGGTAAACTGGGCCGGAAGTTTGGACCCTCCCACCACAGCCCCCCTTTAACGTTGTCCGATTGGGCTGAAATTTAGAGGTTAAGCTTTCCTAGGGCCCGGGAGCTTATCCTCGAAATTTCAGCTCAATCCGATCACTCCTTCCCTGTTTTCAAAAAACCAAATATAGCCACTTAAAATTCATCATCTCTTTTTTTTTTCTTAGCCACGCCTACAGGCCACAGTTGGCAACGGATCCGGTTGAATGAGGACTCATTCGAAGCAGAATTCGACCTGTTAGGGCCTTTTGATATTTTCAGACCGAAAAAATTATCCCCCGAATTTACATTTACGAAAAACCTCGTTTTCCTATATTAGCCCATGTTAATTTTTCTCACCACAACCCCCCTTTAACGTTGTCTGATCGGGCTGAAATTTAGAAGATAAGCTTTCCTGGGGCCTGGGAGCTTATCCTCGAAATTTCAGCTCAATCTGATCACTCCTTCCCTGTTTTCCAAAAACCAAATATCAAGTTTTTTGGGAATTTGCTTGCGTCGAAAATAGCTTCCATATACTAAAAAACAATTACCATTGTATCTGTATAGTCCAGCGGTTGATACTTCAAACTTTCAGGCGGAAAACTCGGGTTCGATTCACCATCAGAGCAAATTTTTATATACTGAATTTAGACTTTGAAAAGAAACTCAGTTTTTTTTTTAAATTATTTAAAAAAAATAACGTTTTCTAAAGAGTTAAAGAGGCTGAGTTACAAGGTCGAACCTTAAAACGTACAGGGATTAGGAGGCACCCTGTACGACGTGATTTGAGTATTCAGGAATTAAAAGCCTTAACACAAGAATGTTCAAGAGCGGGGGGTTTGGGGGGCGGCAGCCCCCCAACTTTAACTCCTGACACGATCAGCTAACAGTTAGTCAAGCAATAATAAGTAATAAACTGTACAAAAACGTGCAGAAATTATTTGAAAAAAACTACGTTTTCTAAAGAGTTAAAGAGGCTGAGTTACAAGGTCGAACCTTAAAACGTACAGGGATTAGGAGGCACAGTTGGGGGGCTACCGCCCCCCAAACCCCCCGCTTTCGCAGCCTTTAAATATAAAAAAATTTCTTTAAACTGAAAGTAAGGAGCGACATTAAAACTTAAAACGAACAGAAATTATTCCGTATATGAAAGAGGTTGTGCCCTCCTCAACGCCTCGCTCTTTACGCTAAAGTTTTTATTGTTTAAAAAAAGAGTTGTGAGAAAGTCAAACTTTAGCGTAAAGAGCGAGGCGTTGAGGAGGGCACAACCTCTTTCATATACGGAATAATTTCTGTTCGTTTTAAGTTTTAATGTCGCTCCTTACTTTCAGTTTAAAGAAATTTTTTTTATATTTAAAGGCTGCAAAAGCGGGGGGTTTGGGGGGCGGTAGCCCCCCAACTGTGCCTCCTAATCCCTGTACGTTTTAAGGTTCGACCTTGTAACTCAGCCTCTTTAACTCTTTAAAAAACGTAGTTTTTTTCAAATAATCTATGTATAGAAGCCTGCCACGTGCCGAGTGTCGGGGCTTGGCGGCGAAGCCGCCGGGCTCCCGGTACTATATTTATAATATATATATATATATATATATATATATATATATATATATATATATATATATATATATATATATATATATATATATATATATATATATATATATATATATATATATATATATATATAAATGAGTAAGTACACTACATGGTTACTATACAGAATTATAAGGAACTGTTTTACGATTGAACACCAACTCATTAAACTAGTTAGGAACCAGTTTGATTGAGTCAATTCTAAAAACAGCTAAAATTTGCTCCATGTAAGCAGATAATACATTTTTTTTTGACTTTTTTTTTCCTCCAGACCGTTCGTGTAATAAGTTCAAAGCTATCAATAATTTTTCTTCTGAATTGGCTTCACTCTCTGTTTTCTGATCTAGTGAATTTGGCCCCTGAATGGTTCAATTTGTTGAGAATTTTGGTGTATCTTATTTGGAGAACTTACAGCATTTTGCAAATATCTATCAAGGATATGATAAGCCCAAAAGATCTGTTTCAGGAAGCCTTGGACTTCGGATAATAAGTATCTGAATTAGGCATCGTTTTTACCGGTTTCAGTTAGTCATTCAAGATATTTTCTGGCTTCTCTAAGATCTCGACCATATCTTTTTCGTATTCTATGATTTGGACTATATCTCTTTCTCAAACATTTGCTTTCCTTTTGTATGTCTTTAAGGAAGGTCTATGTGTATCTTGGGATAGATCTAAATGATAAAAACAAATTTATTTCTGACAATATTTGCTCATACTGTAATTTAGTCTCGAAAAGGTACACTTTCTTGACATAAGATATAATTTCATAAAAAAAAATATTACACGGAACTGCGAAGATTCGAGACAATGTTTCTATAATACAAAAGTAAGTGTGGAAAAACGAAATAAACTAAAAAAAAAAAAAAAAAAAAAAAAAAAAAATCGAAATATGTCGGTAGCATGGCATATATGTAATTTTCTTGCTATGTTTTTGACATGAATAACGGAATTTCTATCTAAATTGTGGAATGGAAGACATGGTAGCCTAAAGTTTGATACTTTTTTCCGGGGGCATATAATGTTTTTGTAGAAAGGTTTGTCATATAAACGTCGGAGGGGGCTCATTGGATTGGATATTGAAATTTATATTGCCCTTTTTAAGAGTCAAAGGGATCGGAGGGCAGCTACCCTCTTCCCCCGCCACACACACAAACACGTCGTATTTTTCCGAAATGCATCTGATAGAAATTTTGAAATAACCTTTTGTAAAAAAATGGTCGTTTGAAACAAAATTCATTTAAAATGTTTTCTCTTTCTTACTTTACTAAATAAAAAATCATTAACACATTAAGAAATAAGTATTAGTATATGAATATTAAACTGACAATCCACGGTCATTTGAATTCTTTTTTCAGTAAATTGCAAATTATGTTCTGGTCTTGAGAAGCCATGGGAGTTGTCTGTCCTACTTATGTGAATTTTTGCTTGTTTTGAGTTTGACTCGGTGATTTATTGTAATTTTTGTTCGTTTTGAGTTTATTTTATTTATTTAAAATAATTTGGGGTAGTTTTACGCTTGAACGATTATTTGACTTTATTTCTGCTCATATTTGGTTTAATGGAACTCTTTATTTTTCTTTGAAAAACTAGTTTTGTAGAAAAAGCTTTTTAAGTTAATAATCTGTCAGGATGAACTGTAGAAATTTAATTCAATCTCAATTTATGAGACAATGTCTAATCATCCTCATCTTTATTTGCATCTTCCATTGAAGTTTTTATTTCTTCGCAGCGCACAAAGCCCGAAGCGATTATGGGTACGACCCCCATTCTCCCATGTATAGCCTGTATATAAAAGTGATTCTAAGGTTATAATCGAGAACTTTGAAACAGGTCTGTGGGGTCAGCTGCTCGGCTGTTATAACTAAAAGGGTGGTCGAATTTGCCATTTCGGTCGAAAATGTGTAATGTATGTGCTATGGGTAAACTCAACACGAGGAATCGGATGGTAAAGTCAGAGTTGTGTCCTATGTGGTACCTTTACGAAGATAAAAAGAGACATACGCCATTGAGTGGCTTACGTCTCTTTTTTATCAGGTCTTGTTGCAATTCAGAATGACAGAAGAGGATTATAGGTACTTGTATGATATTAACTAAAAAAAAATAAGTTTTTTTTTTAACTGAAAGTAAGGAGCGACATTATAACTTAAAACGAACAGAAATTATTCTGTATATGAAAGGGGCTGTCCCCTCCTCAACACCTCGCTCTTTACTCTAAACTTTTTTATTGTTTTAAAAAATAAAGTTGTGAGACAGAGTCAAACTTTAGCGTAAAGAGCGAGCGTTGAGGAGGGGACAGCCCCTTTCATATACAGAATAATTTCTGTTCGTTTTAAGTTTTAATGTGGCTCCTTACTTTCAGTTAAAAAAACTTGTTTTTTTAAGTTTGTTTCTGAACGTTTTTGAATTAATGCAGCTTTGATTTTGGCTCACCGTACATGAATAATTAAAACCAAATTTGCATATTTATTTTCCTTTTTTTGGCTAATTGACTTTCTCGAAATTTTTGTTCTGACGTAACTTACGAATTAACTTACGTAACGAATTTCTATATTCGTAAGTAGAAAAGGGGGTGCCAGCGAGAAACGTACAAGATTACAGCCAATAAGAGGTCTAGAATCCATGTCGTACAAGACCACACCTCTTTCTAGGCCCAATCAGGGACTTAGAATACTGACGGGGCATTTGCATAATCGCCAATGATGAAAATCTGACAGGGAATACTAATGCATCATAAGGGGAATTAAGAAATTAATAGGACCGCAACCACCAATGACCCTAACCACAAAGAACCTCAACCTCCAAGGGCCCCCTCACCCCAACCTCCAAGGGCCCCCTCCCTCCAATTTTATGGGCCCCCTACATTTCTTTATACTTTTTTGGAGTTTTTTAAAGTTTTTTTTTAACTTTTTTTTATTTTTTTTAACATGGTATTTTTTCAACTTTTTTTTACATGTCTTCGAATGAGATTACACATACTTAAAACATAAAAAATTCACATTTAATATTTTCGAAACTCAAAATGAGAATGGTATAGGTATGTTAGTCATGACTTTTACTATTAGAAAAATAATGTTTGTAGTACCACTTTTTTTTGACTGAATTTTTTTGGACAGAAATTATTCAACTTTTTTTTACGTATCTTAAAATGATATGAAATATGCTTGCGGCTCTACCAATCGTATTCTATGCTTGCTCATAGACACGATGCGGCTTTCCCACTGGTACTCTATGACGGGTTATTGACAATACCTAGTTTATTGCATGTATTAAATCAGTATTTTTTATGCAGTGGAACGATAAAGACATAACTCATATCTTTAAAAAAGTGAAGATGAAGTATTTTAAGAAAGTGTGTTCACATGTTAATGTTATTGTAGCATTGAATGCTGACATGGAGAAGTATTTGAACTATGAAACAATTACAAGTGGTAGCACTATTGGAAAGGTATGCGTGCATTGTCAAGACAGTAAGGAATTAAATTTCTTTAGAGCGCCAAAAAAATTTAACTCTTATGATGGTGGATATGCGAGATTGAGATCTCTGGAGATGATCGCACTCAAAGAGAATGCCAACATATAAATAATAGTTGATGAAGAGGGGCATCTTCTTTCTAGTGCTTCTGGTAACATGTTACTCAGCGTTAAACCCTATCATCAGCTTTCGGGTATTAGCATTCATATGAAAGCAAAGAGGAAAAGAAAGGCCTACTCTTCTACTAATATCATAAACCATATCTTGTCTACGTGTAGGAACTGTTACCTGTGTAAACATAATGTGGTAATAGGCAGTGAAATTGCCAGAAAAATAAAAAAAGGCAATGGCAGAAAATTTCACTAAAGAATATAAAGATGAATCGATGAAAAACAAAGTGCCAGCAAACGTTATTACTACTATTGATCATATAGTCAATGAACCTAATAATACCAAAGACGACACGTATATTGAACATTTAGGTGACACACCAGTAGAAATGTGTTCACATGTTAGTGTTATTGTAGCATTGAATGCTGACAAGGAGAAGTATTTGAACTATGAAACAAGTACAAGTGGTAGCACTATCGGAAACGTATGCCTGCATTGTCATGACAGCAAGGAATTAAATTTCTTTGGAGTACCAAAAAAATTCAATTATACAAATGGTGGATATGCGAAAGTATCATTTCCAGAGAAGTTAGTACTCAAAGAGAATGCCAACATAAAAATAATAGTTGATGAAGAGGGATACCTTCTTGCTAGTGCTATAAGTAACATGCTACCTATTGATAGAACATATCGTCATTTTTTAGGTATTAGCATTCAAATGAAAGTAAAGGGGAAAATCTTCTACTAATATCATAAACCATATCTTGTCTACGTGCCGGAACTGTTACCTTTGTAAAAATAATGTTGTAATATACAGTGAAATTGCCGGGAAAATAAGAAGGGCATTGGTAGAAAATATCACTAAGGGATATTAAGATGAATCGATGAAAAACAAAGTGCCAGCAAACGTTACTACCTTTGATCAAACAGTCAATGAATCAAATAATACCAAAGACGAAACGCATATTGAACCTGTCGATGACACACTAGTAAATATTGTGTATGCCTCAAAATGGAATAATGATTATTCTACCGATTACGAGCTAAGAGAAGACAATAGCTACATTATCAAGAGAGAACATGGTGAACTATTTTATTTATTTATTTATTTATTTATTAATCCATATAACGGTAAGCTAAAAAGCTTGTCGTACTAATACAATATATAATAAAATGAAAGGCAACACAAAGGTCTAAACTGAAAAGGCACTTGTGTAAAACTGGCTATCAACCAACATATTCTTAAACGATTCAACTGACCCGGCTTCAACAACTTCTGGCGGTAAATTATTCCAAGAGTCTGTGACCCTATTAACAAATGAATTGTGTCCGATTTTCCTGTGGGTTCTTGGTGGGTAAATTTTATAAGGATGCTGTCGTGTCAAGTGGTAGTGGCTGAATTCGAAAAATTTTCCTACCTCAATATCGTCCACGCCTTTGATTATTTTGAATGTGTTTATGAGGTCGGTACGGCGACGTCGGAAATGCAGTGAAGGAAGTTGGAGCCTAGTTAGTCTTTGTGCGTAAGGAAGGTGTTTCAAATAAGGGATCATTTTCGTCGCCCGCCTCTGAATCTTTTCAACTCGGTGCTCGTCTGTTACATTCAGAGGAAACCAAACAGAAGTATTATATTCAACAACTGGCCGAACAAATGATTTATAAGTAACATAAAATTCTTAAGATTAAACTTCCTGAAATTCCGTTTTAAAGTGAGGAGTTGGTAATTTGCATTTCTTACTACAGTCGAAACATGTCTATCAAATTTTAAATGTGTATCAAAGTGAACACCGAGGTCGCGTACAAATTCTTCTGACGGTATCTGTGAGCCAGATAGGGACTATGCACGGCTGGGCTGATTTTTATTCCCGTAATGAAGCACTACACATTTTGATGCATTTACAAACATCGAATTAGACTCGCACCATCGTGTTATTGAATCAAGGTCTTCTTGAAGCATAGGCTCATCATCAGTAGTTAATATTGGTCGGTAAATTTTAGCATCATCAGCAAACAACTTCACTGACGAATGACGAACACAAGATGGTAAATCATTGATGAAAATACAGAAGAGTATAGGGCCCAAGCAACTACCCTGGGGTACCCCACTCAGGACATCAATTGATTGAGATGCTGCTTCACCGACAACTACCTGTTGAGACCTACCACGCAAATAATCAGCAATCCAATCAACAGTTCTTACACCAATATTATAGAGTCGACATTTTTCAACTAGTTGTGACATTGAAACTTTGTCAAAAGCTTTGGCGAAGTCTATGTAAATGCAATCAAACGGTATACCAAGATCAGCATAATGCTGAAAATCAACAATAGCTTCCTGAAGTTGAGTGTTGCAAGTGTGTACCTTACACACAGTTGAGTGTGTACCTTCTCTTACGAAAACCATGCTGGGCAGGATTCCAAAGATTATTTTCATCAAAATAAGTTTGGATTCTTGCAACAATCAGCTTTTCCATAACCCGGCAAAATATAGATGTGATGGAGATCGGACGGTAATTTTTAAAATCTGATTTTAGACCGGCTTTGTGTAGGGGTTTAACCATTGCTTTCTTCCAACCTGAGGGACAGGAACCTGTCGCCAAGGACTGATTGTACAGAAACGTAAGCGGTTGTGCAATTACATCAGCAATCTGTATTATCATAGTGTTAGGAAATCCATCTATATCTGGGGACTTAGATGTATCAAGCTTTTTAAGTATTTGATGAACCTCTGCAACACTAAAGTCTATATCATTACATGATAAAGTCCCACTTTGTATTCCCAGAAATAAATCTTGGTCATGATGTGTCTGGTTAGGTGTAACAAAAACTGATGCAAAAGTTTCATTAAATATGCATGCTTTATCAAAATCGTCATCAATTTTTTCTTGTGTAACCGGATGCGTGAATGTGCAGTTACTCGGTGAAAAGTTCGGCTTGTTCCTATTTACATATTTCCAAAACTGCTTTGGACAAGTTTTGCTCGACTGAATAATGTGTGATTCCACTACTTCCCTATTCGCTCTTAACAACTTTGTGGCCCTGTTCCTAGCATGTTTATACAATGACCACGTGTCATCATCCTGATTCATAGAACTTTGTTTTTGCGAAATCTTTTGTTCAATTTTTAGTTTAGTGTAAGATCTCCAAAGATGATTTTTTTCCTGGATTGACTTGAGTATATGTCTAGGTAGTTTTGGTCTCTTCCTTTGGCCAGAATATTTTTTAATCAAAATAACAAATCTATCCCTACATTCTATCAATGCCTGTTTAAAAAATTCAAATGCAACGTCAGGCGCCACTTTTCCTTTCTGCAGCTCATCCGTGATATTCAAAGACACAAGGAATTCCCTCATTGACTGATAATCAGCCCTAGCATAATCATACCTACGAGAATCAGTATTTTCTCGCTCGACAAACGTATTCATAGTAATTTGAATTACAGAATGGTCACTTTTTCCTAGTGGAGAAAACATTTCCAAGCCTAAAATATCATAAACATGTTTCGTAATTACTAAATCCAATATTGAGGGAATAGAATCGCCTCTTGCCCGCGTGGGGCTATTTACATGTTGGTGCAAAAACAAATCATCAAGTCTATCTAAAAAAGTCTGTTCATACGACTCACCTGGCTGACTTGTGCTCAGCGTCTGCCAATCAATATTAGGGAGGTTGAAATCACCCACCACAAGTAATTTGTGACTATTTTTCACAAGATAAGTCAAACAATTCAAAATATTGGCATCATTTACACAACTAGATGGACCAAGTGTTGGGCTCCTGTAAAAAGCAGCAAGACGCAGATAATTATTCAGCGAAGGTAACTTAATATCAACTACAAGGCACTCAGAAACCAAATCAAAAATGGGGTTAACAATCTCACTGAACTTAACGGATGTATGAATATAAATGCATATCCCTCGTTTTGCTTGTTTATTAAACACTAAACTATAATCAGTTAGATGCTGAAAGTAAGCTAATGGGTCATTACAATGTTTTGGCAAAACTTCAGTTACAACAACCACATTTGGCACACGGACCCGCGTTAACTCACTAAATTCTTCCCATTTAGTAGACAAACAGTCAGCATTAGTATAAATCACTTGCAGATTTTCACTCAGACATCTCAAATCCGGCTTGGCGACGAAAAGGCTCCTCGTGAACTAATTCCGGTCCGTTTTTGCGTGTCTTGATCTTCCAACCGCTCTCTCCGGCTACAATTTTCTCATTCAGCTCTTTTTTTAGAACATCATACTTCCTCTTATCGATTAACTTGGCTTCACTTTTGTCATGAGAAACTCGAAAATTTGGTATTTTAGTTTTAAGAGCATCTTGTTTACTCACTAAGAAGAAGGCGGCCAAATCGCGATCGAGCGGGGACTTGAATATCATTTTTATCGGCCTACTTCTATTAACTTGTTTACGACCCAATCTCACAGAAAAGGAATATTTCACAGGGCAATCGCGCAAGAGTTCTTCATTGATAAACTTTAAGTCCACCTGATTCTGCAACTTTTGGTTCACTGCAGCGTCTTCTTCTGGGCCAAATAAAATTAGATTCTTCTGTTTTTGTGCAATTTCTCCAAGCTCACGCTGAACCTGGTTAGTATCCTGCACTGGAACTCGGCTCTGCAAGTCTGTGTCAATTTTACCGGAAAGTTCATCGAACAGGCTTTGTTTAGCTTTAGAAACTTCAACTGACACTACGGTGGTAACCTGTTGTTTTAAATCAGCTTGGGAACATTTAGAAGCTATTTCCTGCTCTACTAGGGAAATTCGTTCTGCCAGAGGTTTCAACATTGACTGGAATTTTATCTCAAGTTCGTTCTGTAAATCTGCTTTGAACGTGGCAAGGGAATCAATCACTATTTCACGAATGATTTCAGGTGTGATAGGCTTGTCACTATGTTTACACCTAGGGCAGTGCCACGTGGATCCCAAACGGCGACTCATTCTAGTAAATAGTTCATATTCGGGATCAGACATGTCGAGACATGTGGTGCACAACCAGAGTTCACAACCGTCGCAAAGGACGGCTTTTCCGTCTTCTTCCAGTCCCAATCCACATGCTGAGCATTTATCTACACCTTTTTTGGGAGACTGACGAGGACGTTTTGATGCTGTGCTCATATTCGTCACAAAAATTTTTTTTTGCTTTTTTGGCTAATTTTGAATCAGCACACAAGGTGGCAACACTGCACTACGAATTTTGGGCACAACTCCGCCAGCGCAACAGTCAATCTCCGGCAACACTGCTCAGATTAAAAATTATTTCCGCCGTGTTTGAATAGTTATGAAGGTCCAGAAAAGAGAAGAGACAGAGGTTTTTAGTCTTGTTTTCAATCGCAGTCGATTCACTGATTATTTTCCAGCCGATTGATACCAAAGTCTGTCAAAATCGATAGCGTTTGCCACAAAAATCAAGTTTATTTCACTTAGAATAAATAGCACGTGTTTTCACCAGCGTTGCCACTATAAATCCCAATCTGTTATGGAACAGATTCAAAATGTCCAAAGTTGATCATTGATATTAATAATGTATCATAACATATTTTTTGTATTAATATTCTACATGACATTATTTCATTAAATTATACTATGCATTACATTGTTATGTGTTCATTATTTTTAGGATATACTAGAACTTCAAACGTTTAGAATATCCACTAAAACGTCGGAGATGTAACAAAAGGAATATGCATTCATCTATTGTCTGACACATGGGATAACATTGACAAAATCTAAGTATCAGAGTGAATAAATTGTTTATCAACATCCTTTGTCGGATACGTTGGATAACATTGTCAAAATATAAGTATCAGATTGAATAAATTCTTTATTAACATCCTTTGTCGGATACATCGGATAATATTGTTAACATCTATGTATTAGAGTGTATAAATTCTTTATCAACATCTATTGTCAGATACATGGGATAACATTGACAAAATCTAAGTATCAGAGTGAATAAAATTGAGAAAATCTAAGCATCAGAATAAATAAATTCTTTATCAATATCATTTGACAGATACGTTTGATAGTGTCAGAGTGATTAAATTCTCTATCAACATCTATTGTCAGATACATGGGATAACATTGACAACATCTAAGTATCAGAGTGAATAAAATTGAGAAAATCTAAGCATCAGAAAAAATAAATTCTTTATCAATATCATTTGACAGGTACGTTTGATAGTGTCAGAGTGCTTAAATTCTCTATCAAAATCTATTGTCAGATACATGGGATAACACTGACAAAATATTAGTATCAGAGTGAATAAAATTGAGAAAATCTAAGCATCAGAATAAATAAATTCTTTATCAATGTCCTTTGACAGATACGTTTGTTAGTGTCAGAGTGAATAAATTCTTTATCAGTGTCCTTTGTCAGATATGATTGATAAAATTGAGAAAATCTAAGTATCAGAGTGACTAAATTCTTTATCATCATCCATTGTAGGATATGTCATTATGAGAAATTGTAATTAAGTAACAAACTCTTTCTTGAATTCACCTCTTGGATACACAATACAGACATTTCATTCAAGAAATTATGAAAAAATTGTAAGTAAGTAACAAACTCATTCTTGAATTCGGCTCCTGGTTACACAGTACAGAAATTTCATTCATCTAATTATGAAAAAAGGTAAGTAAGTACCAAATGCAGAAATTTCGATACACAATACGGAAATTTCATTGAAGAAATTATGAAAAGATTGTAAGTAGGTAACAAACTCTTTATTGAATTCACCTCATGAATTCACAATGCAGAAGTTTCTTTCAAGAAATTAATAAAAATTGTAAGTAAGTAACAAGCTCGTTCTTGAATTCACCTCTTGGATACACAATACAGAAATTTCATTCAAGAAATTATGAAAAAATTGTAAGTAGGTAGCAAACTTTTTCTTGAATTCATCTCTTGGACACACAATACAGACATTTCATTCATGAAATTATGAAAAAATTGTAAGTAAGTAACAATATCTTTCTTGGATTCACCTCTTGAATACACAATACAGAAATTTCATTCATGAAATTATGAAAAATTGTAAGTAAGAACCAAAATGCAGAAATTTCATTCAACAAATTATGAAAAAATTGTAAGTAAGTAACAAACTATTTCTTGAATTCACCTCTTGGATACAAAATACAAACATTTCATTCATGAAATTATTAAAAAATTTGTAAGTAGCTAACAAAGTCTTTCTTGAATTCACCTCTTGAATACACAAAACAGACATTTCATTCAAGAAATTATGAAAAAATTGTAAGTAAGTACCAAACTCTTTCTTTAATTCACCTCTTGGATACACAATACAGAAGTTTCATTCAAGAAATTATGAAAAATTGTAAGTAAGTACCAAAATGCAGAAATTTCATTCAAGAAATTATGAAAACTTGTAAGTAGATAACAAAATCTTTCTTGAATTCACCTCTTGGACACACAATACATAAATTTCATTCATGAAATTATGAAAAATTGTAAGTAGGTAACAAACTTTTTCTTAAATTCACCTCTTGGACACACAATACAGAAATTTCATTCAAGAAATTATTAAAACATTGTAAGTAACTAACAAACTCCTTCTTGAATTCACCTCTTGGATACACATTACAGGAATTTCATTCAAGAAATTATGAAAACATTGTGTGTAAGTAACCAACTCTTTCTTGAATTCAGCTCTTGGATACACAATACAGAAATTTCATTCAAGAAATTATGAAAAAAATTGTAAGTAGGTAACAAACTCTTTCTTGAATTCGCCTCATGGATACACAATACAGAAATTTCATTCAAGAAATCATGAAAAAATTGTAAGTAGCTAACTAACTCTTTCTTTAATTCACCTCTTGGATACACAATATGGAAATTTCATCCAAGAAATTGTGAAAACATTGTAAGTAAGTAACAAACTCCTTCTGGAATTCACCTCTTGGATACACCATACAGAAATGTCATTCAAGAAATTATGAAAACATTGTAAGTAAGTAACAAACTCTTTCTTGAATTCGCCTCATGAATACACATTACAGAAATTTCATTCAAGAAATTATGAAAAAATTGTAAGTAAGCACTAAACTCTTTCTTGAATTCACCTCTTGAATACACAATACAGAAATTTCATTCATGAAATTATGAAAAATTGTAAGTAAGAACCAAAATGCAGAAATTTCATTCAACAAATTATGAAAAAATTGTAGGTAAGTAACAAACTATTTCTTGAATTCACCTCTTGGATACACAATACAGACATTCCATTCATGAAATTATGAAAAAAATTGTAAGTAGCTAACAAAGCCTTTCTTGAATTCACCTCTTGAATACACAAAAGAGACATTTCATTCAAGAAATTATGAAAAAATTGTTAGTAAGTACCAAACTCTTTCTTGAATTCATCTCTTGAATACACAATACAGAAATTTCATTCATAAAATTATGAAAAAATTGTAAGTAAGAACCAAAATGCAGAAATTTCATTCAAAAAACTATGAAAAATTGTAAGTAGATAACAAACTATTTCTTGAATTCACCTCCTAAATACATAATGCAGAAATTTCATTCAAGAAATTATGAAAAAATTGTAAGTAAGTAACATGTTCGTTCTTGAATTCACCTCTTGGATACACAATATGGAAATTTCATCCTAGAAATTATGAAAAAATTGTAAGCAAGTAACATGTTCGTTCTTGAATTCACCACTTGCATACACAATATGGAAATTTCATCCAAGAAATTATGAAAAAATTGTAAGTAAGTAACAAACTCTTGCTTGAATTCACCTCGTGGATACACAATATGGAAATTTCTTTCAAAAAATTATGAAAAATTGTAAGTAAGTAACAAGCTCGTTCTTGAATTCACCTCTTGGATACACAATACAGAAATTTCATTCAAGAAATTATGAAAAATTGTAAGTAGGTAACAAACTCTTTCTTGAATTCACCTCTTGGACACACAATACAGAAATTTCATTCAAGAAATTATGAAAAATTGTAAGTAGGTAACAAACTCTTTCTTAAATTCACCTCTTGGACACACAATACCGAAATTTCATTAAAGAAATTATGAAAACATTTTAAGTAAGTAACAAACTCTTTCTTGAATTCACCTCTCGGATACACAATACGGAAATTTCGTTCAAGAAATTATGAAAAATTGTAAGTAGGTAACAAACTCTTTCTTGAATTCACCTCTTGGATACACAATACAGAAATTTCATTCAAGAAATTATGAAAAAATTGTAAGTAGGTAACAAACTCTTTCTTGGATTTGCCTCATGGATACACAATACAGAAATTTCATTCATGAAATTATGAAAAATTGTAAGTAGCTAACTAACTCTTTCTCGAATTCACCTCTTGGATACACAATATGGAAATTTCATCCAAGAAACTATGAAAACATTGTAAGTAAGTAACAAACTCCTTCTGGAATTCTACACCATACAGAAATGTCATTCAAGAAATTATGAAAGCATTATAAGTAAGTAACAAACTCCTTCTTGAATTCACCTCTTGGATACACATTACAGAAATTTCAATCATGAAATAATGAAAAAATTGTAAGTAAGTGCCAAACTCTGCCTTGAATTCATCTCTGGAATACACACTACAGAAATCTCATTCGTGAAATTATGAAAAAACTGTAAGTAAGAATCAAAATGCAGAAATTTCGATACACAATACGGAAATTTCCTTAAAGAAATTATGAAAAATTGTAAGTAGGTAACAAACTCTTTATTGATTTCACCTCCTGAATACACAATGCAGAAATTTCTTTCAAGAAATTATGAAAAAAATTGTAAGTAAGTAACAATTTCGTTCTTGAATTCACCTCTTAAATACACGATATGGAAATTTCATTCAAGAAATTATGAAAAACTTGTAAGTAAGTAACAAACTCTTTCTTGAATTCACCTCTTAGATTCACAATACAGACATTTCATTCATGAAATTATGAAAAAATTGTAAGTAGCTAACAAAGTCTTTCTTGAATTCACCTCTTGAATACACAATACAGAAATTTCATTCAAGAAATTATGAAAAAATTGTAAGTAAGTACCAAACTCTTTCTTGAATTCGCCTCATGGATACACAATACAGAAATTTCATTCAAGAAATTATGAAAAATTGTAAGTAAGAACCAAAATGCAAAAATTTCATTCAAGAAATTATGAAAAAATTGTAAGTAAGTAACAAACTCTTTCTTGAATTCACCTCTTGGATACACAATACAGAAATTTCATTCATGAAATCATGAAAAAATTGTAAGTAAGTAACAAACTCTTTTTGAATTCACCTCTTAGATTCACAATACAGACATTTCATTCATGAAATTATGAAAAAATTGTAAGTTAGTAACAAACTCTTTTTGAATTCACCTCTTGAATACACAATACAGAAATTTCATTCATGAAACTATGGAAAAAAATTGTAAGTAAGTACCAAACTCTTTCTTGAATTCGCGTCTTGGATACACAATACAGAAATTTAATTCAAGAAATTATGAAAAAATTGTCTTGAATTTAGTTTAGAGTGGTTATAGATGGTAGCACACCCACTCAGACACACAGTTATAGTTAGAGAGAGATGCAAAAAGTTGGGTTAATATAGGTTCACTTAGAGTGGCGCCCCACTCTAAGTTTGTTACTTACTTACAATTTTGTTACTTACCCACAATTTTTTCTGTGTTTGTAAGTGAGTTTGTTACTTACTTACAATTTTTGCATAATTTCTTGAATGAAATTTCCATAATGTGTATCCAAGAGGTGAATTCAAGAACGAACTTGTTACTTACTTAAGAATTTTTCATAATTTCTTGAAAGAAATTTTTGCAATGTGTATTCAGGAGGTGAATTCAATAAAAAGTTTGTTACCCACTTACAATTTTTCATAATTTCTTGAATGAAATTTCCGTATTGTGTATCGAAATTTCTGCATTTCGATTCTTACTTACAATTTTTTCATAATTTCATGAATGAGATTTCTGTATTGTGTATTCCAAAGATGAATTCAAGAAAGAGTTTGGTACTTACTTACAATTTTTTCATAATTTCATGATTGAAATTTCTGTAATTTTTATCCAAGAGGTGAATTCAAGAAGAGTTTGTTGCTTACTCACAATGTTTTCATAATTTTTTGGATGAATTTTCCATATTGTGTATCCAAGAAATGAATTCAAGAAAGAGTTTGTTAGCTGCTTACAATTTTTTCATAATTTCTTGAATGAAATTTCTGTATTGTGTATCCATGAGGCGAATTCAAGAAAGAGTTTGTTACTTACTTACAATTTTTTCATGATTTCATGAATGAAATTTCTTTAACTTGCATCCAATTGGTGAATTCAAAAAGAGTTTGTTACTTACTTACAATTTTTTTTATAATTTCATGAATGAAATTTCTGTATTGTGTATCCAAGAGGTGAATCCAAGAAAGAGTTTGTTACTTACTCACAATTTTTTCATAATTTCTTGAAAGAAATTTCTGCATTGTTTATTCAGGAGGTGAATTCAATAAAGAGTTTGTTACCCACTTACAATTTTTCATAATTTCTTGAATGAAATTTCCGTATTGTGTATCGAAATTTCTGCATTTCGATTCTTACTTACAATTTTTTCATAATTTCATGAATGAGATTTCTGTATTGTGTATTCCAGAGATGAATTCAAGAAAGAGTTTGGTACTTACTTACAATTTTTTCATGATTTCATGATTGAAATTTTCTGTAATTTGTATCCAAGAGGCGAATTCAAGAAGGAGTTTGTTACTTACTTACAATGTTTTCATAATTTCTTGAGTGATATTTCTGTATTGTGTATCCAAGAGGTGAATTCAAGAAAGAGTTCGTTACTTACTTACAATGCTTTCATAATTTCTTGGATGAAATTTCCATATTGTGTATCCAAGAGGTGAATTCAAGAAAGAGTTTGTTAGCTACGTACAATTTTTTCATAATTTCTTGAATGAAATTTCTGTGTTGTGTATCCATAAGGCGAATTCAAGAAAGAGTTTGTTACCTATTTACAATTTTTTCATAATTTCTTGGATGAAATTTCCATATTGTGTATTCAAGAGCTGAATTCAAGAAAGAGTTTGTTAGCTACTTACGATTTTTTCATAATTTCATGAATGAAATGTCTGTATTGTGTATCCAAGAGGCGAATTCAAGAAATAGTTTCTTTCTTACAATTTTTCATAATTTCTTGAATGAAATTTCTGCATTTTGGTTCTTACATACAATTTTTCATAATTTCATGAATGAAATTTCAATATTGTCTATCCAAGAGGTGAATTCAAGAAAGAGTATGTTATCTACTTACAATTTTCTCATAAATTCTTGAATGAAATTTCCGTATTTTGTATCCAAGAGGTGAATTCAAGAAGGAGTTTGTTACTTACTTACAATGTTTTCATAATTTCTTGAATGAAATTTCTGTATTGTGTGCCCAAGAGGTGAATTCAAGAAAGAGTTTGTTACCTACTTACAATTTTTAAGAATTTCATGAATGAAATTTCTGTATTATGTGTCCAAGAGGTGAATTCAAGAAAGAGTTTGTTACCTACTTACAATTTTTCATAATTTCTTGAATGAAAATTCTGTATTATGTATCCAAGAGGTGAATTCAAGAACGAACTTGTTACTTACTTACAATTTTCCATAATTTCTTAAATGAAATTTTCTGTATTGTGTATCCAAGAGGTGAATTCAAGAACGAACTTGTTACTTACTTACAATTTTTCATAATTTCTTGAAAGAAATTTCCATATTGCGTATCTAAGAGGTGAATTCAAGAAAGAGTTTGTTACTTACTTACAATTTTTTCATAGTTTCTTGGATGAAATTTCCATATTGTTTATCCTAGAGGTGAATGAAAGAACGAACTTGTTACTTACTTACAACTTTTTCATAATTTCTTGAATGAAATTTCTGCATTGTGTATTCAGGAGGTGAATTCAAGAAATATTTTGTTACCTACTTACAATTTTCTCATAAATTTTTGAATGAAATTTCTGCATTTTGGCTCTTACTTACAATTTTTCATAATTTCATGAAGGAAATTTCTGTATTGTGTATTCAGAAGGAGAATTAAAGAAAGAGTTTGGTACTTACTTACAATTTTTTCATAATTTCTTGAATGAAATGTCTGTATTTTGTATTCAAGAGGTGATTTCAAGAAAGAGTTTGTTAGCTACTTACAATTTTTTTCATAATTTCATGAATGAAATTTCTGTATTGTGTATCCAAGAGGTGAATCCAAGAAATAATTTGTTACTTACTTACAATTTTCTCATAATTTCTTGAATGAAATTTCTGCATTTTGGTTCTTACTTACAATTTTTCATAATTTCGTGAATGAAATTTATGTATTGCTTATTCAAGAGGTGAATTCAAGAAAGAGTTTGGTACTTACTTAATTTTTTTTAATAATTTCTTGAATGTGATTTCTGTATTGTGTATCCAAGAGGTGAATTCAAGAAAGAGCTTGTTACTTATTTACAATTTTTTCATAATTTCTGACAGGAAATTTCTGCATTGTGTATCCTAGAGGTGAATTCAAGAACGAGCTTGATACTTACTTACAATTTTTCATAATTTCTTGAAAGAAATTTCTGCGTTGTGTATTCATGAGGTGAATTCAATAAAGAGTTGTTACCTACTTACAATTTTTTCATAATTTCTTGAATGAAATTTCTGTATTGTGTAACCAGGAGGAGAATTCAAGAAAGAGTTTGTTACTTACTTACAATTTTTTCATAATTTCTTGAATGAAATGTCTGTATCGTGTATCCAAGAGGTGAATTCAAGAAAGAGTTTGTTACTTACTTACAATTTTTCATAATGACATATCCAGCAATGGATGATGATAAAGAATTTTTCACTCTGATACTTAGGTTTTCTCAATTTTATCAATCATATCTGACATAGGACATTGATAAAGAATTTATTCTCTCTGACGCTAACAAACGTATCTGTCAAAATACATTGATAAAGAATTTATATATTCTGATGCTTAGACTTTCTCACTTGTATTCATTCTGATACTTAGATATTGTCAATGTTATCCCATGTATCTGACAATAGATGTTGATAGAGAATTTAATCGCTCTTACACTATCAAACGTATCTGTCAAATGATATTGATAAAGAACTTATTTATTCTGATGCTTAGATTTTCTCACTTTTATTCATTCTGATACTTAGATTTTGCCAATGTTATCCCATGTATCTGACAATAGATGTTGATAGAGAATTTAGTCACTCTGACACTATCAAACGTATCTGTCAAACGATATTGATAAAGAATTTATTTATTCTGATGCTTAGATTTTCTCAATGTTCTTCACTCTGATACTTAGATTTTGTCAATGTTATCCCATGTATCCGACAAAGGATGTTGGTAAAGAATTTATCCACTCTAATACATAGATTTTGACAATATTATCCGATGTATCTGACAAAGGATGTTGATAAAGAATTTATTCAATCTGATACTTAGATTTTGGCAATGTTATCCAACTTATCCGACAAAGGATGTTGATAAATAATTTATTCACTCTGATACTTAGATTTTGTCAATGTTATCCCATATGTCTGACAATAGATGTATGCAAATTCCTTTTCTTACATCTCCGATGTTTTAGTGGATGTTCTAAACGTTTGAAGTTGTAGCATATCCTAAAAATAATGAACACATAACATTGTAATGCATAGTATATTTTTAATGAAATGATGTCATGTAGAATATTAATACAAAAAATATATTATCATACATTATTAATATCAATGATCAACTTTGGACATTTTGAATCTGTTTCATAAAGTAGTTCACCATGTTCTTTCTTGATAATGTAGCTATTGTCTTCTCTTAGTTCGTAATCAGTAGAATAATCATTATTCCATTTTGAGTCATACACAATATTTACTGGTGTGTCATCGACAGGTTCAATATGCGTTTTGTCTTTAGTATTATTTGATTTATTGACTGTTTGATCAATGGTAATAACGTTTGCTGGCACTTTGTTTTTCATCGATTCATCTTTATATTCCTTAGTGATATTTTCTACCAATGCCCTTTTTTTCCGGCAATTTCACTGTCTATTACAGCATTATTTTTACAAAGGTAACAGTTCCGGCACGTAGACAAGCTATGGTTTATGATACTAGTGAAGAGTAGGCCTTTCTTTTCCCCTTTGCTTTCATTTGAATGCTAATACCTAAAAGATGACGATAGGTTCTATCAATAGTTAGCATGTTACCTATAGCACTAGCAAGAAGATATCCCTCTTCATTAACTATTATTTTTATGTTGGCATTCTCTTTGAGTACTAACTTCTCTGGAAATGATACTTTCGCATATTCACCATTTGTATAATTGAATTTTTTTGGTACTCCAAAGAAATTTAATTCCTTAGTGTCATGACAACGCACGCATGCGTTTCCGATAGTGCTACCACTTGTACTTGTTTCATAGTTCAAATACTTCTCCTTGTCAGCAATCAATGCTACAATAACACTAACATGTGGACACATTTCTACTGGTGTGTCACCTAAATGTTCAATATGCGTTTCGTCTTTGGTATTATTAGCTTCATTGACTATATGATCAATAGTAGTAATAATGTTTACTGGCACTTTGTTTTTCATCAATTCATCTCTATATTCCTTAGTGATATTTTCTGCCATTGCCCTTTTTATTTTTCTGGCAATTTCACTGTCTATTACCACATTATTTTTACACAGGTAACAGCTCCTGCACGTAGACAAGAAATGGTTTATTATATTAGTAGAAGAGTAGGCCTTTCTTTTCCTCTTTGCTTTCATTTGAATGCTAATACCCGAAAGCTGACGATAGGGTTTAACACTGGGTAACATGTTACCAGAAGCACTAGCAAGAAGATGCCCCTCTTCATCAACTATTATTTTTATGTTGGCATTCTCTTTGAGTGCGATCATCTCCGGAGATCTCAATCTCGCATATCCACCATCATAAGAGCTGAATTTTTTGGTGCTCCAAAGAAATTTAATTCCTTACTGTCATGACAATGCACGCATACATTTCCAATAGTGCTACCACTTGTACTTGTTTCATAGTTCAAATACTTCTCCATGTCAGCATTCAATGGTACAATAACATTAACATCTGAACACACTTTCTTAAAATGCTTCATCTTCACTATTTTAAAGATATGAGTTATCTCTTTATCGTTCCACTGCGTAAAAAATACTGATTTAATACATGCAATAAACTAAAAACTTTAGCGTAAAGAGTGAGGTATTGACTAGTGGGTGAACCCTCTCATATGCGTAATAATTTCTGTTCGTTTTAAGTTTTATTGTTGCTTCTTATTTTCAGTTGAAAAAACTTGTTTTTTTATTTAATTTCTGATCGTTTTTTAAATAATGCTGCGAAATCTGGCGCCCCTTCACGGAAATGTTCCTTCCCCCAAGTAAATATCCTCCATGGAAAGATCCTCCAGCGTAACCCCTACTCCAACCCCGACCCCCACTAGAAAAAATGCCTCCTGAAAACACCTGTAGACTTTCCAATAACCAATACTATATGTCAACAATGGGCAAAGTTTATAACTTGCAGCCCTTCCTCTGGGAACTGTGGGGGATTAAGTCATCCTCAAAGACATATTAATTAGATTTTCGACTCTGCTGAAAAAAATGGCTATCTCAAAATTTTGATTGGGTGACTTCGGAAAACATGAATGTGGGAGGGGGCCAAGTTGCCCTCCAATTTTTTTGGTCACTTAAAAAGGGTACTAGGACTTTTAATTTCCGTTCGAATGAGCCCTTTCACGATATTCTAGGACTACTAGATTGATACGATCACCCCTGGGAAAATCTAAAACCAAAAAAAAAGAAAGAGAAACAAACAAATAAACACGCATCCGTGATCTTTCATCTGGCAAAAAATACAAAATTCCACATTTTTGCAGATAGGAGCTTGAAACCTCTATAGTAGGGTTCTCTGATACGCTGAATCTGATGGTGTGATTTTCATTAGAGTTCTATGATTTTTAGGGGTTGTTTCCCCCTTTTTTCGAAAATAAGGCAAATTTTCTCAGGCGCGTAACTTTTGATGGGTAAGGCTAAACTTGATGAAACTTATATATTTGAAATCAGCATAAAATTCTGATTCTTACGATGTCTCTATTGGTATCAAAATTCCGTTTTTTAGAGTTTCTTTTACTATTGAGCCGGGTCGCTCCTTACTTACAATTCGTTACCACGAACTGTTTGATAGCCCTTACCTACTATTCTTCTAATATGTTTCTCTGACGCTCAATCCTAATGAAGTATACCCAAGTATGATAAAAATATAGTGCTTTAGAAAACAATTTGGGCTATACATTTGCACATTAGGGGGGGGGGGGGGATTGGTAAAGTACAGCGGGTCTGCATGCCTAATGTGCTGGGGTACAAATATTCTGCATATTTTGAAATAAGACTTGTTTTCTAACGTTTCACTGCCCAAAACTTTACCCACCCACCCTAATGTGCAAATCTATAGCCCAAATTATATATTTTCCATCTATTTTGTCATTTCTCTTTGTCTTGTCTCACGCTGAGCTGAAAGAAACTAACGAATAAAAACGGTTCTATAATGCGTCAGTGAATGAACAACTTGAGCGGTAGGGGCTGTATTATACAAGCACCGGATTATCTTATGGAGCTATAATGTGAGGACCTGGCATTTGTCTCCTTTTTTGTCAAGGAAAAAGGAGATATACGCCATAAAATGGAATAATTTTGAATTCACTCGGAATGCTTGAATTTAATTTATACCGCTGAAAAGATCATACAAAATTGGTTTAGAGAATATGTTCCTTTATCGTCATTAACCTGCTCCTTCAGATCGACCCCAGCCAACCTACTTTTTTTCGTTTCTTAGCTCTCCTGAAAAGTTACAAAAATGGCGTATGTTGCGCTTTTAATTATCACAGCCGAATGCTGTATCAAAATATTAAGTAAAATGGGAAGCTTTCTTCCCTTTAGTTCTTATGTATTTGCTCTTTTATTTTTGCCATCGGCGCTGAAGATTATGACCTTTGCTTTTGTTTTAAATCTGATTTTTCCGGTCTAAGAAAACAAGCTGTTTTCTGGATTTATTGAAATTCATATGGGAAAGGATTCGCCAGAAGTCCTGTAAATAAAGTCTCACAGCACAGTATTTTCATTTTAACCTTCAAAATTTTGATTATTTTTCTGACTGTTTCTTGTTTATATTTGAATTGAGTATAAAACATAACGATTAGTATTTTTAAAGCTCCGTGTCAAAGTGGATCAATCTCAGACAACAAGTGTTAAGTGACAAGTGTTACTTTCAAAATTCAGACAGCCTGAATCTCCAGGTCTTTTATGTCTTGCATCAAAAGTTGAAGAAACTGAATCTTCGACATAAATAAAGATATTTTTAAAACGACTATGGAAGAATGAACAAATGGTCGGGGCTGACGAATTACTTTCCGTCACTGAAGAAAGGGAAGTAGATTTACGATATGAGGCAGAAATATCCGACGGAAAGGCATTAGAGGTGTGATCAGAAATATGTGCGGCTAGTTAATAGGCACGTGCAATAGATTCTTGAGATTGCACTATTGCACCCTCTAAGTTGTAGGACGAAATTGGGCGCTTCGAAACTGACGAATACGGTCTAGAAAGTTGGATAGTATCTTTTCTTCACTGTATATAACAACTCGAGACTTCGAAACCTACTTGAAACTCCTAAAAACATCTAATAATAACATTGCACTGCTATTTACCGATTTTTATATGTATATATATATATTGGAATAAATTAATTTAAAATTAGATTCTTTAAAATTTCGTGTTACAAAGGTGAAGCCAAGTTTTGCATTCAAGAGAAACATGACTTGTCTACCCGTGAAAAAATCGGATGTCGTTTATGTTTATACTTGTTTAAATGTTCTCCGGAGCACTTGCATCTCGCTCCGGCTTTGTATAATGGGTGAGATAGGGAATGATCATACTGTATTATATTTATATACAGTGCTTTTCTTAAACTTAAATATATTGATGCTTCGTGCGATGTAACATGTTTATTAACAACCCTAAAACTGTAATCTTGTATATTCTATTATCGATAAATAACTTGGATAATACCATACTATGAATAAATATCCTTTCGAAAATGTTTGGACACGATTTCAGCAATGACCAAGGCTTTTTGCATTAGGCTCTCGCCGATTAAACTGTGTGTCTGTGTTCTGCAATTTTGACGGTAAAATGAAGGAAGAAGACGAATCGTTTTTATATCTCATCTTTTTTTTTTAATCGGCGGGTGTGACTAAAGTCTGGCACTTGTATCACTCAATTCACCCTTCCTTACTATCCTATTTATTTTTGCAGTTTTCTCTTCACTTTTAAAAAGTGAAGCTTTGAACAGACTAGTGCGGAGAATGAGTTTGCGCAACTTTGTTTTCCTGTTTCCTGTGCGGCTTGTTCCCTGTTCCCTCTGTTCCCTGATCCAACTCTGTTCCCTGTGTGGTTTGGTTGTATAATGAGTCGTTGGTAGTATTATTATTTGTTAAATTATTTTAGTAAAACAGTTGAAATTCCTTGAATTTGGGCCTCTGGGAGGAGAAATGATATACACCCCCCTGGGGGCATGGGCAATAAGCTATGATAATGCCCATTTAACTAATTCCTAAGCTCACGTAATTCTTTACACACAACCTATAGTCGTCAAGTCATCAAGTTTTCAGTATTGATGGTATCGATTTGGACTATAAACTTAGCCATAATACGAATTGTAGCATTTTTTTGCTTCAGCAGCATAAATCTGTATACACTGGATGAAGCATTTTGATTAGAAAAAGTATTTTAGAATCGTACGGTCCAGAAAGCACTACTGTAACCCTCATGGACCTGCTGAACTAACTAACGGGCAGTTTATACAATAGCCTCCCGCACAATAAAATACTTAGGAGATAAATGGGGCCGAGTAGGAAGAAAAGTCACAATTATCGCAATAAGACCAATTGTTTATATAACCCAGGAACCTTCTTTATGTGGGATTCACATGTGCACATACTGTTACAGCTATTGATAAAATCATCCTCTGACATTATGTGCTCAAGAAGCTCAAACTCGGCAGCATTGTGCTCAAGCAATGGTTTGGATTACACATCAGTCCACAGAAGTTTTGAAGAAATAGCACAAGTAGAATAAGTTATTATGACAGCCACATATTCGATATTGGCGACAAATGAGAGAAGGAAGCGCTCGGAACTAATAATATCACACAATACTTGAACTGCATTTATAGTTGGAAGCTAGGAACCTGAGGGAATGTAGTGGTCAGTTGATAATTTAGCAAGTGATGAAATACAGATGAACCTAAAGCTATTACACTTCGTTCTCGTGAACGATGGAATAGTTCATAACTAAAAGTGGTACTTCGGAGCAGTTTAAAATTCCAGCAATCATTGTGCCACAGACACGAGCGTTATGCATCATCAGTTCAGAAAAATTGCAAGCGCAAATCAGAATTCTACTGTATTCTAGTATGAAATCGTCTGATGGAAGCAAATTTCCTTTGTAAAATCTAAAACGTGGGACCTGTATCCCAGTGTCTTAAGTTTCTATATGATGAAAACAATTAGGAAGAGGCCACCTGGAGGACGGGTTAAAACCCAATACACTTATAAACAGAATCTATTGAGGATACAACAGACATCGAACATCTATCTAACAAAATAAACCAATAGTACTTATTCGTTGAACCAAACTTGAGCAGGGTTGCCACTCCCTAGTGATTGATCATTGTTTCTAGTAATTTTTATATTGCCTATAAAAAATAAATAACTAAATCAGCACAAAAGTCATTAAGTGTTGAAGAAAATCACTAAATCAACCGAAAAATCATCGGAATCTTGTCATTTCTTCACTGGATGGAAACCCTGGACTTGAGGTACTTATGCATATACAACAAAATGCAGATTAATTGCCTAGGCATACCGACTGTGTTAGTTTTAGAGACCAATACTCTAATGTGCGGTAGAAATGACTGTGAATATGTGAAACTACCATAACAAAATTACCGTAAATATAAGGTAAATGTCAGGTTTATTGCCTAAATGCTTAGGGACGAATGAACCATCGTGAGGCAGTATGCACTCTGACCTGGAAATTTTACACTGAGTCTTTTTTTATTGGTACTTTTAAACAAATCAATAGTTTTGGAATTATAGCTTCAAAGTACTTTGGCTATGATTGGGCCAAAATTACCGTAAACGTAAGGTAAATGTCAGGTTCATTACCTAAATGCTTAGGGACAAAGCGCCACCGCGAGGCAGTATGCACTCTGACCGTGTATGTTTTATACTGAGCCTTTTGGTACTTTTAAACAGATAAGTATTCTCGGCATTGTAGCTTCAAAGCATTTTGGCTATGATCTGGCCAACATTAACGTATAAAATACAAAATAACAAAATTACCTTAAAGGTAAGGGAAATGTACCCTTAGGGGTGAATATGCCACCGCGAAGAAGTATGCTCTCTAACCATGGAGTCTTTGAACTGAGCTTTTCGGTACTTTTAAGCAGATTGATGGTCTTGGAATTTTAGCTTCAACACACTCTGGCTGTGATCAGGCCAAAATTATCATTTTTCAGCACATGATGGCAGAAGACAGCACTTTTCTTTGGCGATATCTTTGTTACTTAGATATGGCATTAGAATTTAAATTTTTTGTTTGAATTATCGTTTTCCGGATATTCTTTGATCATTTTCTTGATACAACCCCCATTCCCATCACTAGTGAAAAAAACAAAAAAAATAAGCAAATAAACTTGGATAAAGGGAAAAAAACCTCATTGATTCTCAAAAATTTAAGTGTTCGATATTCATCAAGATTTTAAACCTTTCCGGGTACTATGTCTCCTATTCTCAAGATCGTACAAACTTGTTTATGCAAATAAATTTTTATCTTGCATTTTTAAATGAACCATAATCGTGTATGTATGTATGTAAGTATGTATCAAGGTCGTATGCAGGAGGGGAGGTGGTATGGGGTGTAAACTCCTCCGAAAGTATTGTTCATCTCGTAAAAACGTAACGAAAATGTATATAAACAAATTTTGATGCATTTTTTTTATTGTAGCTCCCCCTCCCCCAAACAGAAATCCTGAATGCACCCCTGTTACGTATATATTTTTTTTTCTCGAAAACGCCCCCACTATTTTTTCTGCAATTGGCATATAACATTTTCTGGTCTGAAAACAATTATCTTGATACATGGTTTGTCCGGAAAGTAACAAGACTGATTTTCTTCCCCCCCGACTGTACTTCGAACCGTGTGTGCGCCAACTGGATTCGATAGAAGGTGTTCCAAGCTGACGAACGTGCGGCTGGTCAGTTGTCTCCGAGCACCTGGAGAGCCAGGACAGGTATTTTTGCGTGACATGTTTCTGTAAGTGGTGTCAGCCGGAAATACAGCATTCATTAGAGCAGAGGTACGCTATTAAATTCTGTGTGAAACGCGGTAAATCTGCGACAGAGACGTTTGATGTGATCAAACAGGCTTATCCAGATGTTGCTTTAGCAAGAAGTGGTGGGTTTCGCTGGCACCAGTTCTTTTTGGAGAGTCGGGAAGAGGTCGCCGATGAAGACCGTGCTGGAAGACCTTCGACTTCGACAAACACCGACAATGTGACTAATGTGTGCTAAGTTTTGAACTCAGACCAGTATTCGTTTAATTGCCCAAGTGTTAAATTTACCAAAATCTGTCGTTCATGACATTGTGACGGTGCATTTGAACATGCGCAAGATGTGCGCGAAGACGGTCCCAAAAGTGCCCAGTAACGACTAAAAATTACGGCGAGTGCAGGTGTGCCAAGAAAATTTGAACATCTTTGAAAGTGACCCCCAATTTTTGAATAACGCAATCACAGGTGACGAGTCCTGGATCTTTAAGTATGATCCCGAGACAAAGAGGCAATTTTCCGAGTGGCACACGTCGGCGTCTCGTAGCCCAAAAAAAAGGCAAGAATGAGCAAATCCAAAGCGAAAACGATGCTCATTGTCTTTTTGACATCAAAGGCATCGTCCACCATGAGTTTGTTCCTCCTGGACAAACCGTCAACGCCAAGTTTTATGTGGAAGTGCTCAAGAGACTCAAAGATAGAGTTAATCCGGTCCGACAAGACATCGCAGCCGACTGGAAGTTGCACCGCGACAACGCCCCGGCTCACATCGCCTTTCTCGTGAACAGCTACCTGACCAAAGCCGGCATCCCAACGCTTCCGCAGCCACCCTACAGCCCAGATATGCCCCCCCCCGAGTTTTTTGTTTCCTCGCCTGAAAAGGCCAATGAAAGGCAAGCATTTTGAGGCGACTAGGTGATCTAAGCAGCATGCACCGCGACTCTCAAGGCTAGTCCGGAGAATGCATACTGTTACGCCTTCAATGCTTTGAAATCGCTCTGGCAGCGCTGCATTGATGCAGAAGGTGCCTATTTTGAAAGTTTTTAAAGAATTGTAACGATTGGCTCAATGAATGTCTTTAAATCGACTCAGTCCTATTACTTTCTGGGCAAACCCTGCATGTCTCAACTTTGTGAAATGTCGTTTTATCCACCCCAGCGTCCTCAATATGACACTGTTCTTATGTATAAAATTTGCTTTACCGGGCGAAAGTCAGTACCCTGGCATTTAGGTTTTTGACGAGAAGAAATAAAATCCTATTACGATTCAAACTTAAAACAATGCCTGATAAACGATTAACAATTCATTTTATTTTTATTGACAAATTTGGCAAATAAGAGAATAAGCGATTACTACCAAATTCGTAATTTTGTATGCAAGATAATCTATTCCATAATGTATCTTGGGACTCTCTATTTTCATATAGGTCTTTCTACAGAGGTTAAAATTTTTGTTTGGGCGTGGTTCTGTTTTTGTCGCTTATAAAACTGCATGGTATTAATTACAAGCAGCCCAGATTTAGGATAATATCTTCCACCCTCTGCACTTGTCAGGGATGGCATTTAGCAGAAGAGAATTAACCCATAGAGTGACCCTTTCGTATCTTTACATTAAATTTATTAATAGTCGAAAGTGATTGGAGGCAACTAAAACCCCTTCCACGCCCACCATTTATCCCGACACATCCAATCAAAATTTTGAGATAGCCATTTTAATCAACGTAGTTGAAAGTTCTGAAAATTATATTTTTAAGCATATTTTTGAGTTTATGACAACCCTTTGAGTTGATGACCCCTCCCCATATCTTTCAGGGCAAGGGTTGTAAGTTATGCCCTGGGGGCATATAAGGTTTATTATAGAAAGCGTTGTCGTAGACACTTCAAAAAGGGCTCATTTGATTGGAAATTGAAACGGCTAGTGCCCTTTTTAATAGTCGAAAGTGATTTGAAGGCAACTAAAACCCCTTCCACGCCCACCATTTATCCCGACACATCCAATCAAAATTTTCAGATAGCCATTTTGTTCAAAGTAGTTGAAAGGTCCGGAAATTCTATCTTTGAGAATGACACTCCCCACACAGCCCCCAGGGTAAGGGTTGTAAGTTATGCCCTGGGGGCATATAAGGTTTTTATTGAAAGCTTTGTCGTAGAAACTTGAAAAAGGGCTCAATCTATTGGAAATTCAAAGGGCTAGTGCCCTTTTTAATAGTCGAAAGTGATTGGAGGGCAACTAACCCCCCTCGTACGCGGACCTTTTCCCCAAACACATCCAATCAAAACTTTTAGATAGCCATTTTATTCAACGTAGATAAATGTTTTAGAAATAAGGCCTTTGAGGATGATAACCTTCTCAGACCCCTCAGGGTAATGGTTTTAAGTTATGCCCTGGGGGCATATAAGGTTTTTATAGATAACGATGTTGTGGAAACTTCAAAAAGGGCTCATGCGATTGGAAATTAGAAGGGCTTTTGCCGTTTTAATAGTCGAAAGTGATTGGAAGATAACTAATGCCCCTCTCACACCCACCATTTCCCCAAACACATCCAATAAAAATTTTGAGATAGCAATTTTGTTCGAAGTAGCTAAAAAGTCCGGAAATTATGTTTTTTTAGGATGACACCCCCCCCCCCACAGTCCTCAGGGCAAGGGTTGTAATTCATGTCCTTGTGGCATATGATTTTTTTTTTTATAGAAAGCGTTGTCGTAGAAACTTCAAAAAGGGCTCATTCAATTGGAAATTGAAAGGGCTAGTGTCCTTTTTAATAGTCGAAAGTGATTGGAGGGCAAGTAAAGCCATTATGTTCAACGCAGTTGAAAGGTCCGGAAGTTATATCTTTGAGCTGGACACTCCCCTCACTGTCTTCAGGGAGTGGGTTGTAATTTATGCCCTGGGGGGATATAAGGTTTTTATTGAAAGCGTTTTCGTAAAAACGTGAAAAAAGGCTCATTCGACTGGAAATTCAAAGGGCTAGTGCCTTTTTTAGTAGTTGAAAGTTATTGGAAGGCAACTAACCCCCTCTCATGCCCACCATTCCCCCAAACATTTTTGAAGACTTCGTATCGAATTATTTGTTTTTCCATACCAGGGCACTTCGTATCAAACGAGTTGTCGTAGAAACTTCAAAAAGGGCTCTTTCGATTGGAAATTGGAATGGCTAGTGCCCTTTCTAATAGTCAAAAGTGATTGGAAGGCAACTAACGCCCCTTCCACGCTTACCATTTCTCCAAACACATCCAATCAAAATTTTGAGATTGCCATTTTAATCAACGTAGTTGAAAGCTCTGGAAATTATATTATTTAGACTATTTTTGAGAGGATGCTCTTTTGAGAGGGCATAGTTAAAAAGTCCGTAAATTATGTTTTTTGAGGATGACACTCCCCCCACAGCCTTCAGGGCAAGGGTTGTAAGTTATGCCCTGGGGGCAAATGAGGTTTTTTTTTATAGAAAACGTTGTCGTAGAAACTTCAAAAAGGGCTCATTTGATTGGAAATTGAAAGGGCTAGTGTCCTTTTTAATAGTCGAAAGTGATTGGAGGGCAAGTAACCCCCCACTCACGCCCACCATTTCCCCAAACACATCCAATCAAAATTTTGAGATAGCCATTTTGTTCAACGTTGTTGAAAGGTCCGGAAATTATGTCTTTGAGGATGACACTCCCCCCACAGTCCTCAGGACAAGGGTTGTAAGTTTTGCCCTGGAGGCATATAAGGTTTTTATAGATAGTGCTTTCGTAGAAAGTTCAAAAAGGGCTCATTCAGTTGGAAATTGAAAGGGCTAGTACCCTTTTTAATAGTCGAAAGTGATTGGAGGGCAACTAACCCCCCTCTCACGCCCACTATTTCCCCAAGTACATCCAACCAAAATTTTGAGATAGCAATTTTGTTCAACGTAGTTGAAAGTTCTGCAAATTATGTCTTTGAGTGTGACAACCCCCTCCTCCCAGCCCTCAGGGCAAGGGTTGTAAGTTATGCCCTGGGAGTATATGAGGTTTTTTTTTTATAGAAAGCGTTGTCGTAGAAACTACAAAAGTGCTCCTTGGATTGAAGATTGAAAGGGCTTGTGCCTTTTTTAATAGTTGAAAGTGATTGGAGAGCAACTAACGCCCTTCTCAAGCCCGCCATTTCCCCAAACACATCCAATCAAATGTTGAGGTAGCTATTTTGTTCAACGTAGTTGAAAGTTATGGAAATTAGATCTTTGAGGATGACAACTCCCTTATAGCCCTCAGGGCAAGGGTTGTAATTTATGCCCTGTGGGAATATAAGCTGTTTATAAATAGCGTTGACGTAGAAACTCAAAAGGGCTTATTCGATTGGAAATTAAAAGGGCTATTGCCTTTTTTAACAGTCGAAAGTGATTGGAAGGCTTGGCATTTTTATAGTAAAGAGTGATGTGGGTACAATGTATTATTTTTTGTTTGTTTAGGCCAGGGCACTTCGTATCGAAGGAGTTGTAGAAACGTCAAAAAGGGCTCATTCGATTGAAAATAGTAAGGGCTAGTGCCCTTATTAATAGTTGAAAGTGATTGGAGGGAAACTAATCCCTCTCTCACGCTCACCCTCCCATTTGCCCATTATGTTTAGAAACTAAATGTTGCCTTAAGATTAAATAAAAATGCACTGTCTTAATGATAATTCCCAATAAGGCATCTCAGCAGTATTCCAAGAACGACTGAGGTAATTATGTTCAAACTTTCGGGGCTACTTCTGCTCTTAAAATTTAACCAAATCAAAATAGCGTAAGTGTATCCAAGCTATCAAAGAAAGTAAACAGATTTTTATTGCGAATGGTATCAAGTTTTCTATTTCAGGTCAACTAAAGGAGGTATGAAACTAAATTAAACACAACTATTTGTGTCCAGATTTTAAAAAGGGTGTGTGTAGTTAAAAATTGCAGAATTTTTTTCTCCAGCATACAAATAGCAGGCCAAACTATAAAGTCTTAAAAAAACGAAAAGATTTAAACTTTTTTTTTATTTTTCCCTGAAAAGACTAGGTCAATATAAAACGGACAGAAATTAATTAAAAGAGCTTTTTCCACAAAATAAGTTTTTCAAAGAAAAGTAAAGAACTCCATTAAACCAAAAATGAGCAAAAATAAAATCAAATAATCTACCAAGCGTGAAACTACCACAAACCAGCATCGGTAAATAAATGAAACCCAAAACGAACAGAAATTACAATAAATAACCGAGTCAAACTCAAAACGAGCAGAAATTAGCATGAGTAGGGCTCAAAACCCCTATCCCTTCCCATGGCCAGAAGATAATTTGCACTTTACTGAAAAAATACAAATGAATGTGCATTGTCAAGTTTAATATAGATATACTGAAATATAATAATCAAAATGTTAATATTATTTGATATATTAAAGTTATAAAAGTAAAAACTTTTATATTTTTTGAACTAATAGCTTTTTTAATTAATAGCGAGGAAATGAGGTGATTTGGCCTATCTGCTAACAGCGCAAATATCATTTGTTAATGTTCTCCCAATGAAACTAATATCAACATTCCAGATTTTGCTCTTGCCTAGAATTATGCTTAGTGACAAAAGTCACGAAACATATTTTTAGGGCGAGTTCAGTAAAAAAAAGAATGAAAAGGACAAAAGAAGGCGGAAATATGCTATTTATTTCGGTTGCTTATTGGTGTAATTAGGAAATCACTTATTATCAAAAGACGTTTTATATGATTTTTGTTATAAGACTGATGATGATTGACATCCAACGATGAGAGCTTTGGTGGGTCAAGTTCAGAAGCAGCAATTCACGAAAACGTAGAAAGGGGGCAAGGATTTTTTTTTTATGCACACGAAAAAGAAATTTTTTTAATCTGGGGGGGAGGATCTGTTTTTTTTTATTTTCAAAATGAAAATACCACGAAAGAGATTTCCTAAGTATCTTGCATCCCCCTGTTTGATTTGAAACATAATTTTGAGGATTGACTCTATTTTGATAGGTTTTAGTGCCCGAGCACTTAATCGACTCTTTGCCTTTGTTTTTTTTTTTTTTTTAATCAATTTGAGTAAATTGTTCTGAATCGTACTTCAAAGCGGGCCTCATCACAGACAGTGGCTTCAATTAGGGGTGAATCCCCAGCATTTTTATTGGGGGGGGGGGCAAGAGGGGTCCATATCCAGATAGTCAAAGGGCATGGGATGTATAATAAATATTTTTCGCATTATTGGGGGGTGGGCAACTCCCCTCCCTCCTTGCCGCCCTCAAACGACGCCCCTGGCTTCAATTCATGAAAATTTGAGGGGGGAGGACAATATGTATTTTTCAAAATATAGAGGGGGGTCAAATTTTTCTGTTATATTTATCTAAAGAAGGAAAAATTGAGTAGGAGATTTAATCAGTTTGGCTAATGAACAGTCAACTCAACTGCGTACCTAAAATGTTTCAAAATTAATACATGAGAAGTGAGCCAATTTTGGCTCATCTGGGTCTTTTTACATGCATTTTTAAGACCAATTAACGAGTCAGATTTTTTTTTTTTTTTTTTTTTTTTTTTTTTAAGAAAAATAGTCTTTTTTTACGGTCAATCTACGAGTCGGAGAAATATTACGGGGATAGTTGAGAACCTGTACCTCCTCCCCTGGGTACGCCCCTAACCAGAGACAGTGAAGCTTTATCAGTTGAATTTAAATGTAAACATGCCAATAACACTAGCACCATAAGTAGCATAGAGTGAATTCAAAAATACAGTCCGATTTAGGAAATTACTAGGAATCGCTAGATGCCAGCAGTCGTCATGATTTCCTCAAAACACCATTTGTCGTAACTCTTATCAGAACTAATGTTGGAGCAGAGAATAATTTTGTTACTTTAACTTTTATGCTAATAACTTTTAAGCTCCGAAGTTGTCATTCCTTTCTAATCAAACCGTGCAGTCGAAAGAAAGGTCGTTTAAAACGATCTTGTGAAAAGATTTTGAGGCAACGTAAAAATACGACCTATTAATTTTGTCCGTCAGACGGCATGTTTTAATTTTCCCATCGTGGAATCTTTCCAGCTTTCCATAATGGGTAAATGGCAGACTTTTTTCTCTTTAGAATTAGTCCCAAGACTGCTTGCTTCTTTCTTTTTTGCGCTGAAAGTTTATTGCTTCTTTTTATTTCTCTGTAGAATAAGTGACATGTCCTTCATTACTTCTATTTTAAACTGAGAACTGGGAGACAATGTTCAGCTCTTGATTTTTATGGAAAGTCGTTAGTACTGTTTCCTTTTCACTTCAAGGGTCAAGTTCTTATGTAGGCGTAGAAGATTTTTTCTACCAGCTCAGTCTTTAATGGAACTGAATTTGTTCGTAAGGGGGAGAGGTCATACCTAAGGTCCAATTATTCATGAAGTCTGTTCCAAAAGGGAAAGGTGTCTCTTACGCTCATAGCCGAGCGTCAGAATACTATTATAAGGAGTGGATATATCCAAGGGCTTTAACTTTAAAGCAGTTTAACTTTTAAGGTTCTCAAACCTGGAGCCCCAGAGAGCCGTCATAAGACCGACGCGGAATATTCAATTAAACGACTCCGCAATTTTGTTGGCATTCCCAATTATCGTTTTTTTTCATAAAAGGTTTCAGTTTTCAGAAAAAAATTATGGTTATAAACAGTAAAATTAATGATGATCAAATAATTTATAATAATTTTTTTTAATAATTTATAATAATTCAATAATTTAAATAGTAAATCAAAAAATAATTAATTAATTAATAAATTGAAAACAATTTTGTTAAATATTAACATTTTGTTAAAATTTGGCCTGCAAATTTTGCAGGAGACAGTGGGGGAGGGGGGAGGCTAATCAAAATTTTACCCTGGGTGCAAGAACTATATAGAGCCAAGAATCCAAGACCTGAGTTTGCTTCATTAGAAGAAGAATCTCTCATTAAATTGTCATGCGATAATATATTTAAGGCAAAATTGGGTAGCATACAATTTTCTGATTTTTGAATATCAGTAAAGAAGAATGTCTACTACTCAGTGGTAAAGCTCTACGAATATTAATTTCATTTGCAACGTCCTATTGAAGCGGGGATGGCTTTTGGGCTGTCATGGTAGTAAAAAGTAAGACTCGCTTAAAGTTGAAGAAGAAACGAGGGTCGCCGCGTCCAATTTCGTTCCCCCCTCGTTAATAATTAGAATAATGTCAATCATAAATCGCTCTTCAATAATTTTCAGTAGATTATGAATTTAAAATTTGTGTACATCACTAAAATTTGGGGCACTTCAACTGCCTGTCACACCCTTAGTGAATGTATTTCCACCACGACTAGGGAAATAGTATTCGTTCTTGTTGCTCCTTTCTGATCCTTTCGATCAAACCATGCAGCTGAAAAGTAAAAGCTGTTTCGAACGATTTTAAGAAAATATTTCAAAGTAATATAAAAAGTTGACCTATTAATACGTCCGTCATGCGACATGTCTTAATTTTCTCGTTGTGGAATCTTTCCAGCTTTCCATAATGGGTAAATGGGAGCTTTTTTTTTTCTTTAAAATTAGTCCCAAGAGTGTTCTGCTTCTTTCTTCTCTTCGCTGAAAGTTTATTGCTTCTTTTTATTTCTCTGTAGGACAGATGACATCTCCTTCATTATTTCTGTTTTCAACAGAGAAATAGGAGACAATGTTCAGCTCTTGATCTTTATAGAGAGTCGTTAGTATCTGTTTTCCTGTGAACTTTCACCTCAAGGGCAGGATCTTAAGTAGATGTTAAAGATAGGTTCTACGAGCTCAGTCTTTAATGGAGCTGAATTGGTTATTAAATGCCAACAAACACTGTACCCAGGGTAGGAGGATTGGGGGCTTACCTCCTCCCATAACTTAAAAACGTTAATCACATAAAATATTGCATACTGATCTGACCGAGACAATTTTGCTAATTTAAAGTCTGTGAGATGCTATTTCACAGTGTTTTAGATTCGTCATAACTGTTTCTCAAACAGTAGATTCAAAATATGGATTATTTCTTTTTAATAAAAAAGAAAATATAAATAAAAAAGAAAGCAAAAAAGGGGTTGTCGGGTGGTCATCTGCTAGATTAAGGCAAGTATGCAAGATATTTGCAATAAATGTTAGGGTTTGGGCAAAAAAGTCCATTGCTCCAAATCTCTCAACCATTGCTCCAAAACACTTAAGTTTTGCGGTTGTACACTTTGTAGTGTATCAAGGAGGCACACTTGTGCCTCTTTAAAGAGGCGACCCACCACAATGTTAAGCGATTTCCAGCCCTAGCGGTCGCAGAGAGACGGTGGTGATCGCATTTTGTAGCCTAAGCTCAAACTAAGAAACATGCAAAATGTCACCCCCCTCCGACTTTATCTTCATGGGGGAAAGTGGGCCGGAAGTTTCGACCCTCCCACCACAGCCCCCCTTTAACGTTGTCCGAAAAATTTAGAGGATAAGCTTTCCTACGACCTGGGAGCTTATCCTCAAAATTTCAGCTCAATCCGATCACTCCTTCCCTGTTTTCCAAAAAACAAATATAGCCACTTAATGTTCATCAAATTATTTTTTTTTATCAGCCACGCCTACAGGCCACAGTTGGAAACGGATCCGGGTGAATGAGGACTCATTCGAACCAGAATTCGACCTGTTAGGGCCTTTTGATATTTTCAGGCCGAAAAAATTATCCCCCGAATTTACATTTACGAAAAACCTCGTTTTCCTTTAAGAGCCCATGTTAATTTTTGAAATTCCTAAAAGTATAGTATTTCAGTTTTCAGTCTTGTTCAGTTTAGTTGATTTCCAGATATAAAATATGTTTTTGAGGAGGACACTCCCCCACAACCCTCAGGGCAAGGGTTTTAAGTTATGCCCAGGGGGCATATAATGTTTTTATAGAAGGCGTTGTTGTTGAAACTTCAGAAAAAGCTCATTCGATTGGAAATTCAAAGGGCTAGTACCCTTTTTAATAGTCGAAAGTGATTGGAGGGCAACTAGCCCCCCCCCCCCCCCCCACGCCCATCATTCCCCCAAACACATCCAATAAAAATTTTGAGATGGCATTTTTGTTCAGCGTAGTTGATTTACAGATAGAAAATATGTTTTTGAGGAAGATACTCCGCCACAGCCCTCAGGGTAAAGGTCTTAAGTTATGCCCTGTGGGCATATAAGGTTTTTATAGAAGACGTTGTCGTAGAAACTTCAGAAAAGGGCTCCTATTTGAAATTCAAAGGGCTAGTGCCCTTTTTAATAGTCGAGAGTGATTAGTAATATTTTTTGTTGTTGTTGTTCTTTAGACCAGGGCACTTCGTATCGAAGGAGTTGTCGTGGGGACTTCGAAAGGGGCTCATTCGATTGAAAATAGAAAGGGCTGATGCCCTTTTTAATATTCGAAAGTGATTGGAGGGCAACTAATCCCCCTTCGACTCCCACCCTACCATTTGCCCATTATGTTTAAAAACTAAATGTTGCCTCAAGATTAAACCAAAATGCACTGTGATAATGCTAATTCCCAATAAGGCATCTCAGCAGTATCCCAAGAACGACTGAGGGTATTGTGTTCAAACTTTCGAGGCTACTTCTGCTCTTCAAATTTAACCAAATTAAAATAGTGTAAGTGTATCCAAGCTATCAAAGAAAGTAAACAGATCTTTTGCGAATGGTATCAAGTTTTCCATTTCAGGTCAACTAGAGGAGGTATGAAACTAAGTTAAACAGTACTATTTGTGTCCAGATTTTTAAAATGGTGTATGTTGTTAAAAATTGCTGAAAATTTTTCTCCAGCATACAAATAGCAGGCCAAACTATAAAGTCTTAAAAAACGAAAAGATTTAAAGTGTTCTTTTCTTTTTCCCTGAAAAGACTATGTCAATATAAAACGAACAGAAATTAATTAAAAAAACTTTCCAAAAAATAAGTTTTTCAAAGAAAAGTAAAGAACTCCATAATATACATATACTGATATTTAGTAATCAAAATGTTAAAATTATTTAATTTATTAAAGTTATAAAAGTAAAAAGATTTATATTTTTTTCAGTAAAGTGCAAATTTTGTTCTGGCCTTGGGAAGGCATAGGGGTTTTGAGCCCAACTTATGTTAATTTCTGCTAGTTTTGAGTTCGACTCGGTTATTTACTGTAATTTCTGTTCGTTTTGCGTTTCATTTATTTATTGATGCTGATTTGTGGCAGTTTCACGCTTGGTAGATTATTTGATTTTATTTTTGCTCATTTTTTGTTTAATGGAGCTCTTTACTTTTCTTTGAAAAACTTATTTTGTGGAAAAAGTTTTTTTTAATTAATCTTAGATAAAGGGCTGAAGTCTCGGCTCTAGAATTCTCAGGGCTGTTGAATTTAATGGTGAAATTTTCATCAGTCAAGATGGCATCTCCTGCGGGGGCGTTTTACCGTTGCTCCTAAAATGATGCAAATCATCTTATGCTAATAACCTTTGATTGATAGCTTAAAACGGTTCCTTTTTGCGCATTTGGAATTACCAGAAAGTGCAGAATCATTTTATGCATACATTTTTTCTTGAACTTTCGCTTCGAGAGTTCCAGTCATTATTGACAGGAGTGGCTCTTTAATAACCCTTCATTGGATGAGTGGTTTGATAGGGATTTTGAGCTATGCTTTTTTTGTGGTATTTTTTTTTTGTTTATAAGTGACCGTTTGATTGGTAGAACCGAGGTGGTATCGATTCAGTTCTGTTGAAAAAGGGGAACTGATTGCAATTAAGCTTTTAAAAACGCTTAGAAATGTGTTTTTATGAAATTGTATTACGTTGTTACGAGTCGGACAAGTATTTCAGGTGGCTAGGGTTTTCAAACCCCCTAACCTGTCCCCTGAATACGGCCTTGGTCACCAATGAAAATATAAGGACACATTGGTGATTGTCCTTTTCGATAAAAACAAGAATGTTTTTTTAGATAGAGGACTGGAACCTGCGTTTTAACGTTTTCAAATATTGCGAATTAAAGGCTGTAGTTTACATAGACCTTGCCCCATTTTGGATTTTTTTTTGTCTTTGCTTTTTAGGAGTGTTTCTTCAATTTTAGAATTTGGTTAGTTCAAAGTTTAGAGTTCACTTCAGGGTTTTCTCTTCAACAATAAGTTATTCAATAATAGACTATCACAAAATATACAAAAAGCACATTCCCCTCCCCCAGATCAGGGTTTTAAATAAATAGTACTTTTCTTGGTGTTCTATCGTACTTTTAACGATTTACTGCGAATCTTATTTTCGTCGGATATGGCTGATTAGGAACATATTCTTTTCAGAAAGATTTCTTTCTTTCATTTTACAAGAGAAACTAAAAAAATGGTTGTTTGGATACAACTGAAATTTGTAAATGAATAATATGCCGTAACTGTTTCGTGTCAAAACTACAAATTCTCTGGTTTAATTTTTATTTTGAATTATTTTGGTTCCCGTATAATATATGGTTTGTGAAAATGTTATCTTTCTAGAGTTGCAAATTCATTTAAAGTGTGGCTTGTTTTGACTTCGTTTCTTGGGAATTCTTTATATTGAAGCTATGGCTCCAAAAATGTGAATTTGGCGACTCTTTAGTTCGTGATTGCGATTTTTTACTGAGGCAGTTTTTGCCCTACCTAAGCATTCAAAATAACATATTTGGTATTCTAGTCATGTAGGTAATTCATGTGAATCCTGGGGTGACTGGGAAACCAAGGAAGAAGTGCAATTATCGATGACTCTCAAATCAATCAGTTTGGTGATGTGCTTTCAGTGGTAAATGTTTTCACATGAAAAACTGTGGCAAATTCACTGAAGCAAAAACTTTTTCTTCTCACTGATAAAATTGCATTTTCAGGTCCTTATATAGAATTTCAACCTAATATGTCACTGTGACCGACTGCTGCCAGAAGTGATTAGGCCAAATAGTGGGGGCTTGGCTGCCAATAGTTGGGGTAATTCATGAGTAAAATTTTGATAAATGAAAATGTTTAACTTATTTTTAGATGAGCATGAGGGATCAATTGATCAGCTCCATTTTTCATTCCTTGTTTTAGTCCTAATAGTCCTCCTTTTCATCATAATCATTTTTGATTGCCCGACCTATTATTAATATAATCCAATGTTTTATTGTTAATATTACAACTTATTTTATTACTAATAAATTAATATTAATCACTGATAAAATAAAATTTTTAGTCCTTATTAAGAATTTTAACTATCGGGGTAAATAAGAGGGTAAAATCTTGTTAAATAAAAAAACAAATATCTTGTTCTTAGATTGAGCTCGGGGGACGGATTCCTCAGGTCTGTTCCCAGTGGCTTCCAACATGATCAGAGATGTTCTGAAACATGGCTATATTTTCTTGTATATCACCTGTAGAAATACTGAAAGAATGAGGCATTTTACTTTGATGCTTGAGACAAACCTGGCTTAGAAGCTTTAGACAAATATCTGCCCGTAATACGACCTGGTAACCCCAAAACCATAGTTCAATAGTCCATTCTTTCTTAAAGTTCATATTTTTTAGCTCAATGTCTTTGATCGAGCCCAACTATAAATTGCTCACAAAGTGCTTATGACTAATTACCAATTATTCAATTACCAATTTACGTCAAATTACCAATTTTACCTCATTCATTACCTCATGGCACAAAAACTCTATTCATATGTACTCAGACACTGAATTTGATGACGCACTTTGATTTAAACGAGCCTTTACCCTTTTTCTTACGCTAGTTTACTTTTGCAAATAGCATTTGATAGCAAATGTTAAACTTCAACAGTAAAAGTGATGTTTTTCCAGTCATCAATAGAATAAAAATCAATTAAAGTGAAATTAAAGTAAAGTTAAAAAAATACTAATTTTAATTCTTTAATGTTTTTATTCTTTTCTAACTCATATCTCTTAAGAGTTTTGTTTGTTATCGATGAAGTGTCGAACCTTTTCATTTCCGAGTTTATCTGATATCTGATTTATCTGAGTCCGAGTCTGAGTCCGAGTTGAGTTTATCTGAGTGCTTCAGTAAAGCACTACCTTTGGAATACTTAATAACGTTTATTGAACTGTTTCAAATTAACTCAAGGAGATTTAGGAATCCAAGTTTAAGGAATAAACAATATCCAAGGAATTTCAATATAGAGAAGCTTAATGTAAGAGTTTGTCCTTTTAATGGAAATGGCTGTCGCATTATAAATAAAATCAGCTTCATGCATTGGCCTCTCTTTAGCCCATAGTTATGAACCTTTTTCCCTCGGATACCCTTTGTACCTCTAACATAAAGCACGATAAAACTTTTCCAAAAAGATTTAAACTCTAGTATTTGGTTTAACAGGGGGGGGGGATCTTTAGGGAGCCCTAGAATATTTTTAGTTCCGACTAGAAAAGTTCAATATAAAAAGAAAACAATTCTGGTTAGGGAGAGCTGTAGTGCCATCTAAGATTTCATGACAGTCAAGACAGTATTCTCGCCAAATTTCCCTTTTAGACCTATTGTTTTGGCTTCATATTATATACCCCAGTCTCATTAGGTGTCTGGGAAGCAGCACTTCTGAGGGATTACTGACGGTTCTTTCTGAACCCTTTAGGCGTCTCTGGGGTACCGAAGGATCTAGGGTTTAAGGTATCGTGTCCCAAAATTTTCTGACTTATTTAGAGTTAAATTTAGCCTTTTGCCTTGTATAGCCATAAGGCTCATGTTAGAGGTTAGTGCGGCCATAAAGGGGATTTTGTTACTTAATAATGCATTCTCAAATTCAGAGTGCTCGAGAACACATGAACAGAGTAAGAGTCTATGTAAAAAAACAATACGGAATGTCTGTATAATACTGTGAGGTATGAAACTGGGAAAAATTTTAACTTTTGCAAAAAAAAAGTCTCGTTTTAGAAAAATATTATTCGACTTGCGCAACATGAAAGAGAGCTTTGGACCTCGCCATCCGCCTCGCAAGCACAAGATTTTAAGACTTTCATGAAATTTTATGTTTTTCAAATTATTGCCTTTGTTATTTTTGGGTTATATGTAAACAAATTTTGCATTATTATATTACTTTATTATTACGTACATAAATAGTATGATGCATTACATGATGTTTTTTTTTATTATATATAAACAGGCAATACCTTGTGGCATAAACAAAATATGACAGTCAAAAAACATGAGGCATAACCTAATTCCCTCGACTTGTCAACTTGACTATACAACTTGTGTTCGATAGTTTCAAGCTGCTAATCTATGAAATTCATGAAATCCGTAAAATTATCCGCTTTCAATTTTGCAAAATTTCTCCCCCATTGAAATACCTAGTTGGTATTTGACTAAGTATTTGACCTCGTTCAAAAGAGTTTCTTTTTCGGCTTTCCTTTATTTAGAGATAACGTCATTTCACCAATTTATGGTTATTGACAATAAAATAAAAACAATCGTTATAAAATCGCTATAAATTAAATCTTTTTAAAATAGTTTTTATAAACTAAAATCTTTATAAAATAATCTTTTTAATCGTCATAAAATGATCTTTAGGGACTAACCTTTCTGATTAAAAATTCTCGGAACATAAGTAACCAATTTCTGTGTAGTAAGAATTTTTGAACGTAACTGTTTAACTGTTAATTATAGTCCTGTAGTTGTGCAGTGGGTTTAACCTTAGCTTGGTAATAGCTTGGTAATAGCTTGGTAATCCCCCTTTATATGGATTATTTTGATGGACTTTGTTTTAAGGAGCACAGGAAAGGCAATGGGAGACCACGGAATCAAATGGGGAGGAAAAAGTCTCCTGGACTTGGATTATGCTGATAATTTAAGCATCCCAGATGAAAGTGTGAGCAAAATGAATGAAGTTTTAGAGGTTTTGCGAGTTCAGGGTGCTAGAATTGGTTTGAAAATTAATGTTAGGAAGACTAAGTCACTAAGGCTAGGAATAAGTGAAGATGAAAAGGTGAAGTTGGGTAATGAAAAGATTGATCAGGTGGGCAGCTTCACTTACCTTGGTAGTATTATTAGTAAAGATGGTGGGAACAGTGAAGATGTTAAAAATAGAATAGCCAAGGCTCAGGGTGTTTTTTCACAGTTAAAAAAAGTCTGGAAGAATAGGAAGATAAGTCTGCAAAACAAGATTAGAATATTAGAAGCTACAGTGATGACAGTGGTCAAATATGGCTCTGAAGCATGGACGCTCCGAAAAGCGGATGAAGATTTGCTAGATGTTATCCAGAGAAATTGCTTAAGGATTGTTCTGGGTACCCGGTTGACTGACCGTATTTCAAACAATAGGCTATACGAAAAATGTGGTTCAATACCTTTCTCTAGGGCTATAATGAAAGAAAGGTTGAGGTAGTTAGGGCACGTTGTACGGATGAAGGATGACAGATTGCCGAAGATTGTTCTTTTCGGCCAACCATCTAGGGCTAAACGGAAAGCAGGTCGTCCCCGTCTGGGGTGGGAGGACGTCATAAAGAAAGATTTAAAGGAAATGGGAACTTCGTGGGCGGGTGTAAAAAGGGAGGCCTTGAATAGATTGGGGTGGAGGAGGAGCGTGCGTAGCTGTGTTGGCCTCAGGCGGCTTGGTGCTGCGGTGAGTTGTTAGTAGTAGTAGTAGTATGTAATACGAGACTCAGAGATCGAACCTTGCTGTAGCAACACACTGCAGGGCCGGTGCAGGGACCCTAGTAGTCAAGAAGCCCATTACTTACGCACTTACTATTGATTTTAAATTTAGTGTTTTTGATAAGTTTATAGTAAGAAAAAAGAAGTTTTAATTAACGCAAAACTAAAGCTAAAAAAGATCCAAAAAAATTTTTAAAGAGTGCTTTTATTCACGAAAGGAATAAGCATCTCAAATTTTGGCAAAATCTTTGATAATGGGTTTCATGGCTGGTTTCCTCCTATGCCTAATTAATTTTCTAAATAGTTCTGCTTGAAAAGTTTCGAGTAAACTAAAAAGCATTAAAAACCTCCTTCACCAAGAATCAGAACCAGTTATGGTTTCCTAATAACAATCTATAGACGAAAGAGGCTACGCATTGGGCTGATCAGAGTCGAGCAGCAGAGAGTCAAGAAGACAGCGATCAAACAGTTCGTGGTAACGAACTGTAAGTAAGGAGCGACCCGGCTCAATAGTAACCGAAACTCTAAAAACCGGAATTTTGATACCCATAAATACATCAATGGAATCAGAGTTTTATGCTGATTCCAAATATATAAGTTTTATTAAGTTTTGTTTTACCTATCAAAAGTTACGTGCCTGAGAAAATTTGCCTTATTTTTGAAAAAAGGGGGAAACACCCCCAAAAAGTCATAGAACTTTAATGAAAATCACACCATCGGATTCAGCGTATCAGAAAACCCTACTGCGGAAGCTTCAAGCTCCTATCTGCAACAATGTGGATTTTTTTTTTTTTTTTTTTTTTTTTTTTATTATTATTATTATTATTTCCCCAGGGGTGATCATATCGATCCAGTAGTCCTAGAATATCGTAAGAGGGCTCATTTGAACGTAAATTAAAAGTTTTAGTGCCCTTTTTAAGTGACCAAAAAATTGGAGGGCAATTTGGCCCCCTCCCACGCTCATTTTTTCCCAAATTAATCCAATCAAAATTTTGAGATAGCCATTTTGTTCAGCATAGTTGAAAATCTAATAAATTTGTCTTTGAGGATGGCTTAATCCCCCACAGTTCCCGAGGGAAGGGCTGGAAGTTATGAACTTTGCCCATTGTTTACATATAGTTTTGGTTAATGGGAAGTATAAAGACGTTTCAGGAGGGATTTTTTTCTGATGGGGGGGGGGGTCGGAGGAGGGGTTACGGGGGAGGATCCTTCCATGGAGGATGTTTCCTTGGGGGAAGGGACATTTCTATGAAGGGGGCGCCGGATTTCCCAGCATTAGTTAAAAAACGATCAGAAATTAAATGAAAAAAGCTAGTTTTTCAACTGAAAGTAAGGAGCAACATTAAAACTTAAAACAAACAGAAATTATTACGTATATGAGGGGGTTTGCCCCCTAGTCAATACCTTGCCCTTTTCTCTAAAGTTTTTTTTTAGTAGTTTCAAAAGAGCTATCTATTCTAATTAACCGGCCTTTTTGAATCAGGGGTTTGTGATTCGAACAAAACTCGAACTTTAGCGTAAAGAGCAAGGTATCGACTAGGGGGCAACCTCCCTAATATACGTAATAAAACATACGAATATAGAAGTTCGTTACGTAAGTTAATTCGCAAGTTACGTCAGAACAAAATTTCGAGAAAGCCATTTAGCCAAAAAAGTAAAATTAATATGCAAATTTCGTTTTAATTATTCATGTACGGTGAGCCAAAATCAAAGCTGCATTAATTCAAAAACGTTCAGAAATTAAATAAAAAAAAAACAAGTTTTTTTAACTGAAAGTAAGGAGCGACATTAAAACTTAAAACGAACAGAAATTATTCCGTATACAAAAGGGGTTGTCCCCTCCTCAATACCTCGCTCTCTACGCTAAAGTTTGAATCTGTCACACAACTTTATTTTTTAAGACAATTAAAAAACTTTAGCGTAAAGAGCAAGGTTTTTAGGAGAGGACAGCCCCTTTCATATATGGAATAATTTCTGTTCGTTTTAAGTTTTAATGTCGCTTCTTACTCTCCTCAGAACTCAAAAGTGGCATACATTGGTAAAGAGTTTAAGATAAACAAATCTAATAATTAAATGACAACTAAATTTTAAAATTTATACGTTCGCATGAAAAAAAAAAATGAAGTAACGTAGAATTGACAGATCCCCACAACGTTAATCGCGTATGTGCATCTTCTGAAGTTTAAGAAACTATCATATGATTATTTGTTTTTGCTGTTGCCACCTCCACATATTTTTAAAGAGTCTCGGAACATTTTTGGCTTATATAAGTAGGCATTTCGCGCTTGATCGAAACTTTTACTTATTGAGTTAGTCTTGCAAAATCTGTTTTTAATCAAATAAGATCCTTTTGATGATTCATGAAAACTTGCTTATTTGATGATGGAATATTCCCTCTGTTGAAGTTCTATTCAATAATTGAATTTTTTACAGCTTTTTCGACATTTGTATAAATTGTTTTTTATTTCACGGATGGAAGTACGCACGAGTAAAAATCATTACTACTATTTTATATGTTACTGTTTTATATAATTTTTCTATATTTATTCAATAATTTCTGTTGCTATTTTTATTTTTTACCAAAAAGGAATAGGCCTATAGCAGAAACATTTGGATATTCCGAAAAAGACGAAAAAATAAAAAGTAAGAATAAATAAAATGAAAATCCTGAAGGTTCTGAGAATTTATGTTGAACTACAACAGAATTAAAATTACATAATTAAGTACCAAGGACATCAAAATAAAAACATTTTTTTGCCCCTTGGACCCATCATAGGTCTATTCATAATTGAAAATTGTGATTTTTCATTATTTTTTGTTGTTGTTTCGACATTGTGGAGTACCACATATTGGCCAGTACCACATTTTCATCCGTTTTGGCTCGCTGAACTGCGAAAACAAACAAACAAAACCAATTAGTTGAATTTGAAAACGCTTTTCGTCTGTTAAGATTCAAACATTAGCAATCCCAAAGACAACTTCCCAGAGACAACTACATCTTCAAAGAAAAGCTACATTATCTTAAGCTGTTCGGGGCCTTATGTTTTTTGCTTTTTTTTGCTGATTTTTCATCCACGTATTCGTTTTTAAATTTGGCGCCCGCTTCTACCAAAAACTGCATAGCTGCATTTGAAGGTTTTTTTAATTGAAAATTGAATTTCCGATTGTTCATCTTTTTTTTTTAAGATATATAGCCTATGGTTGTGTAAGTTTCCACTAATCCAACTCAAACAATCCTATTTAATTTTCATTATCCCTGGTACCAGAAGAATTTCCCTGATTACCGAATTAATATTCAATTGAATTCAAATATCAGTTATCAATTCAGAGGTATCAAATTGGAAGCACTTGTCACCAGAGAAAATTGTATTTTTAATTTCGGCAACTGTACTCCTCATGGTTTGCTGGCTTTTACCATAATACCGTAATTCAATATTGCCCCTCAATGTACCCCTCGTAGGTTATATTTGAATTATGTGTTGAATTAAATGATATTGTTTTAAACATTTTCTTCTTTGCTAAGTTCTTTTCAGTGTACTTGAGCTGATCTAGAATGTGGCACAAGGGCTAGTTTTTCAAAAAGTTGGAATCCTTTTTTTATTACAAAAGGTAACGTTGTGCCATTAAAAGTGTAGGATATGGCCCAGTTTTGTTTTTGTCACTTGGATTTATTCATTTGTTGAGTTCATGCTTGAAGGAATAAAGTTTCCTGACCATCTTTCCATCGTATACTACACTCTATTGATGTAATTAGGAGGAAACAAAACTTGGCAAAACTTTCTATTTGACAAATAGAAAATAAAATATATATTTTTTTTTGGAAATACCATATTATTTCAAAAATTTTCAACGCTTTATTGTTGATCCTTTCTTCCATTGCCATTTCTTGGACTCTCTTGCAAGATTTATACATTTTTTATTCAGTCATTATTCTTAGTAGTGTGTGATTATATAGTTGCTGATAAACCTAGGTTACATTATCCATCTTTCCAAAAAAAAAAAAAAAAAAAAAAAAACTCAAGGAGAACAAAAGCTTGGCGTTTGGATATGGAAATGGAAAAGCTCATTCAAGTAGACCTACTTGGCTAAACTAGAGGTGCAAGCAAGGGAGGGTCCCCCAAGGATTTTCAAGATTTTGTTTACAGTATCTTATACATTAACTTTTAATTTATTGAATACTTGTGCATTTTTAAAACTTTGTCCCCCCCCCCCCGTCGAAAGCAAATTCCTACTGCCACATATATATATATATATATATATATATATATATATATATATATATATATATATATATATATATATATGTTACTTTTTTTTACCCAGAATCTTATCACTAATCAAATCAAAACTTGTCCCGGTCATCATTGGACAACTTTGCGAAAAAGCCAGAAAGAACAAAGGAAAAAGTATGTCAACTCTCAGGAAATTTTCTTCTTGCAAGCTGCATTGATGTCAGGTTGCTCAGGCCTGCTCTGAATTTTATTTTTTCCCAGACTACACTGCCTTTCTTTGACGAAACGGATAAGAATTTCAATAGGGATAAGTCATTTACTAGACAGTGAAAAAACAAATACGAAAGCTCTGAATATTTCGAATACACAGTCGGTCTCCATCATCAGCAGAAATACTAAAGTATTACAATTAACACAAACTATATTTATACAAAAAAAAATGTAATAACTTCCGGATCATTGAATGTTACCGGTTCATTGGCTTAAGAAGTTCAATAACTGAGTTCATAGAAAGTATTGAGTTCCTTAATGTTGCTTAAATTTATGTTGAATTCTTAATAGGGTTTGGCACAGTCTTCTTCTTCTAATTGTGAACGGAATAATGTTCTAATAATCACTTGCGCATTTTTAATTTTATAACAGACAATATAGCATCAAAACCCATATGGGGCATTTTATTTAAGGTCCAATGACCTGGTGAATTTAAGGTGAGATTTTTTACTAGTGGTAATGATGAGCTTTTACTGAGGATCCTTAAATCAACCTCTCCAAGATATATGGTGTCAACAGGGAAATGTATTTTAAAAGATTTAGAGGCCCATAAATAGGAAGCTGTTCCTTGAATTATATCAGCATCTTTTGTATTTTGAATATGGCTTTGTCAGCTTTAAAATATATATATATATATATATATATATATATATATATATATATATATATATATATATATATATATAATATATATATATATATATATATATATATATATATATATATATAATATATATATATATATATATATATATATATATATATATATATATATATATATATATATATATATATATATATATATATATATATATATATATATATATATATATATATATATATTTCTCTGTTTGATACCCTATTGTCTTTTTCCTTTTCTTTCTTTAATGGAGTATTCTTTGGTATAGACAATATATATATCCATGTTATAAATTTGCCCTTATTAATCACAGCCCTCAGCTATTCTATGAATATTTTGTTCATTTTCGGCTATTTTTCCCTGCGCGCTTCACAACCATGTAAAGGATTGCCCTCACTCAATGCTCTTTGTACTGGTATCAATAAAGACAGCTTTTCTTTCCCTTTTTCAATTTCCTTTTAATAAAATGTTTTTTGGGTCTATTTTGCTATTATATTCTTTTCCATCAGTTTCTAGGCTTCCCCTCTTTTACAATTTGTTTTTTAATATCCACTCTTTTACAAAGTGTCAACATACAGCTGACAGTTTCTTTCTAATAAGTGCAAAGAAATTAAAATGTAGTGACAGCTAATGACAAGAATTCCCTAGCTACTTCTCTATTGGTTGCGGAATCAAATCACCCTGTCGTTTTTTTTTTCATTTTTGCTACCTCTGCTAAGAATTTACTCTTGGTTTCTAGGGTGTCGTGGAATGTTTGAAAATTATTACCGAAACCAAATCAAAAAGAATTGCGAAGTTCGCTTTTGATTATGCAACGAAACACGGGAGATCCAAGGTCACAGCCGTTCACAAGGCGAATATTATGAAACTCAGCGATGGCTTATTTCTGAGATGCTGTGAAGAGGTATGTATAACCAAAGAGGTAAGGTATAAGGTATGGTAAGCGGTAAGGTATTACTAAAGAGGTAAGGTATGCGAAGAGGTATAGGTATAACCAAAGGGTAAGGGTGGGTAATACCCTCTGGAAGACTCGTTTTCCACTTAGAAAAATCCTCAAAAGCAAGCGTACAACGACGTTCTGACAGAACTCTCTAAATGCGCCCCCTCATACATAACTGGGTGGTGGGCAAACTTCAGGTAATCCTATCCTGATATAAACTATAAAACCCCACTTCAGGTCTCGCACTGTAGGCCCTGGCCCAAGGACATGTGAAATTGACTCTTTTTGGCTCCAGGCAAGTAGTATACGGAGCTTTCGAAAAATCTTCCCTCCCCAGATGTGACTAAATTTTATTTACAGTTTTCACGCCCCCCTTTTTTTTAATGTTTTTTTTTTATATTTACATGGTTAAGGCTAGTAAATTTAATTCTAATTCAAGCATTTTACTGACCTAAGAAATTGAATAGTATAAAGAAAAAATAAAATTAAAAAATAGGTCACGTATTATAAAAAACAAAGATTGAATATAAATGCTGACCAATATTCATAACCTAAATTACCCTTATAATTCTCTACTGTAATATAATAATAAAATATTAAATTTTAACTTAACAGAGGGGTGATATCCATCAATCCAGCCTGAGGTCAAGCATTCCAGCCAGTCGAGGTCCAAACATTCCAATGTTTATCTGTATCAAGGAAGAAGGATGGGAGAGGATACCCCTCAGGGGCATTATTCATCCGAAACCCTTCCTTGAAAAAATATTTGAATCATATGAATCATGAAACATCATTCCTGAGTTTATGACCCTTTCCCCTTCCTTCTAACGTCTTTTCTAGAGGTGCGCCTTTTATCGGACAGTTTTTATTTTCGAAGCATTAGTGAATGAATGAATATTTATTTCCCATCATACAGTTAAACAACAAAGCGCGATGGAGTATTATGAAAATAAAAGAAAAAAAAAGAACGAACTATGAACACATAACATAAACATCAAAATAAAAATAAAAATAGAGTCATTTTCCCGGGGTATGAAGATGACCGGTTTGATAAACATTCGAACTGAGATTTCCCTGCAAGGAGGGGCTCCGTGACACAGAAACGTCGAACCACATAACCGTTTCTGAACCATCTAGGGATTTGTAGAAGGTACTTTGCAAGCTTAAAGTAAGATTTGCACAGAGATTGCTTATCAACATCGGTCAAAACGTCCCAAAAAGGTGTTAGATACAGTATATGTGGAAGGGCGATACTATTGTACAACATAGCCGGTAGCTTACGTTTAAGGTTAACTTGCGGATGAACAATACTAGCATATGCTGCACGTATTTTTCTCTCAGCATGCTTAATAAGGAGCTTTCTTGTATTCCTAAGGGAAGACCCAATCGATAAAGGAGCTTTCTAGTATGCAGATATTAAAATTCGATGTAAACGGTGGATCGTTGAAGGGGCGGTAGCCCATCTTATATTCAGGATAACCCTGATTCTCAAAATGAAAGTAAAGGCCGACGTTACAAAAATGGTGGGGCATGCTGCCTCCTCCATAATCTCAAGTTTATTTATGCTTTCTCGAGTGTATAATTACTATCTATGATGTATTGAAGCTTAAACGGAAAACATTTTGTTTTTGTTTTTTAAGGTAAACAGGGATTGGGTTATTTCTGCGAACTCTCCTATTTGCTGAGATAAGGCAAGGATAAATAATTTATCTTCTATTTTCCCTCAGTATTGTTATCTATTTTCTATAAATTTATATTTATTACAACCATTTTATTTCCTTTCTCTTAACTTTTAGTCATAAGGTCATTTAGATCAGACATTTTCAAACAACATTTCATGTGTAATAGCCGTAAAACTGTAATTTATATCCTTTGGAGGAAATTGACAATCTCACTTGTTAATTAGACCCTAATAATATACCAGCTATGCTAGTAAAAGTATAAGGGAAGAACAGAATATGTGATATAATTTTGCCTGAAATTCAAGGGAAGAGTAAAGTAGAAGAAAAAAAAGTTAAAGGATAATGAGAAAAAAAAGTTAATTGCATAGCTGTATATTTGCTAAATGTTTTCCAAAGAAAGTGCCTACGGATAGTTCTGGGTACCCGGGTGACTGATCGTATTTCAAACAGTAGGCTGTACGAAAAGTGTGGTTCAATCCTGCTTTCTAGGACTATAATGAGAGAAAGGTTGAGTTGGCTAGGGCACATTCTGCAGATGAAGGATGACAGATTGCCGAAGATCGTCCTTTTCGGCCAACCGTTTAGGGCTAAACGAAAAGCAAGTCGTCTGCGGTTAGGGGGGGATGATGTCATAATCCCACCAAAGTTATATTATTCAAAGTTTGGACAAATATGTGCAAAATACTCTTTAATTACCATTTTTTTGCTATTGAACTTTGGCAAGAGGCAAAATCAAGAGTTGATCAAAGAAAAAAAAACTGATCAGGAATATCGAAATTTTTGATGAAAATAATGATGAACTACACACAGGGAGAGTAGGGAGAAAAATTGGTTCAAAAGACTCCCCTCTCAGAATAAATGAAAACTGGGACCGTCTTTTCATCCCCGCCCCCTTGAAATAAAAACGGTACTTGTTTAATATATAAAACACACTCGAGAATTTCGATCGCGAATGATGCGAACATGAGACAAGAAACTGGTCAAGTCACTTCTTTATACCAGACACTGCTTTGGCTCGGTTGGAAAATAAATTGTAGCTACGTATATTTCATTTAAGTATTTAGTTGGTATTTTGGTTAGGTTAGGTTTGTTTAGGTTACGTATTTTTTAGGTTTGTTTAGGTAACTTCCTAGGAGGGTATAAAGAGGGAGGCTTTGAATAGAGTGGGATGGAGGAGTGTGCGTAACTGTGTTGGCCTCAGGTGGCTTGGTGTTGCGGTGAGTTGTTAGTAGTAGCTGTATATACAAGACTGGGACAAAATCGAAGATTAACTTCATATTTATGCGTGAAAAGAATTTACAATTGCAAGGGACTATGGCGAATCTGTAACATAATTACAACTGAATTGTAGAGGATAGCATAAACAGAATGTATTGGTAATACATTGGTAATATAATAAAGAATTGGTAATATAATTACAACTCAAATTTAAGGGATGGTATAAAGTAGAACGTGGCAGAAGTTAAAAAATGTACAAAAAAGGTTCAATTGTATAGATTTACAAATGGACAAATAAAAGTTTAAGATCCTCAAGACCCATTGATGGCACGTAGGGTGTCAGATCGACGATTTCCTTACTAGGTCTTTTTTATTGGAACAGTTGACAAGCCCGTCTCACAGCCTTGCAGCAACTGGAATCAAACACATGGCTCCATATTGCCAAGGAGAGCATCAATACCCTGTCCTATACATATAAGACTGATCTTATCAAAGAATGCGTAAAAAAGGTTGCAAAACTTCAAGGATAGAGGAAGAAGTGGCAATATAATTACAACTGAACTTTAAAGGGTGGCATAAAGTAGTATGTGACCAAAGTAAAAAAATGTTGAAAAAAAAGGTTTAATTGCATAGATTTACAAATCGATTAATAAAGGATTGAGATCCTCTGGAACCATTAATTGTCGCATAAGGTGTCATATCTACGTTTATGTTGCTGGAGATTTTTTACTGGGACAGATAGAAAGCCTGTCACTAATTCTTTCCGCATTTTGAATCGAACCGGAGCCTCGTATTGCCAAGCAGAACACCAATCCATTTTGCTATAAACATAAGACTGGGGTCATCAAAAATTGTTTCATATTTATACATTAAAAATGAGCTAAAACTGCAAAGGAAAAGAGAAACTTCACATTATAATTAGGCCTGAATATTAAGGGATGGTATAAAACAGAACGTAACAAAAGATAAATAATGTAGAAAGAAGGCTATACTGTATGGATTTACAAATGGATAAACTAAGGATGAAGATGTTTATGAAGGAAAAAGGATGTAAAACTGTAAGGGAAGAGGAAGGATTTGTAACATAATTTTACTAGAATTTTAAGGCCTGATACAAAATAGAGTGGGATTAAAAATAATAAACATACATAATTAAAAAAGAAAATAAATTTGTTGCGTAGCTGTGCGTACAGACTTGGGAATTTAGAGAATAGTTTCATATTTAGAAATAACTTTCTAAATTCTTACAGCAATTAAAGGAAGGGGCAATGAGAATTGATGGGAATTCCTTACAGATGATATTTGGATGACTCTCCCATTGTGACAATACGTAATGAGTCAGAGGTATGGACTTCGCACTTCTTGTATAGGTCGTCGCCTTTTGTTGATAAGAGAGTATTGCCAAGTGCTGAAAACCACGTGGTGGCAGTCATTCGTAGACGGAAATTAAAAACGCATTTAAAGATAAATTTCGAAATGTAAAAGAACAATGATTCATGAATTGTAACTGCACTTGATAGGAGGTTTCCAGCGCTCTATTTTAAAATTCCAAGGGAAGCATATTTCAACCTTTGTTTAGCGGAACTAGTGGAGGGGGGGGGGGGCTCTGGAACATGTAGAGAGCTGCTCAAGGGCTCTTTTACGATCTAATGTACCTTTATAATTTTGAATCAAAGTCCAGGGCAAAGAGGTTGTTTAGCCTCTATTCATTCTGAGCTCTACTTTAATATATAGCAAAAGCAGGGGTTTGCAGACTACTACTGCTTCTGTTATTCCACAAACATGCGTGAAGCCGTGTAATGTTGACACAGTAGAAAACGCTCCTCCTCTACAGGGGCATTAATTGAGGCAGCTGCTAATAGTGAAAATTGGGCCAACTCATCCTCTTTTTTCCTAAATAACACTGTTCTTTTCTGAAAACTTTATCTACAGCATCTCTTAGTCTAACAAGTATCATCATGCTAATTAATTTTCCTCCTACAGAAATCTAGCTATTGCCTCTGTAATTTAATACTTGATTTGATTGCAACTGAACCCTCGTGTAACTGAACCCATGCAACTGAAGCCACGTAACTGAACCCTCATGCATCTTTTCCCAGGCGCCTGGTGTAACTCAACCCCTGTGCTGCTGAACCTTCATGCAACTCTACCCTATTCAACTGAACCCTCATGCAACTCAACCCCTGTGCAACTCAACTCCTGTTTAACTGAACCCTTATACAATTCAACTATGTTTAACTGAACACTCATGCAAGTCAACCCCATTCAGCTGAACCCTCATGCAACTCAACCCCCATGCAACTGAGCCCATGTGTAATGGCCTAATAAATCTAAGCAAAAACAAAGAATATTTAAAGAATCTTTATGATATGTTTATAGATCTACTTCAAATTCTTACTGGTCCCACCCACTTTGTTTTATAACAGTATAAAATAGACCCTAGTGTTTGGAAGTATCTAAAGATTCAAACTTTTTTTTCTAATTCTTCATACAGGTGTTAAAAAAATCAAAACTCTCATTTAAATTAATTTGTAAATAAAAAACATAAACATTATTTTCAAAAAAGAAACAATTTTAGTATGTTTTCCTTTATATGCACAATTAAAAATCGTCTCAATTATGAATGGCTGTAGAGCCAAAAACAGAAAGTGATCGGAAAATTTTTATGGTTCCTCATATATGCAAGGTATAAAAAACCAACATTTTTTTTCAGAATCTGTAACACTGGGTGTCATTTCATGGTTGATCTAGTGTGGAATGATCCAAACAAAATACTTATACTTAACTTTAAAAGTCGAACTGAAAGAGCTTTGGGAACTGGTTTTAAAATCTGAGTTTTCACTTGCTCCTTTGCAAATCCTTACTCAAGCACGAACTGAAAAGCTCATAGTTTGCCCATTCCTGATAGACCCATTCCTTAAAGTTTCTTTCAATTTGGAAAAGCTCCAGGGTTACCCAAATGGGTAGTATAAGCTAGAAACTGCAAACGAAGGGAGAAGTAAATTTTGAGCTTCTAATCAGCCCTATTTCAAACTTATTCTTAAGCCTTGGGTTACGTAATACCTCTCATATTCTTCCAAAAATTCCTGAAATCACCCTTTGAGACATTAAGCAACTAGCACAAATATCAAATGGTAAATGGTAGGTATTAATAATATAATACTAATTGCTCATTTTATGACTAAAAAGTTCAGGGTATCAGTTATAGTAGTATACGCCTCTGTAGAACCGACTGACGGAGATACTAGTGACTCAGATGAGTTTTACTTACAGTTACAGGAGCAATTAGACAGGGTCCCAGGTAGAACTACGATGGTATTACTAGGAGATTTTAACGCCCAGGTCGGTAGAAATAGGGATAGATGGTATCTTAGCCTAGGTAAATTTGGTGTGGGAAAAGAAAACAGTAATGGATACAGACTTTTGCAATTTTGTAGGTATAAAAATGTAGTTATAACCGATACGGTGTTTGGTCATAAAATGGCTCATAAGTTAACATGGTATTCACGTGATGGTAAGACAGCAAACCTCATTGATTATCGTATAGTAAACCGAAGACTGGCAGGATCAATACAAGATACTAGGGTATATAGGAGTGCTGTTATTGATGTTAAAAGTAAAGATCACCATCTCAGTTTCAGCTTTAAATTAACCCTAGACACTACTGTCTAGGGTTAATTTTAAACTGAAACTTTGGAAGGGTAACTACCTCCCAGGAAGTTATGATGTTGGTAGACTCCAGGGTGAGAATTTAATAATTTAATTAAAAAAATAATAAGGCTCCAGGTGCTGATAATATGGTAAATGAGTTTCTTAAATATAGTGGCTCTGAGGTTAGAAATAAGTTACTGAAGATTACGAATTGGATTTTTGAAAAAAAAGCGGAAGTACCTATTGATTTTAGGAAAACCTTAATTAAGCCACTTTATAAGAAAGTCTTCGATTCTGTTGATAGAATAGCTTTAGCAAAGGTTTTTATCCTTGTATGGTATACCTAACAAACACGTTAAAGTGATTAGTGCTATATACGAGAGTAACACTGCTGCGGTTAAGGTAGGAAATGAGGTTAGCAGCTGGTTTTGTATTAAATCAGGAGTAAGGCAGGATTTTGTTCTATCCCCCTTTATATGGATTATTTTGATGGATTTCGTCTTAATGGGAGACCACGGAATCGAATGGGGAGGAACATGTCTCCTGGACTTAGATTATGCTGATGATTTAAGCATCCTAGATGAAAGTGTTAGCAAAATGAATGAACTTTTAAAGGTTTTGTGGATTCAGGGTGCTAGAATAGGTTTGAAAATTAATGTTAAGAAGACTAAGTCACTAAGGCTAGGAATAAGTGAATATGAAAAGGTGACGTTGGGTAACGAAAAGATTGATCAGGTGGGCAGCTTCGCTTACCTTTGTAGTATTATTAGTAAAGAAAGTGGGAGCAGTGAAGATGTTAGAAAGTAGAATAGCCAAGGCTCAGGGTGTTTTTTCACAGCTAAAAAAAGTTTGGAAGAATAGGAAGATAAGTCTGCAAACCAAGATAAGAATATTAATAGCTACAGTGATGACAGTGGTTGAATATGGCTCTGAAGCATGGGCGCTCCGAAAAGCGGATGAAGATTTTCTAGATGTTTTCCAGAGAAATTGCTTACGGATTATTCTGGGTACCCGGCTGACTGACCGTATTTCAAACAGTAGGCTGTACGAAAAATGTGGTTCAATACCGCTTTCTAGGGCTATAATGAAATAAAGGTTGAGGTAGCTAGGGCACGTTTTGTGGATGGAGGATGACAGATTGCCGAAGATTGTCCTTTTCGGCCAACCTTCTAAGGCTAAACGGAAAGCAGGTCGTCCTCGTCTTGATTGGGAGGATGTCATAAAGAAAGATTTAAAGGAAATGGGAACTTCCCGGGAGGATGTAAAAAGGGAGGCTTTGAATAGATTGGGATGGAGGAGGAGCGTGCGTAGCTGTGTTGGCCTCAGGCGGCTGTGTGCTGCCGTGAGTTGTTTATCGTAGTAGTTACCCCCATATTTTGAATTTATTCTATCTTCAATGATAAAAAAACGAAAAAAATTGCTGCCCATAGATTTTGAAAAACACCCTTTTTGTATCTGTATTTTTAAAAATTTGAAAAATCATTGCCCCCTCCCCTGCACACTTTCGTGAATTAGCGTCATTGCTGCTCAGCCGTATCTTGTTAATAGCTTTTGAATACCTACTAAGAAATAACAAATGAATTCGTCTATTTTTTTACTCTATTCTCCAAGTCGTAATTTTAAAAGTAACAATTTCGAATTGGAGCAATGCAAACAAAAGACAGTATACTTGAATGTTTATTGAGTGACAGTTTCAAGAACAATAAGATCCCCTTGCTTTAGGGCTATTTCCGTAATGTTCCCATTTTGAAAAACCATAAAGGGATAGAGATAACTCTAGGATCCAATGTATTTGTGTAACCTTCTTGATTTCTCTGATCTGTTCCAAGAATAGCTTAATAGAGGAATCTCTGTTCTCTTTGTCTCTAGAGCTGGAGGTTTTTAATTAGCAACCTTTTGGTCACATACGGTTTGCTGCGGCTTCTCTTTTCACTTTCTATATTTTCTTTTTAAGTGAAAAGGGTAAGAAGTAGCTTATAAAGAAAAATGTAAAAGATGAAAATTTAGTGCCTTCTCTAAGAGTCAAAAGTGACCGGAGCTTATGAAAACGTGGCGGGTATGTTTCTTGAAAGGGAATAGAATAAACAACAGATGGCAAATCCGATCTTGGGCACACTATAAATTTCTAGTAGGGTACTAATTTAATAAGTAATTTCTTTGTTGGGTTAGAACCCCAAAACACAAAAATAATATTGTCTGGCCATGATTTTGCTCTTTTTTTTTGTTAGGAAGGTTGTCTTTTGTACCTATCTCGGGCGAAAGGGAATCATCTCCCCCCCCCCTCCTTCGTTTTAGTACCACTTGAATTTTCATGTTACATTTTTACATTGGTGCAGATGGAATGGTTAATTTTGACTCCATCTTGCAAAAACAGAGAAAAAAGGTGGCACTCTTAGATATAGGGTTGTTTTGAGAACCCCGGACTTAATCCTTTGACAAATGCTAAGAAAACGAGAATCAGAAATTACAAGACGTGATGTGTTAATTCTTTTTAAGCTTTATTTATTTGGAGTATTGAGGAAAACAGAGTTCAACCAGTATATTAAACAAGTATACTGCTTCATTAGAAGGAGAAGAGAAAGCACCCATAAACTACGAAATAAAAAAAGAACATTCATTGAACGTAGAATATTATATTAGAATATAAGTAATATCATAGAATATTTATACAGAATAAGTACAAACTACGTAAGATGGAAAAACAGAAGGAGGGTCATATAAAGAACTTTTTATTTTAAACATCATTTCATACGTGCCTTTCAAGCGCCTTTACATGCTTTTTATACCTTATAAGCTTGCCAAGCTTTCCAGAAATTAAGTGTTATGAGTGGATGCCTGAGGTTATCCCTAAAACATTCCCACACAGAGGCGGTTTTAGGGGAGGACAGAGGATGCACTTGCCCCAGGCGCAGACATTGTAGGAGGCGCAAAATTTCAAATAAATAATCCAATGGTTATAATCATTTTGTAATTTTGAAATTTTTTTTTATTAAGATAAAGTAGAGGCCATAGTTAGCAGCAAATATAAGCAAATTGAATCCGAAGTTTTCATTTTCCCCATATCTTCATCACCATTCCTCGAAAACAAATGTAAGCAGACCGAATTTAATTAATTTTAATGTTTTGTTATATTTTGTATTCAAATTTTGTTAAAAATTAAAATTATATTCATAAATGAGAATTTTTGGGAGACAGGGGGGAGGGCGCTAATCAAGATTTTGCTCCAGGTGCAAGATAGGCCAGATCCGCTACTGTTCTCACATCGAGTTGATTTTGCTAATTTTAACTATGTCCTTTTTATTTGTTTCTTTTACGTCATTTTATTACAGTCACCTATCTTTCGTCATTCCATATCATTCAACGCCACAGAAAATGCCACAGCTGCCTCTTTTATTCATTTCCACCTGTCCAGTGCAATTAATGTGCAATCTAATGCGATATTAACTTTCAAATGAGCACTCAAACACCATCACTAGACACCCTTTTTGTATTTCGTGTTCTAACCCTAAAAAGAAATTACTTTTCAGATTAGTACCCTATTAGTCTTCTATACTGTTCCCCAGATCGGTTTTGCCATCTATTATTTATTCTAAATAGTGCAACCTAGTGCAATGTTAACTTTCAAATGAGTAGTTTTAACTATGTTCTTTTTATTTGTTTCTTTTGCAATTAATATGTTTCTAGTACAATTAATGTGCAATCTAGTGCAGTATTAACTTGCAAATGAGCACTCAAGCACCATCATCAGACAACTGGGCTGCTGTATTGAAAAATCGTTGCGACACTTTTTGTCAAAATGATGTTTATTAACAACCTTTTTAAACAAACTACGTTCGATCGAGTGGTCCAATCCATTTTCTATATTTTATTCCATTCTTACCATGTAGGAGTTTTTTTTTCCAAAGTGCATTGCATCTTCTTTTCTCGGACACAGAAAGAATTGGAATTTGGAGCTGTCAAATGATTTCTCCTATTTCGGAGGCTAAACAAAACCTACCTCCAGTGCAAAAAAAAAATATTTTTTAATAAAGTCAAAAAATCTAAAATTTGTTTTTTAGTTTTCCATTAGTTTTTCTGTAATATTAGTTACAATTATTAATAATAATTAACAATGTAATATTATTAATATCATGTTTTTTATTAATTTTAATTAGTTTTCAGTTTTATGAACGTTTTATCAATACATTTCATTGGTTTTTTGTTTTTCATTAATTTTCCTTTAAAATTAATAACATGTCCTGTCCAATAAGAGAGTCATACTTACTCCCGCTTATTACCCGTCCCATTTAAACAATTTTGCCTCTCAATTACTCGGACTATCTGTCTTGGCTTTTTTCTACAATTAGCCATGTCTTGATGCCTAATGCAAAATAATTGATTTTCAATTCAATAGTTAATAATTTTATTAACTTGATGTTAATAATAGTTAACAAAACAGTAATGATAAATAATTCTTATATTAATTAAAAAATTGATAGTAATATTAATATCGTGTTAATTTCCTTGCACAATTCACAACATACTGCTTTTTTAATGGCCACGGCTGAACGTAGTGCCGACTAGCGATCTCAAGGAACGTGAATTTTTTGAAAAGGTAAAAAAATACATCTTTTTATTTTATTCTTCTACAGAAGAAGCATTAATAATAAAAAAAAAAACTGAACGAAGTCTAGACAACTCACTCTCTCATAAAATACAGTTTGTCCCCGTGACATCAATTCACGAAAATGTAGGGGCAAGAAAAAAAATCGAAATCTAAGTAGGAGGGACTTTGGTTTTTCCAATTGTTTTTAACAGCATTTCCCTGGTTGTAACATAGAATATTTGAATCAAATCGAAGAAGAGAGGTTGAATCTCAGGGAACGTGAATGTTTTGAAAAGATAAAAAAAAAATATCTTTTTACTTCATTTTTTTACAGAAGAAGTATTAATAATAAAAAAACTGAACGAAGTCTAGACGAGTCACTGTGTCATAAAATACAGTTTTCCCTCATGACATCAATTCACGGAATGGGGGCAAGAAAAAAATAGAAATTTAATGAGGGGGGACTTTGGTTTTTCCAATTGTTTTTAACAAAAATACCAAAAAAGGTATTTTCCAAAATATATTTTTCAAAACTTTGCCTATGGAAGTCGCTTCAGCTTTAACGCTAACATTAAAAGTTATAGGTTTTTGTAGTAATCTTTCAGCTGAAGCTATATTTTACTTCCGATGTAAACTGGCTGCTTAAAATCACCATTTCCCTTGGTCTTACAAAAAAGCATCTGAATATCTTAGAATGGCTAAAATCTCCCATTTCCAGTTCTAAGAGAATGATTTTCACACTTGAGCTCTTCTAGTTAACGCTCCTCTGGTTACTGGAGTTAACACTTTGATTTAGAACATTTCTTTGGCCTGCAATGACAAGAAGGATGAGTAAGATTTCTCTTTGTGTTTGATAAATGGATAGATTATTTACAGAAGTATCTGTTGCTTTTTGCCAGAAATATAACCGGATATATTTTTTGCCATACAGTAAATGTATAAATTATAGTACACCAGTCATCTGTCGTCAGGAAATATATTTTCTGGAAGAGGAGAATGATTCAGCAACAAGTTTTACAATGGCCTGGCCATCCAGGATAAACATTCTTTAGCTTAGAATGTTTGCTTAGAAATATGAAATAAACATTCATATGAAAAAAACGAGAATGTATGCTTAGAAATAAACATTCTTTAGCTTAGAAATATGGATAGTGTCTTTTAGATAAGTTGTATATTTATTTGGTTATTTGGTCTGAAAGCTCGTCAATGAAATAAAAAGACGAAGTAGGCCTATAGAAAAAAAAAACTGGAAACATCATAACAGTAATTGACTCACTTGACTTATATCCCATCCGGCCTTTGTGGCTGTATTGGGGATTCTTCTCTTCTCACTAGTCGTTGAATATGGCGACGGTATTCGGTTCTATCTGGTGCGAGACGCAGGAGTTGGGTGAGGTTCTGGCCATTAAAGTTGTCGTACCATCTCTTGCGAGGTCAGCCACGAGGTCGTGTGCCATGTACCCGTCCTTCAAACGTTATTTTGGGGAGTTGATTTGATGACATTGGTTGGATATGACCAAGCCAGCGGAGTTGCTGACTTCTAATTCGGCCCATGATAGTGTATGAGCAGTGGAGGAGCTTACGGAAGGCTTCATTGGATACTCGGTCGATGTAGGTGGTCCCTGCTATGCGACGGAGACATTTGTTTCAAATGCGGAGATTTGCCTTTCGTCATCAGCTTTAATTGACCATGTTTCACTTGCATACATAGCAATGGGGATTATGAGAGAGTTAAAGAGCCGGACCCTCAATGGTTTTGATAGTAATTTACTTTTCCAAATTGATGATAGGCTCTTGAAGCTGCTGGTTGCAAGTCCCAGTCTACACCTAATCGATTTTGAGCAATCGTTGTTAGAGGTTAAAAGACTGCCGAGGTAGACAAAAGATTCTGCATTTTCAATTTGCTCTCCTTTTATGGTTAGCTGTATGACTCTGGGTGCAGAGTCTCTGGATACACGCATGACTCTCCTTTTTGTTGTGTTGCCAACCATCCCAAGGGCTTCGGTTGCTGACACTATCTCTTTTATGTCTGTTTGGATGAAATGTTCATGACTGTTAATTTTCATGATGTCGTCTGCGTACGCTAATTTGTCGACAAGTTTCCCTCCAATGGATGCACCGTCTGTGGGTTTAGCAAGTGATAAAGCTGCATTTAGAAACAGATTAAATAGATGAGGGGATAGGAGGCAACCCTGAAGAACACCTGCTGACGTCTGGAACTCTTCTGTCAATCCCTCAGGCGTCTGAACCTGGCTACAGAAGTTCAAATACATATCTTTGATCAACGTTACCATGTTTTTGGGGACTCCATAATGCAGAAGTATGTGCCAAAGCCCGTTGCGCCATATTAAATCGAAGGTAGGTTTAAAGTCAAGGAGGCACATTTGTGCCTCTTTAAAGAGGCGACCCACCACAATGTTAAGCGATTTCCGGTCCTAGCGGTCGCAGAGAGACAGCGGTGAGCGCATTTTGTAGCCCAAGCTCCAACTAAGAAACGTGCAAAATTTCACCCCCCTCCGACTTTATCTTCATGGGTAAAAGTGGGCCGGAAGTTTCGACCCTCCGACCACAGCCCCCCTTTAACGTTGTCCGTTTGGGCTGAAATTTAGCGGTTAAGCTTTCCTAGGGCCCGGGAGCTTATCCTCTAAATTTCAGCACTCCTTCACTCCTTCCCTGTTTTCCAAAAAACAAATATAGCCACTTAAAGTTCATTTCTCTTTTTCTTTTTTTTTTATCAGCCACGCCTACAGGCCACAGTTGGCAACGGATCCGGGTGAATGAGAACTGATTCGAAGCGGAATTCGACCTGTTAGGGCCTTTTGATACTTTCAGACCGAAAAAATTATCCCCCGAATTTACATTGACGATAAACCTCGTTTTCCTATAAGAGCCCATGTTAATTTTTCCCACCACAGCCCCCCTTTAACATTGTTTGATCGGGCTGAAATTTAGAGGATAAGCTTTCCTGGGGCCTGGAGCTTATCCTCAAAATTTCAGCTCAATCCGATCCTTCCTTCCCTATTTTCCAAAAACCAAATATCAAGTTTTGTGGGGATTTGCTTGCGTCAAAAATACATACGAGAGACTAAAATATATAACAATTGTCTCTCTGGTACAATGGTCGCTGTTCCTGACTGTCAGGCGGAAGATCCGGGTTCGATTCCCTGTCAGAGAAAATTTTTTATATACTGAATTTAAAGTTTAAAAAAGAAACTCAGTTTCTTTTTTAAATCCGCTGATCCTCGAAATTTCAGCTCAATCCGATCACTCCTTCCCTGTTTTCCAAAAAACAAATATAGCCACTTAATGTTCATTTCTCTTTTTTTATCAGCCACGCCTACAGGCCACAGTTGGCAACGGATCCGGGTGAATGAGGACTCATTCGAACCGGAATTCGACCCAGCAGGGTCTTTTGATATTTTCAGACCGAAAAAATTATCCCCCGAATTTACATTTACGAAAAACCTCGTTTTCCCATAAGAGCCCATGTTAATTGTTGAAATTCCTAAAAGCAAAGTATTTCAACATTAAATTAGATCAAAATAGTCCTCTCAACCTGACAAGACCGACTGCAAGCTTCCAAAAATTCCAGCTCCTTCCCAGAAGTTTTTTTTTTGTCGAAAAACAAAAATTTTTAATTCAGAAAAATTTTTAATTCAGACAATGAAATAACAAACAAAACAGAATTCAAGCATAAAAGTTTAAAAAAATGTACAAGTATCAAGATTGAACGAATCCCAATTTCGGCAAAAGGCTTCTTGAAAACACCCTGTCGAGAAAGAAAAGAATGTTACACAATCATCTAACAGTTAGTCAAGCAATAATAAGTAATAAACTGTACAAAAACGTGCAGAAATTATTTGAAAAAAACTACGTTTTCTAAAGAGTTAAAGAGGCTGAGTTACAAGGTCGAACCTTAAAACGTACAGGGATTAGGAGGCACAGTTGGGGGGCTGCCGCCCCCCAAACCCCCCGCTTTTGAAGCCTCTTTTGTTAAGTTTTTTTTTTAAGTCCTGTACCCTGCAATCAATTGGTCGTACCAATACGAATGAAACTGTTTCAATGCTATTTTTTTAATATCTTCTGAGGATTTGCCAATGACTACTCAGTATGTTACAGTTATAACTACAAACTTGTCTCTGTGCCAGGTGGTGTTATGTACTCAGTGTGATCATGTATGATGGTAAAATAAATGAACCTGAACTGCTAGTTTATTCTGAGCCCTTCTTCTGCTCCCTGTTTTTCTGTTCAAAATTGTTAAAGTTCATCACAGTATAGCTTGTTATTGGTTAGGGAAAAATCTCCTGAGGAAACGGAAAATAATAATTCTCAGTAGGGTTTTTAATCAAATAAATGCAATAGGGTGTTCTTATGGTAAAAAATTCCAGCAGACTTTGTTTTTGTTGTAAAACAGTTCTTTGCAAGGGCAAAACCGGGGGGCGGTAGCCCTCATCGATAAAAGATGCAATAGTTGTTTTTATGGTAAAAAACTACAGCAGACTTTGTTTGTGTTGCAAAACAGTTCTTCGCAAAGCAAAAGTGGGGGGTGAGGGGGGCGGCAGCCCCCCAAAATAAAAAACCTTAACAAAAGAGGCTGCAAAGGGGGGGGGGTTTGGGGGGTGGCAGCCCCCAACTGTGCCTCCTAATCCCTGTACGTTTTAAGGTTCGACCTTGTAACTCAGCCTCTTTAACTCTTTAGAAAACGTAGTTTTTTTTCAAATAATCAATAAAAAGTAATAGCAATTCTTTCGCAATTTCTATGTTTTTCTCCATCAGTTGCCGGGTGGAAATTTTATGATCTATAGTAGATCGATCTCTTCGAAAGCCGACCTGATATTCCTCTAAAGTGAGATCTGTCAGGGATTTTAGTCGGTCAAGTAGGATTTTCGTGACGATCTTTGCCGGTTGGCTTGTCATGCTAATTGGTCTGTAGTTATTACAGTCGCCTTTTTCACCCTTTTCGTAAAGGGGGACAATAATTGCTTTCGCCCAAGATCTGGGGAAGTGGCCTGTTTCCCAGATGCCTACTGTGACTGACATTTGTGTTGTGATACTTCCATTTGTTTTAAGGTCTTCTAAGTCCTTTCTTAATTTTTTAACATACAATTCAGTTGGGTCTGAGTTATTTTTTTTATATGTTGAAGTATCCTTTAGAATTGTTTCTATTTTACAATCATAATCATCTTTTTCTAGGATTACTACCGTATTGCTCTTATCCGCTTTCGTTATCAATAGAGAATCATCTTTTTTTAAATCTTTTAAAACTTTATATTTTGTTCTTAAGGTTTTCTTGATAACTACCAAAATTTGTTAAAATATTCACGACCCCTAGTCTTAAGTCATCTACATTATTTATATCTTTTGGAAACTTATGAATCCCTGTCTCAATCTTTGAAATAATTTCCTCTATCGGTAAATTTTTAGGATTTAGTCCGAATTTTATACCTCTTTCAAGGATTTCCTTTTGTTCTTTGGTTAACTCCTTTTTGCTTAAATTAATCACCCCAGGGCCTGGTAAATGATTAGGCTTATACATTTATAGTTTTTGTTTTTCTTGTTCCCTTTTCAACTGCAGAAAGTTTTGGTTTAATGCCATTAAGGGCATTAAGTTGAAACGTTTAAAGGGAGTTCCGATTAAACGAAGAAACCATACGCATTGCAAGTATTCAAAGGGTATATAAGCAATATCATAGGCAGTGCTGCTCTATCAGAGCTAGTAATATCATTGATATTTTAAAGGAGCTAATTTGATTGGAAATTCAAAGCTCCAGTGCCCTTTTTAAGAGTTAAAAGTGATTAGAGGGCAATCAGCCCCCCTCTTTAGCACATTATTTTCGAAAGACTTCCATTCAAAATTTAAGATAGCCATCTTTTTCAGGATAGCCGAAAGGTCTTGTAACTGTGTCTCTAGGGTTATTGCGCAGGTCAACCCCCACAGTTATGCAATTTGCCTATTATGTTTAAAAACTGAATGTCGCCTTAAAATTAAATCAAAAATCACTGTGTGTATGCTGATTGCCAATAAGACATCTTAGCAATATCTCAAGAAGGACTGAGGGTATTATGTTCAAACTTTGGGCTACTTCTATTACTACTTCTGCTGCCAAAATTTAACTAAATCAAATATCCAAGCTGTCAAAGAGCATAGATAGATTGTTTTGCCAATGGTGTTAAGTTTTATTTTCAGGTCAACTAGGAGGTATAAAACTAAATATAACACTACTATTTGTGTCCAGATTTTTAAAAGGGTGAATGTTGTTAAAAATTGTTGAAAAACTTTCTCCTGCATACAAATAGCAGGCCAAACTATAACTTCTTAAAAGAAAAACCGAAAATATTTAAACTATTATTTTCTTTTTCGCTGAAAAGACTATGTCAATATAAAACGAACAGAAATTAATTAAAAAAAAAATTCCACAAAGTAAGTTTTTCTAAGAAAAGGAATGAACTCTGTTAAACCAAATGAGCAGAAATAGAATCAAATAATCTACCAAGCGTAAAATTATCACAAATTAACATCGATAAACAAACGAAACCCAAAACGAACAGAAATTACAACAATTAACCGAGTCGTCAAATTCAAAACGAGCAGCAATTAACAGGATTAGGGCTCAAAACGCCTTTGCCTTCGCAAAGCCAGAAGATAATTTGCACTTTACTGAAAAAAATACAAATGAATTTGCATTGCCAGTTTAATATACATATGCCGATATTTATTCCTTAAAATATTAATAATATTTGATTTATTAAATTTATAAAAATGAAAACATTTAATTTCAGTAAAGTTCAGATTTTATTCATATTACGTATAAAAATAGGAGTTAAATGAGCCCTAAAACAACTCTGATGTTCCAGCGCCCTGCCCAGCCTTTCCATTCCGGAAATGGCACGTAAATTTTACTTTTTTGGCACTATATGGCACTTTATGATCAAGTACCGAGTAGAATTCATTAAAGGGGATCAGACAAAAAAAAAGCTTTTAATTGAGCCCTTCAAAAGCTCTACAGCTCAAATTCTGTATGATATTCCAGTGTTACTTTTCCAAAGTAACATTTTAATAGTGATATAGTGATATATTTAATTAACTTTAACAAAAATTTAAATACAAAATCAATATGATTCACCCAAAACCAAACGGTTGACGTGGGGTGAAACAGGTAAAAAAAAAATACATACATATAACGTCATCTAAATTCACTACATAAGAAAGAAAGAAAAAAAAAGAGAGAAAAGAAAAGAAAGAAAAAGTAAATAAAGAATAATAATAATAATACTACAGGGACAGCAACTACATACCATATTCATGATGTGGGTGTCACACTCACAAACCAACAAACAGTTACAACTTAATTTAGATTGAATCAAATCTTAATCAAATCAAATTTAATCAAATAAATTAAACCAAGTTTAATAAAAAAAAGTCACAATTGCTGAATCACCTACAAATGACCATTAATCTTCGCTAGACAGTTTAAAAAAAAACGTGTTTTTAAACTTTTGGTTACTGTGGGACGTGGTTTGCTCTTTACTAGGTTCGGCTATCTAGGTTAGGCTACTAGGTTAGGTTAGGATATCTTTGCAACCGTGGTTCAGGACAAAATGACTTCCTCAAAATTTTAATTGGATATCTGTTGGGGCAGAGCAACCAAAAAGGTGGTTGTAGGGGTAATAAATACCCTCAAACAACTTTTCATTCTTCAAAGGGTGCTAGAACTTTCAATTTCCAATCGAATGAACCCATCCAAAATGTCTGTAACATTTTATTCCATACAAATGCTTATAGCCCAATTCACTCTTTTCTTAGGGAACGCCATTGCGTTATGATAAATACCTGAAGTGTTTAAGCCAAAAACTAAAAATTTCATTTATAATAATCTGTATAGTTTTGTAATATTGGATATTTCTGACCAAAAAACAAGTTCAAAACCAAATGGCGGACGATGAGGCTATCTTCACGGTTTTGGGCTCGTTATCTTTTCCAGCAAGGTTTCTGTCTTTCAGTATGCCCTTTGCAACAAGAATGTTCGAAAGTTTCGTATGGTTTTGCACTATATATGATTAAATATGTCGTTTGCAACTCCAAAGAACTGTCGTCCTAACCAACCTGTCTTAAGCCGTCCTTCCTTTGGGAATAGCGAACCTTAAGGTAAATATAGCTGGCCTGAGCCGATTGAGACGGCTTTGCTGGTCTGAGGTGATATGGATCCCAAAGAGCTGTTACATGTTTTTGCTCCATTGAGTGGTCAAATTTCCAAAAATTGCTAAACATTCTATTTTTGTTGATGTTATTTGAACAGAATGGTAAACATTTGTATACTTGTGTTGTTTGTTCATATTACCATGGAGCTGTATACTTGTGGGGGAGGTTTACTTACATTAGATTCCTCTATGCATGGTGGAACAAGTGGTGCTCAGAGATGTGCACCAGACGGCTGAGAATGAATAATCTCTCGCTAAATCTATTTATACTGGAACAACCGGTGCTCCGAAATGTGCACCAGATGGCGAAGAGGGGATAACCTTCCGCCAAATCTTTCAATCTATATATGGTGGAACAAACGGGACTCCGAGGTGTGCACCTTGGAGCACACCTCGTGCAAGATAACTTCTTGCCAAGTCTATTTACTATGGAACAAGCGGCGCTCCAAAATGTGCACCAGATGTAAAGAGGGGGTAACCTTCTCACCAAATCTTCAAATCTATATATTGCGGAACAAGTGGCACTCCGAGATGTGCACCAGCTGGCGGAGAGTGGATAACCTCTCATCAAATCTTTAAATCTATATATGGTGGAACAAACGGCACTCCTAGGTGTGCACCTCGGAGCACACCTCGTGCAAGATAACTCCTTGCCAAGTCTATTTATAATGGAACAAGCGGCGCTCCAAAATGTGCACCAGATGTAAAGAGGGGGTAACCTTCTCACCAAATCTTCAAATCTATATATTGCGGAACAAGTGGCAATCCGAAATGTGCACCAGATGGCGGAGAGTGGATAACCTCTCGCCAAATCTATGTATGATGGAACAAGCGGCGCTCCGAAATGTGCACCAGATGGCGAAGAGGGGATAACCTCTCATCAAATCTTCAAATCTATGTATAGTGGAATAAGCGTAACTCCGAGATGTGCACCAGATAGTGGCGAGTGGATAACCTCTTGCCAAATCTATGTCTGACGGAACGAGTGGCATTTCGAGATTTGCACCAGTTAGCGGAGAGTAAGTAACGTTTCGCCAAATTACATATTACAATCTCGCCAATAACATTTAGCTTTTATGCCCCATATCATGCGAAAGGACCCTCAAGTCAAATTAAAAACTTGGCATTAAAAATAGCAGTTTTGTCTCTTTTTTTGTGAGTTTGCTCTGGCCCCAAGGCACGCCGCACAAAAGAAGCTGACGAAGTGAGCTTGTCATTTTAAAGGAACTTAGAGGCAATCTCTTCTGGGATATAATATGCTTAGAAAAATTCTTCATTACTTTTTCTTCGAAATTTCAAGAATAACAGTTCTTAATCGATCATTTCTTTTTTATCAAATTGGTGTTGCAGGAAGTTCTCAAGTAAATTAATGGATGCTCAATTTAACCGCTAACTTTGCACAAAGATTAATCTTCTTATTGATTTGCTTCAACTCCATAATTCACTTTCAGCGAGCAATATCTCCAAAAGTCCTTATATGCAAAGGACAGGAGATATAATTTGTTTGCTTTTTTTGTAGTTATTTCTCTCCCTGTTCATAGTTTTCCAGGCACTGAAGAATCATTAATGTCAGCCTCAAACATCGTGAATATGTTTTTTTAATTTCAAAATAATAATTTATATTTGGGGGTTTAAAATCCAGCCCAGTTCTGTTAATGTGGAAGTATTTGCTGACCAAGTTATTTGCTTTTATGGAGCATTGTGGACTGAATATAGTTAGCCAAGAAATGCGTTTTCTTGAACGAAAAATGTTGCCAGCATCAACTATCCTAAAAGCAGATGAAAAGTGATTTCGCTGTTGAAAGAATAGTTTTATTTATTAAATTCGGAATTTAATATATGACTGACTGATAAGGGTTTTTATTTAAATCAAATAAATAAATAAATCAACCACCAGAAGCAAACTTGTTTAGGCTATACACCCTTCAAAAAAACCCTGATATATACATCGCTATCAACAACGTAAAACAATAAGTAAATAAAAAAAGAAAGAGAGAAAAAAAGCACGGCACGAACTCCTCCAACTTAGTGCAGCCCCTAAAATAAAAAAAAAACCATAACTAATTATCACCGTTCTCTCACTACCACCCTCACGCAATCACAATAAAAAATAACCAAAATACAACTGAGAGACCCCTCAAGAGAAAATCGCTAAGAAATATTATACTCACCAAAACACAGCGATTTTAACCTACTCCTAAAACTAGCAATATTTCCATCAACTAATAATTCATTTGGTAAACTATTATAAAACCCTGGTCCCACATGACGGATAGAGAAGAATGATCTTACAATGATCATGCCAAAGTAAGGGTCGTTAAAGTTGGTATAATATAGATGTTCGATATATTAAAGAAAATGTATTGACATCGTGTTTTAATAACGTTAAGTGGAATAACTATTTTACGTAGAACCTCATGAAAACCAAAAGAGCGAAGGTCGATTTTTACCCCCCTCCCAAGCATTTCTAGGTTTTAATGATATGTACCATATACCCTGTATTGCTCATACGATCGGTTCGTGTATTTATTTTCTTTATTATAATTAGACATATAATTCGATATCTTTGTATAATCTCGTAACGATTGCACAAGTAATTTATTGTGAAGTAACAAAGGCTACTTCACCAGAAAATTACGAAGAGGATCGTATTTTCGTAAGGCTTTCAAAAGTCATGGGCCAGAAAGCTTTCTAAATTAGTGATTTCAGTGACTTTTAATGATTTGACTACTTCTTGGGTTGATAGTGGTCTGAATGACCAGAATTAATTTATTATTTGTCTTAAACTAATTTGATTAATTTTTTTAAAATCAATTATCGTCGTTTTCATGTTTGAAGGAGAGCTGCTCAAACAGACATTTTAGTAAGGATGCTTTCCCATGATTATAGTCTTTTTTGATTATAAGTTATTTTAACAAGAATTCAACATTTAAAAAACTTGATTCTGTATGGTACTTTAACTCATCCCCTCTCCTTCACTGGACTTTGTAATTTAGAAATAAGCGAAATGACAAAGGTTACCAAAAAGAAACCATGGATTATTTTAGTTTCGATTTTATTATTGTTTTTTTATTTTAGGCAGTGTTTTTTTATTTTTTTTATTATTTTAGTTTTTTATGGATAAAGTGTATTTTAGATCCATTGTTTTTGTCTTTAATGTGTCTAAGGAGGAGAAGCCAATGACTCGGCCTTTTTGGACCGTCATTGGTTCATTGGATCCTCCTTGTGAAATCTTAAGTCAGTAAAAAAAAAGTAGCCTTTTTGTTTCTCTGTGGTGTGATCTTGAGAACACAAAAGTTAAATGTGAACACAAACCTTACAGCTGCGTGAGTCATTTGTGAGTCTTGTGAGTCATTTTATAATGAGTCATTTATACTGAGTCATTTTGACTGTGTCTCTTAAGTTGAAATCTGTTTCTTATTCAACTTTTTTTCTTTAGGTTGCTGAGTTATACCCCAAAATTAAATTCAATGCGATGATTATTGATAATACAACGATGCAAATGGTCTCAAATCCCCATCAGTTTGATGTTATGGTTATGCCAAACTTGTATGGTACCATTGTTGGTAATGTCGGTGCTGGATTAGTTGGTGGTGCTGGTATTGTAGCTGGTGCTAATTACAGTGCCGATTGTGTTGTTTTTGAACCGGTGAGTGTATTATTCTTTTATACGTAACCAGACTGTTTCCAGGATTTCATGGGAAGGGGGGGGGGATAGGTACCCAAAGAATGAAGGAAAATGAATTTATTTCCCGTGGACTTCATCTAACGGTTTCTATTGGTGTGTGGGTGTCGCCACTTATTGATGCAAAAATGGCGCAAAAAAGTTGTTATGCCACTTACTCGAAGGGGAGAACCCTTGTCGGCCCCAATGTTAGTGGGATTCCCGCTCTTACCCCAACGGTTCTGCAACTATCGGGTTTGGTACTACCCGATTTACAGTATACCCTGTCCCGGGTATGATAACGCGATCGAGTGGTCCAATGGCCACTTTCTAAAGCCAAATGTACCCGCCTTGGGTTACGGCTAGAAAATCTCTTAACTCTCTCCTTGGAGGTAACATACCTCCCTGTCAATATAATAATGACGGTACCTCGTAGCTCTATTCCTACCCTACCTGGGTTACGGAAACTAGTACACAGTTTGTAGAAAACACCTTACTTGTATTCTTCCAAAAGGTCACAATAGTTCCACAAAAAATATATATATCCCCGAATGGGGTCAAAATGCAGACTAAACAAAATAATATTTTTCACACAACTGTTCATATGGGTGGACCTCCGCTTGGCCCAGCCAATCAGCTACATCCCCATTCAAACCCAATTCAACCTCTTAGATTTATATTTCAATGACTCCCAAACCAGGAAGTACAAAAATAAACTTACAAAAAAATTCATTCCCTTACGGGCTTCAATTTTTTCCATACGAGCCTGATGAAGTATTTCATTGGCTTGACTATCTTTTTCAATTTTGTCCATCTCATCCTGTAATTTTTTCATATACTCCAGGTACTTTCTCTCAAAGGCCTCCATATTAGCCTTTCTTTCTATTTATCTACTTTTTCTATGGGCTTCACTCGCCCTTCTCGGTCTTGAGGTAATCTCATCTCTGTCCGACATAATTTCAAAATTTCGTTAACTGAAATTACCTCTTCAGTCTAAATGAAAATTCTCTCACCCATGTAACTCCCGGTCTCTCGCGAAAAAATTGCTTTGACACGCAGCAATTTTAGCCTTATATTTTTACACACTAATTAGTTGCGCGATATATCGATTCGTAAATTTTTCAATTATGATCTCACAAGGCACAGCCCATAATAGATCTTGATAATTCTATTAATTGATTCCGTATTTTTTTTCTCTTTGTATGTAACCACAATAGGCTACTCTTGTAGGCTAAATTACTTGTCTCTTCGAAAACGCAAAATGCTTTTTCTATCAGTGCTGTTGATGGCTCCTTTTGTTGCTGCCACCACTTATTGGAGTGTAAGTACCGCTGGCACCACTTATTGGAGTGTAAGTACCGCTGGCACCACTTATTGGTGTGTAATTACGGGTGTCGCCACTTATTGATGCAAAAATGGCGCAAAAAGGTTGCTATGCCACTTACTCGAAGGGGAGAACCCCCAGTCGGCCCCAATGTTAGTGGGATTCCCGCTCTTACCCCATCGGTTCTGCAAATATCGGGTTTGGTACTACCCGATTTACAGTATACCCTGTCCCCGGGTATGATAACGCGATCGAGTGGTCCAATGGCCACTTTCTAAGGCCAAATATCCCCGCCTTGGGTTACGGCTAGAAAATCTCTTAATTCTCTCCTTGGAGGTAACAAACCTCCCTGTCAATATAATAATGACGGTACCTCGTAGCTCTATTCCTACCCTACCTGGGTTACGGAAACTAGTACACAGTTTGTAGAAAATACCTTACTTGTATTCTTCCAAAAGGTCACAATAGTTCTACAAAAAATATATATATCCCCGAATGGGGTCAAAACGCAGACTAAACAAAATAATATTTTTCACACAACTGTTCATATGGGTGGACCTCCGCTTGGCCCAGCCAATCAGCTACATCCCCATTTAAACCCAATTCTACCTCTTAGATTTATCTTTCAATGACTCCCAAACCAGGAAGTACAAAAATAAACTTGGTTCAAAGCTTACCTATTGCAAAACCACTGTCGCTTAGTAACGGGAATTTAACCTGTCTTTTGAAATTATACTATAAGCAAATGTAATTAAGAAAAAGAAAACAGGTCATTTATCTGAAAGGAAAATAAACAGGGGTGGAACCCCAACAGTTTCAAATAAAGGTTAATTCCAAACTGCTAACTCGACAATCCCCTGCCCCCTCCTGTAGAATTGTATATTACGTATTTGGGCAGATACCACTGTTTCTATTGACGGTGAGCCGGGCTTAGACCACATCGTTTTTGTTGTTGTTTCGAATTTCTTAGCCAAGTTTTTAGCCTTGAAAGTATGAGGAAGACTTTTGTGGTAGCAGCAGTTACAGGTAATGTCACTGAAAAGTAGAAAGAAAAGAAACATTTGGGAAGATTGAAAAATTTGGCAAGTTGAATTTGCCAAAGCTCAACCTCTCTCATCAGTCACTCTGTCTCCGATAAAGTATTAATAAATAAATTCTCATTTTCAACTTCTTTTCCATATTTGCATCACCAGAGGCATTGTGGCAAACAGTCTCCTAAATGGGACCATAATCTATCTTGCAAAGAAAGGGAAATACATCAATGATTGTAAATCTTTCAATCATTAAGATTTACAGCGATTGTAAATCTTAATGAAAGAAAGAAAGAAAGAAAGATTTATTTAAAAAAAAAACATATCAACAAAAAATTATTACTTCCTCCCCTAAAAAGCAAAGCTTGTCCGTGGGGGAGGTAGAGAAAACAAGATCCTTAAAACAAAGAACACTTGGCCACCGATACCACTAATACCATCACACTAAACAATAAATACAAAATAACATCATATATTATACTTCCTCTGGGAACATCATATCAACAAAACCCCCACAATCAATAAATCAATCAATCAATCAAAACTCATATTCAGCAAAAAGCAGTTCCTTAATGATTTTTCAAAAAATATTGGGGTCACCAATAGTCTTAATATCACTATTCAAACTACTCCATTTCCGTGTACCTCTATAAAAAACAGAAAAACATGAACGGGAAGATATACCTCTAGGTACACAGAAGTCCGCGCTACCCCTTGTATCATGAGAATGAATAGTAGACCTAATGGACAATAAATCATCAAAACAACGAGGCTGAACTTCCTGCTGCAGTCCAAAAATAAACCACAATACATAGAACTCACGAAGGCCTGCAGCCGGCAAAATTTTTAAAGTTGGGTAAATTTCTCGAACAGACTTTCGTGGAGATATACCGGCTAAAATTCTTACGGCATGATTTTGTAGAACTCATATTGGTTTGAGGATAGAAGAAAAAGTAGAGAGCCAAATACTCGAACAATAAAGTATATACGGGTGTATTAAAGAAAAATAAAGATGGCGAAGGACAGACTTGGGAAAACAATGTTGGAGTTTCTTTATTATACCGAGATTTCTTGCCAGAATTTTGCTAGTTAAAGTTACATGTTCCTTAAAAGATAGAGTTTCATCTATTACAATCCCTAGGTATTTAAAAGACGCAGTCCGTTTTATAACGCCATTGGGCATATCTAATTCCTTGATCCATGGGTAAAAGTTTGATGATCGCGAGAAAATAATAAAGTTAGACTTAGCCATGTTAATCCTTAATTTATTTACCCTCAGCCATGCTATAATTCTATTAACTGATTCCTTCAGGGGAATCTGCAGCAGCTCCGCTGTCTTAGCTGTGCTAATGGCTGTTGTGTCATCAGCAAAAAGTGAAACTGTTTCATTAGTCGGGTTTACCGTTAGTTCATTTATCCTATAGCAAAATTTATTCAGACAATTTGGTAAATCATTAATAAATATCAAGAATAATATAGGACCGAGAACTGATCCTTGCGGAACACCTACTTCAATACGCTTTTTTTCGGAAGAAGAATCATTTAGTTGGACATACTGATAACGATTACTTAAAAAACTTCTTAAAAAATTTAATGATTTACCCCTCAAACCATACACCTCACACTTCTTAAGTAGAAGTTCATGATCCACAGTGTCGAAAGCTTTCATCAGATCTAAAAATATAGCACCTATTTTAAAACCTTTATCTAATACCTCATTAACAATAGTTGTCAAATAAATCATCGCCTGTTCCGTTGTCCTTTTTCTACGGAACCCAAATTGTGTCTCTACCAGTAACTTAAGATCCTCCAAAAAACTCATCATTCTAATACTAAAACACTTCTCTAAAACACGGGAAATGATGGGTAAAACAGATATCGGTCTATAGTTTCCTGGGTCATTTTGAATACCACCCTTATGAATTGGGGTTATACAGGCAACTTTAAAACAGTCTGGGAATTTTCCTTGGCGAAAACACTCATTAATTAAGCCACATAAAACTTCAGCTATAACAGGAAAAATACATTTAAGTGTTTTTAGAGTAATATGATCGCTACCAGATGAATTACTACGCAACCCATAAATATTTTTTTTAATTTCACCAAATGTTAGAAGTCTAAGGTGAAGAGATACATCAATGGGGTCCGTCAGTAAGGACTCGAACGTTGGATCACCACTATCAGGTACAACTGACATAGCTAAATTCTGACCAATATTCGAAAAATGACTCCTTTTCAGAATTCAAAGTCTTTCCCATTACACTAATTATTTCATCAGGTACACTATTTATTTTTAATCCAATCACTTTTTTTATTAGTCCCCAGGTTTTCTTAGGGCATCCTTCGACCTCCTTAAACTTTTTCTCAAAATATTTCTTTTTTCATTTCTTAAAATTGTATTCAACCTATTTCGATAAATTTTAAATTGCTTATTTTCTTGTGTCGGGTTAATTATTTGAGCTCTAAACAATTTATCTCTTACATTTATTTGCTTCAAAATCACAGGACTAATCGGAGGTTTTTTATTTGAATGCTTTCTATTAAACGGTTTCAATATGACTGCTTGACTTATCAAACTCTGCGACTTTTCATAAAATAAAACAAACTTTGAATTTGCGTCCTGAACTTCGCCTAGAACATCGTACCAATTCACCTTTTCTATATCATTTTTAAGTTTTACCATCGCATTTTTACTGATCACTGGAATCCTTGATGTTTTGCCTTTAACTACCTTCGTGACAGTTGTAAAGCTAGCTGAAACTCCAAAGTGGTCAGATACATCGTTGATAAGGACCCTGGGAAGACTCAAGGGTACATTAGAAAGGATGTTATCCTGAAGCTTAGCTGATGTTCCCGTAATTCTTGTAGGGATATTTGTTACAAGGATGAAACCCATTAGATAAACTTCTATTAATAAATTCAGTGCTAGCAGATGACTGATCCATAAGGTCAATATTAAAATCCCCCATAATAAAACATGGCATAGAGTTAATCGGAAGTTTCATTAATTGTTCTTCAAATAGGTCCATAAAGTCTTAGAGCAGACTCTGTGGAGGTCTATATACTACAACAATGCAAAATTCAAATTCTCTCTAGTTATATGTAAAACAAAACACTCGCAAACTTTCTCTCTATATATTGTAAGATCTTCTCTTATTGAAACCTTATAATCAGCCTGAATATAAGCTGCTAGGCCTCCATGTTGGTAATACTCTCGATTCCTTACATATAAATTATAAATAGGGATATGCAGTAATTGCGAGTTATTATCATTTAACCACGTTTCAGTTAAAACGATCACCTGAAAGACATTAGTATTTATTAATTCCGATAAAAAATTATGCGCAGAATTCAATCCCTGACAATTCAAATGAAAAATGTTAAGGCCAAAATGGCCCCTATCACCATACAAGGGTAGTGCCCATTCTTTAAAAATATACCTTGATGGTTCATTTGTGAAAATCTCAGTAGCATTAATATCTAAATCTCTATTTATTCTTTCATTAAACTGGCTGGAAAAGTCAACCCTTCGACTTTCAAGTTGCAGGACATTGCTGTTCCCAGGAGGTAAAACGATATCTCTAACCATCATCAATAAAAGTTACTGTATGTAACGGTAAAATCATTATCTACTAAACATATATCTAGACCTAGATAAATACAAAAAAAATTACAAAATATATTCCGTCAAAGCGGACATAAGAAACAAAAATTAAACAAAACAAATAAACAAACCGGTCGATATGTATACGCATATCAACTCCCGAAATAAAATTCAGTGGGCTTAATATGGCTCACAACTTCATTTATAAGCAAACCAAAATTTAATAACCTTCATAATTAATAACTTTTCATATATTCTCTAAAAAAAAGTAATTTCCAAACACTATAAATAACTAGCTCAAAACCACTATTTACATTTTTAACGCTTTGAACCATTCAACCTTTTCAACATTACCTGCAGATTTAATAGAAAGAACCGGCGGTACCACGGGTGGTATCCAGCACTCAACACCTCTCTCCGTCAAATATTTTCTTTTCACCACCAATTCCTTTCTAATTTGGCGCACCTCTCTACTAACATCATCACTAATAAAAACTGGTTTTCCAAACTGCAAGTCCTTTCCTCTTAATTTCTTTGCATTTTTCATTATGCCCTATCGGTCCTTAAAATCAGTAACTTTGATTTTGATAAAGTCACTCGCTTCATGTACCACTGAAAATGGAGGAATATCCTTCACTTCCATTTCTAATCCCTCATTCAGCACTCTTTTAATGGTATTTTTTGCATCTGACAATGAATCAGTCCTCACATTCCATTCCAAAACAATATGTTGTTTTTTCTTTCCGTATGCTGCAACACAAGAGACTGATTTTTTAATGATGTAACTGGTGTAAATAAATCATTCACGAGTTTATCCTGATTTTCCATGTTAGACTTCAAACTATCTACCCGATTATTTGTTTCTCTTGCATCACCTTCCACACGCGTGCATCTTTCTCCCAATTCACGAACAGTTTTTTGTATATTTTGCACATCAGTCTTCACACTATAAAGGGACTCTCTAATTTCTTTTACGTCTGATTGTAAAGTTTCCAACAGCTCCAAAATTCTTACGATATTTTCTGCATTTGTTTTCTCACATTCCTGTCGTAAGCACTCGCCACTCGAATCCAGAATAGAATCTTCCGGCGAAGGCCTTTTCTTCCCTGTTAGAGTTTTTGGGGTTGACGTTAGCTTTCATTTGATTTATCACCACTCTCATTACCACTATCAGTTTTTACTTTCTTATCATTTCTCTTTCTCCCCATTCTATTGGACGATTACGGCAAAATAAATTTCCAAAAAAAGGTAATCTTCAATCAATATATGCCACACGGTTCAAAAGTTCTTTATATTTTCATATTTACTGTGACATTTCGTTATTATTTATTCGTTCATTTCACTGGCCACTACTAACCCACTTCATTAACTATATTAATGGAATGATTGCATAACCACAATCTTCAAAATAAAGGTAAAGTTTTTTCAAGGTCATTCGTTACTTGTGTAATCATATATTAGCTTAACATATTTCTTTCATTCCACGCAAAAATCAATAGGCTCCTTGTCCAGGTTTATCACATGTAAACAGTTAATCCGTGAAATGTACTTTTTATTTAAGATGTTAACTGTCCAAAGACTGAATGAAGACTGAAATTAATGATATACATATTTTTGACCTAATACCTTAAATTAGGTTTTTTTTTTCTCCAAGACCACACTGTCTTTCTGTGACGAAAAGATAAATGTTCAAAGGGGGAAAAGTCCATTTATTAGACAGCGAAAACAGATACAAAAATCTTGATATTTCGATCACATGTACAGCGATCGTCATCAGCCGAAATACTAAAGCATTAAAATTAGAACTAACGTAGTTATATAGAGATAAATAATAAGCCCATGTCCACAAATAGTTTACGGTGCATTCACTAGATCTGTCTGAGAAAGTAGTGCTTTAGTATTTCTGCTGATGACGATCGCTGTACCGAAATATCCAGAATTTTGTATGTGTTTTCACTGTCTAATAAATGAACTTCTTCTCCATTTGAACGTTTATTTGTTCGTTAATGAAATACAGGATATCAGTGTATCCTGCATCTTAATAAATGACTTGAGTATGCTATTTTGCCTGAGCTAGATACTAGGGCTTTTTGAAGATAACCAGCTTGGATTCCGAAAATGTGCCGATTGCCCAGAGGCTTATAGACTTCTAGCAAATGTGCCAACGAACTCAGAGGGAAACAAGCCCCCTCTTTATATGTGCACCATAAACATATTGAAAGTGTTCGATAGCTTCAGTTACATGAAAGCTATGGAATCTCTATTGCACAATGGCGTAAATGTGAGTATTTTGAAAACTCTAAAGTTTTGGCCCGCAAATTCGACAGTATCTGCCAAATGGAGAGGCACAGTTTCAGAGCCAATTAAAATCGAAAGAGGCATGAGGCAAGGCAGTGTTTTTAGCTCCATCATTTTCATACATGCAATCTCTAAGAGTCTGAACCGCATCTCGTCATCTTTTCTGCTTCACGGTATTGACTTATCTCGTATAGCTTACGCCGATGATGTTCTTTTTTTCAGCAGATCGGAAACAGACTGAGAAGATAATCTGATTCGACTGCAAAGTGATTTTGTGTCTATGGGACTTTCCTACGGGTTTCTAACATTGAACACGGCAAGAAGCAGCAGTGTTAACCTTTGAAATCTTGAAGTTCCTGCCGTGTCAGACTTGAAATATATTGGTATAATGATTTCAGAAACGATCAGTAAAACGAGGCAAACCATTGTAAAGTATAAAGGATTTAACTGCCAACATTAAACGTTCTTACGTGACTGTTTTGCCGACTCGAAGGCGGTGCTCCAAGAAGTCGGTTGCTTCAATTTGTCGTTCAGTGTGCCAACCTTATGCACGTTATCAGGACAGATACGTCTAAAGCTAACTAGACACGTTTGCGAACGCTGCTTAAGCTCATCAGTGGAAGCTTTTCCGAAAGGACGTTTGTAACCTCTAAATTCTCTTATTAGGATACTATTCGTTGGAATCCTTATTTGGTTTGACCAAACGTTGTGAAATCTTAAATCATTTGGAACTTTTCGGAAGAATAACAAAATAGCTTTGTTCCTTTGTCTTAGTAATTAGGTTTTTCCTTAATTTCTCCCTTAACTTGAATATCTTTTGTATGCTAATTTCCTGTTTATTTCATGGTAATGAACATGTATTCCATCAGGGGGCTAAAATTGACGTATTTACGAAGTCGATTTTGGTAATTTGAATATGGACCTGTTATCAAATAATTAACTTTTGTTTGGCTTAATCTGTCAAGGCTTTTTGTTTTTGTGTGCGCCAGTGGTGGCACCTGTCTCCCACAAAATTTCAGGCCAAATTTTAACAAAAGTTTCATTTATTAACAAAATTGTTTTTAATTTCTTAGTTGATGAATGATTTATTTTTTGATCGTTTTTAATTTATTATTAAAATTACTTAATTATATATCCTAGATTTTGACCTTGGGTATTTCTTTTTTTTTTTGGGGGGGGGGGGGGCTACAAAAACTTAAAGTTTTATAAAACCTTAAAAAATACAAAAAAAAAATGTTAAGATGCATTTTTATTACATTTATGCGAGTCAGAGACACATTTCAGTGGGGGGGGGGGGATCAAATCAACTAACCCCTTCCCTGGATACGGCCTTGGTCGCATTCCATACTTTTTACAGGAAATTCAAATACGTGTTGTTTTAAATAACAATGAAGACCACACTTCCTTAAAATAAAATAAGACTTGCAATTAAATTCGTGATTATTAAAACTAAATTAAGAAAAAATGCACATGAAGCACTATACATAAATTTAAGTGAGAAAATAATCAGCAGTGACCCACAGTGTGGGCCACAAAAATGGAACCGAGATGGAGTTGCAGGAAAAGATATGGAGGAAAATGGAAAGGTTTGTGATGCCTTGGATGGGGAGGAAGGTTTGTTTTGTGAGGAAGAATTAGTGACAGTACTAAAAGGATAAAAAAAATAATAAGGCTCCAGGCGCTGATAGTGTGGTAAATGAGCTTCTTAAATATGGTGGCTATGAGGTTAGAAATAAGCTACTGAAGATTGTGAATATGATTTTTGAGAAAAGGGAAGTAACCAGCGATTGTAGGAAAACCTTAATTAAACCACTGTATAAAGAAGGTGATGAGATTGGGTGTGGTAATTATCGAGGGATTAGTCTGGTCTCTGTTGACAGCAAATTACTTACTAAAATGATACCTTTTATACTGAGAGATGCTGTAGATAAAGTTTTAAAAGAAGAACAGTGCGGTTTTAGAAAAAGTAGAGGATGTGTCGACCAAATTTTCACTCTTAGGTTAATAATTGAGAAGTGCCTTAGTTGTCAAACACCTATGGTCTTCAGTTTTATAGATTACGAGCACGCGTTCGATTCTGTCGATAGAAGACCTTTAGTAAAGGTTTTATCTTGTATGGTATACCAGACAAATACATTAAAGTGATTAGTCCTATATACGAGAATAACATTGCTGCGGTTAAGGTAGGAAATGATGTAAGCAGGTGGTTTCTTATTAAATCAGGAGTTAAGCAGGGTTGTGTTCTATCCCCCTTTATATGAAATCATTTTGATGGACTTTGTCTTAAGAAGCACAGGAAAGGCAATAGGAGACCACGGAATCAAATGGAGAGGAAAAACTCTCCTGGACTTAGGTTATGCTGATTATTTAAGCATCCTAGATGAAAGGGTGAGCAAAGTGTATGAACTTTTATAGGTTTTCCGTGTTTAGGTTGCTTGAATAGGTTTGAAAATTAATGTTAAGAAGACTAAGTCACTAAGGCTAGGAATAAGTGAAGATAAAAAGGTGAGGTTGGGTAACGAAAAGATTGATCTGGTGGACAGCTTCACTTACCTTGGTAGTATTATTAGTAACGACAGTGGGATCGGTGAAGATGTTAAAATTGGAATAGCCATGGCTCAGGGTGTTTTTCACACTTAAAAATATGTTTGGAAGAATAGGAAGATGAGTCTACAAACCAAGATTAGAATATTAGAAGCTACAGTGATGACGGTGGTCAATTATGGCTGTGAAGTGTCGGTGCTCCGAAAAGCAGATGAAGATTTGCTAGATGTTTTCCAGAGAAATTGCTTACGGATTGTTCTAGATACCCGGCTGACTGACCGTATTTGAAACAGTAGACTGCACAAAAAATTGCGGTTCAATCCCGCTTTCTAAGTCTAATAATGAGAGAAAGATTGAGATTGCTAGGGTACGCTCTGCGGATGAAGGATGACAGATTGCCAGAGATTGTCCTTTTTGGCCAAACGTCTATGGCTAAACAGAAAACAGGTCGTCCGCGGTTGGGGTTGGAGGATGTCATAAAGAAAGACTTAAAGGAAATGGGAACTTCCTGGGAGGGTGTAAAGAGGAAGGCTTTCAATAGATTGGGATGAAGGAGGAGCGTCCGTAGCTGTGTTGGCCTCAGGCGGTTTTGTGCTGCCGTGAGTTGTTAGTAGTACCATAGTAGTAGATTTAACAAACTACGTTATAAACCCAATAGGTAATACCAATGAACCTCTAACAGAAAGACCTTTTAGATTAGCTGCAAAAAAGGCGAAAATAGCATTATAAACATGTTCTTGATTTGCTTTTACCTGAATGAATTGCCTTGTTTCGTGTTGCTTTTCTTGAGTCCTGGTTGAGCTTCCTTGAAGTAAATGAATCTAGGGCTGTTTTACTTTTAATTCTAGTTTTAATTATCATTTATGGGTAGTTTGTGTTTAATATTCGTTTAGGGTAAAACTATCACTGTTTTAATTATTTCTTCATTGTTTTACCTGCTGTTGTTTGTACGTGTTATTGGCTTTTGACCGCTAACGAATGTTTCTTTTTAACAATTATCATACGGCCAAAAATATTTTCGATGTCAGTACCCCTGATTTACGGCTACTTGTGCGAGGTGAAAAAAGGATAAAAGTCATTTTAGAAAAAACACAGACAAGTAACTATCTTAAGAGCCAAATAAAATACAAGCGAATGGATTGGACTCATTAACATCGTTTTTGTGGTTACACAGATGGACTTGAAATCTATATCAGTATCTTTTATCTCCATGTTTGGTATGGTTATTTATTTTAATTTCTGTTTGTTTTAGGTTTTATTTATTCTTTAATAGTAGTATATTATCGTTTCAAGTTTGAATTATTATAAGAATTCTGCTTGTCATATGGCTTTTTACTTTCCTTTGAAAAATTTCTTTTTAAGGAAAGTCTTTTTTGTATTAATCAACAACAAAAAAACAAAAAACAATCGCCTCAGAAAACTGACACAAAATACATCCAGCAAGACCCTACTCTGGCTGAGCGGTACCAGGTTGAAATATCAAAGAGATCCGAGATCCTTGAGCATTGTGAGGATATTTGAGATGTATGAAAGGTCTTCAAAGGGAACTCTCTTGTAGCTGCAACTAGCGTTGCTGAAATGAAGCAGCGTAAGAAAAAAGACTGGACCAGCAACGAGTCCCTTGCCATCATTGAACGCAGGCGAGTAGCTCGCTTTCGTGGGGTATGACAGCATATAGACAATTAAAGAAGGAATACAATATCCTGCTTCAAAAAGGCGCAAGACCTTTATTGACAACAAGGCATGTGAGCTTCAAGAAACTGTCAAGAAAAATGACACAGGGGTGTCTTACGATGAGACAGTCCGTGAACTATCAGGTCAACGCACTCAGACTACAACGTATCTCTGAACCGCAAGCCACAAGATTTTTGACGACCAATCACAATGCCTCTGCCCATGGAGAAACCACTTTGGAAAACTACTAAGCTCATAGCCACCCGACCGAATCAACGACGGCCTCCCTATTGCTGCTGTCAATGCTGCATCTGCCCCTGATGGGATTGAATTTACAGCAGAAGAAATAAAAAAGGCAACCTGAAAGCTGACGAATGACAAAGCACCGGGAATATGGGGCCTGACATCAGAAATCTTCAAAAATGGCGGTCCATCCATGATGTTCTGGCTTCAAACTCTATTCAGTGCTGTGTGGTGCTCCTAAATGATCCCACCAGACTGGAAGTCAGGCCTACTTGTGCCAGTCTATAAGGGAGAAGGAAGAAAAGCAGATTGTAGTAATTGCCGAGGCATAACTCTGCACTCGTTACCCTGTCAGCTGTTTGCCATGGTTCTCTTGGAGTGGGCTACAAGGTGCCTCTATCCCCTCCGTCACTCCCAACAAGCCAGGCTCATTATATTCAGTAAACCAGTTGGTAGAACTTTCCAGGGGTGCTTTCTTCCTTTTTCTTAACATTGGTTATAAATATTCTCAGGCTAATAATTCTTGATGTATAATTTTAGCTAAATAGCTTTTGTATGTTCGGAATCAATGTGAAAACTATGTTCTGTCGAAGAAAACACTGTTTCCAGAATTCTGTTACTAAGAGTTTCAGTTACTATTGACCTACTTTTCTTTTTGCTTACCGTCCGTTTCCATGAATGGTTTGGAGACGATACTTCTGCTGCAAAAATTATGCAGTCAAGTCACATCATCCAAAAAAAAAGAAAGAGATAAAAAGTCTTTCATGGTGTACACCTATTACAGCCGTTCTTAAGATCCTAAGGGTCTTCAGCTTCCTATCCAGATTGGATTTGCCCACCCCATGTAATTTGCATTAAAACGTCTGTTTCATTTAAAAAATTTGGAGAAAACCCTAAAAAAGTAATCACATCTCCATAAAAAATAATATCAGTGAACTGGCTGTCACTGAGAACCCCACAATCGCTATTTCAACGCCTTGTCGCAATCAATAAGAAACGTCATGTTTTTCTTTAACACAATGACTCTTAATTTCTTTTTTCTTTTTATTATATTTCCTCCTTCCCTTTTTTCTGTAGTCATAGTACCAAACCGCTGATCATAGTAACCTAGGGCGGAGCTTAATCGAGCGGAAGTTTTCAGATCTATTGCTCTTTTTAAGAGGCGATAGAGATAAGATCGTAGTAAAGCGCTGCTTTCCGTGTATTTTGTACCAGGAAACCTCAATTTTGATTTTATAAAAGCCAGAGTGATATCGGACGAAAATTGTGAGGAAATCATTGCATTTAGAAGTACTAAAAGTTGTGTTGATATGTTTTTTTCGGCAATTTGCAGCCACACAGTGGTGTGTAATGTCCTTAAGTAGTTAAATGCTAGTTCCATAAAAAATAAGATCGTTTAGGTTATAGGGTAGAAAAGGGTTTGGCAAATTTTTAGATGTACCATTTTTTGTTGTTTCATTGAAGAAATGAGATTAACAATATACCCCTCCCCCGGATTTTGAAAAATACCTTTTTTGTATCTTCGTTGAAAATAAAAAAAAATATCCTTGCCCCCACCCTGGATTTGGGTGAATTGGCACCGCTACTGGAGGGTGTTGAAGCTACTATATAGCCGCACTTGTACGTAGAGGAAATTACAAAATGGGAATTTCTCTTCCCTTCACGTAAAAAAGACTTGGAAAAATTTCTCCCAGTTGAAATGAATACTCCCCTATTCTGGAATTATGCAAACTTATGTGTATTTGTAACTTTTGACGAACACCTCTAAACTTAATAGATATTTTTATTTCAGGATCCGTAAATAGGGACTGATGTTGATGTGTCTTTTGTTCCTAAACTTACCCCTTTTTAGAGTCTGGGGTACGATTGATACACTCGCTCTATATATAAAGCTAGCTACTACGAAATGTTTGAAAAAAAAACTATGGAAACGAAACTTGGAGTTTATTATTATTTTTTATTATTATTTATTTATTTATTATTTATTATTGTTCGTCCAGTTATTCCGTTTTATTCAAATATTTTTTTATTTGGTGAATCCATGTGAATTAACTTAAAGTGAATATATATTTTTTGTTGTTGTGCTTAGAATTTCCCTGACATCTATTGTCGGGTAGCCTTGTATTTCGTTCTTTAAATTTGAAATCTTTGTTCTAACTCAAATCCCTTAGGGTGCAAGACACACTTTCTCTGAAGCAGTTGGCAAAAACGTCGCCAATCCTACAGCCATTCTCCTAGCTGGAGCTGATATGCTGAACCATATTAATTTACAGTATTATGGCAACATGATTAAATCAGCAGTTGAAAGAGTACTCCGAGTTGGAAAGGTAATACTTTTTCTTGTCCTTTTTTTATTAATTAACCTTCATTAACTGAGCTAATTAATTAATTAAATTAATTAATTTGCCCTTAACTAACTTCGCATGTTTACAGGGTGTTAGGTCCAGTCCTCAGAAAATCACATAGCCATTTACAGGTAGGGCATTCGTCATGTACAAATAAGGCTGTGGTTATTGGTTGCTGGGAATAGAGGTAGACGTGGCATCGGAATAAAGTTTCGCAAATTGCTGAAACTTTTGAGCTGTATTTATACAATTTGTTATCGTTATAGGTTTTTCAGCAATTTTTTGCTAAACAACTATAATAGTTTTTTAAATGTGTCGTCGCTTTTTTTCTCTTTTTCTTTATTTATGTAGCTTTTCACCTTTTTATGCTTGGGTCTTTCTCTACTGTTGCTTTTCTTCTTTTTTTACGTTGATTAAGACTTTCGGATATAAAACTAAAATATTTGTGCTTTTTTAGTTTATTTTATTTCGCTTTCTTAATTACTAAATTATCTGGTTGCTTGTGTACTTCTACATATGTATATGTATGTATTTCCAAAAAAAAGCCATCAGGCCATAGAAAAAAAAAAACAGAACATAAACATAACAAAACCAACAAAAAAAAAAACACAAATAAATTAAAAGAAAAAACGTACTTATATATGAATCTTCACGAAAATATTCATAATGAGATACATCTTTCACGATGTATCAGCCGTTCATCAACATACTTAGCCAAAACATACTTTTGTATTTCTACGTTTCCATTTTGTTTCAATCCCTGAAAAAAAAATGCTATGTACATACATGTGTCAAATTAAAGTCTGATTAAATATATTTGGCTTTAGTCCAGGGATATCTGATCGTTGGGGATCCTGGGTACATTTTAGAATATCTGTTAGGATTTGGGTACCACTTAATTTCTCATGCCAAGCTTTCATTTATAGTCTACACATTTTATAATATGGAATATAATTTAATAAAATATCTAGCTAAAATATAATTAGTACTAGACAATTAATAAGAAAACTTTCTAATGTTGACTTTTTCCGAAAGATAGAAAACACGGGGCCATTAATTCAGCAAGGCAATGGAAGTCTAAACCTGGGTGAAAGGGGGGAAAAGTAACAATAACCTACCCTTTTCTTATTTCGGGTGAAAAATAACACTTAAAAAGTATTTGTATTAACAGCTTAATAATTTTAAAGCTTATATCAATATTATGTATATTCTAACTTCAAACAAACAGAAGATTGCGGACATAAATTAATGCAATATCAGTTTGTATAAAAATTGTCAGGATTATATTCACTTTGAATTAGTTTTTTGTTTTTATACGACTAGGTCAATTTTCTGAAATATTTACCAGGTAGGCTATCTTGAAAAAAATATAGATTTTTTTTTGCTGTATAAATTTCATTGTAACCTTAGCAACTCAACGAAAATTATTTTGTCGAGCGCGCTAAACTTGAAATCCTTTGTCCATGAGAACGGGGGGTTCGATTCATGGTGTTGCTCATTATTTGGTTTGGAATAAAGGTCAGTGGCATGACTCTAAGCGCAGCCAGAGTTATTCCTGCTGTAAGTGGGTACCTGGAGAAATTTGGTGGAGGTTAACATGAAGGGTGTGCGAAAGTACAGGATGGCTGGCCCCCAGCCGTCCCTGCATCGCACTTCCTGGCTGAAGGGCCATGAAACGGAGATCAGCGCTGCCGGTAAGGACTGTAATGGCCAATGCCATATTCTTTACCTTACCTTTTACCATTTTGCAGTGGGCAGAGGGTCGAGTATTCCTGCTCTTCCATAGCCATTATTGTAGCTTGTGTTGATGCGCCCAACCATTTAGATTTACACTATAACTTAATCCCCTGTTGAAAGGGCATCTCCATGTGGAAAGGTAATACTTTTCCTTGTTGTTGTCATTTTTACATTTCCTTGTAAAGGAGTCTAGGGACCAAAATAGAAAACATATTTGTTCTATGATAGATGGTATCTTTATTGGCTCAACAGTTGACTGAAATGTTGTCAGCTCCTTCGAGACTAGGAAAAACTTGTAAACTGGATATACTGAATAATATTAACTTGCAGTATTCAGGGATATGATTACATTCGTTATTGAAGGGGTCCTTTCTCTTGGAAATTTTATAGCTGCCATGTTTCGAGTTTTCTTCTTTCTTACGTTTCTTCCTAAAAGAGCCCAGGGCCACAATCAAGTCTGTCTTTCTTCAAGTACATATTTGTTATGAGATTAATAAAGGAAACAGTTTTTTTTTTTTTTTTACTTTTTTCGTTTCTTTTTATATTTTATATTCTCTGTTTCGTTATGATAGAATATTATAGTATATTTGACACACAAAAAAATCCGCAGGTCCATGGCTACAAAAAAAACAACAACAACAACAAATACAAATAGAATTAAAAACTTACAAATACAATTACATGATTCAATTTTAACTTCTGATCAAAACGATTAAAGTACAGAAAACCGTTGAAAAACACTACTACAAGCAAACAAACAAAGTCATCACATAACACCCTCAGAGTGGGTTATACCCACACGAACAAACCACGTCAGATTCTTAATACTAATAAAATACCCATTTCCCAACAATTTTTCCATCCAAGGCTCAACCGCCTCATCTACTCCAAAAATTTCCTTTCTCAAAACCCTTAACCCTTCACACTTCCCCACAAAATGGAATAAATTTTCCTCCCACTCTCCACACATCGGGCAACTGTAAGGGCCACTCTTCATTCTTAACCCGTGATTCTCAACGTGGGGCACTTCCCCCACCGGTGGGACATGACAACATTTTGGTGGGTCATGTGCACCCTTAGGCTGACTTTACTATAGAATCCAACCCTTCCCAAATATCTTCTTCTTCCCACAAGTGGCATAAAATTACCTCTACAAGAAACTACCCACTTAATATCCTCCCTAGGTAGCCCAGCTGTAAAAATATACCTCCTCTCCCCTTTACATTGTTACTTACATTGTTTATTTACATTGTCTACTATCTTTTTTGGTTGTATTACAGCATTTACTTTGTAAAAAATATTAGGGCCGTTCTTTTGCTCTAAGATCTTACATCTAAGATCTCACATCTTTATGGAAAGATTTCCGTTCTTTTGTTCATCTTTGTTCTAAGATCTTACAGCTCACTGATGTTAGCAATAAGTGTGAAGGACGCCATTTTTCTGCCACATAGAACAATGATCAGAGAACTTTGATGATATACTCATCATTGTTCTTAGACCGCTGATCAGAGCAGAATGATGAAAGACGTTTGTAAAAGAACGCCAGAAGATGTAAAATCTTAGTGCTAAGATTTCACTTTTAAGCGTTCTTTGTCAAAAGATGTAAGATCTTAGCACAAAGATGAGTAAATACTATTAAAAAAAAAAAAAAAAAAAAAATGGAATCTGTTGGCCCTAAGCAGTCAGGGAAAATGTTGCTAATCCCGCAGTCATTTTCTCGACTGACTTCTTATGTGACTATGACATAGTCATAGTCACAGTCATTTTATGCTGGTATTCTAAACCGTGTCAATTTACAGTAGTACTTCAACATACAGGCACGTACTCATGGTGAGAGAAGGTCCTAGCCTGTGTCCCCTACCTCAATTCATGATAGTTTTACGTTTGTTGCTACAATTTCTTGTGTTTTTCTGTATAATTGATATATTTTTCCTTTTTTTCCAAGTTGCAAGCCCTTCTCTCCTTCCCAGAGAAATTTTGTGTACGTGCCTGTGTGCATGACTAAACTCATTGTTGAAAGACTCCTCTGGGTTTAAAGGTAAATAACTTTCCTTGTTTGTGTCAGGTTTTTATCCATTCCCTAGTCAAAAGAGCCGAGGGACATTGTCAAAAACTCTTTTGATTTAAGCGAGACTCAATAGCGAGACTTTATTGGCTCAAAATTGTTAGTAATGTTTTTCATTTACAGGATTTTTCGTGGTTAGAAAAATATATCCTGACGTAAATATAATAGTTTTCCCCTTTTTTATGTTTATTTAATAAACTGGATGAATCCATTTGCAAATAAGTTGCAATTTAACAAGATTAATGTAGTCGTAGCAACTACTGTTCGAAGAATTTTATTCCGGGACCACGTGTTTCTTGTTTGATCCGAAAAGGGGAAGGGTTCAAAAAGTTATTTATATGGAACTGATAAGCTATTACGGGGGAAATCGCATATATCGCGAAATATCAGTTGAGAAGTATTTTAGATGCTAGGGTGGAACGGAAATTCCTCTTTGTGCTTTTGTGCTTTTTTGGCTAGTTCTTCTGGAATGATAGTAAATGCATACAAAGCAAACGATATGTGCTGCTCGAAAAAGCCGCAGAATGTAATAAAGCCATGCATGAAAATAAACGACAAAAGTATTCAATGGGTCGACGAGTTCCCCTACCTTGGAAGCCTGCTCACCAGCGACACAACCACTCGAAAGACATAAAAAGGCGGCTCGCCCTTGCGAGTTTTAGTTTCAAAGCCTGTATTCCCATTTGGCTTAGCAAGGATCTGTCTCTACGGCAAACGTCGGGACTTTTACCTTGATCATCCCCATCGCAATCTACTCTCGTGAAACTTGGACGCTGAAAATGGATGACCGTATTTAAGACTAAACTCCTCCGATGGATCATTGGAATCACCGAGCTTGATAGAATATCAAATATCAAACTCCTAAAGTACCTTAAAATCCAACAAACTATCCCAACGAAGATTCAGAAACTTCGGTGCCTCGATCATGTCAAACGAATGGATTCGTTCCATCTCCCGAAAATCAATTTTGTTAGCCAAATTCACGGTTATTTCCCTTGCGGTCGTTCCCTAAAGAGGCGGAAACATAGCTGTGCGGCCCACCGCCTCTCGGATTTTGTCGGTCTCGCGAAAGACTGAGACGCATAAAGAAGGCACATCAACGCCATTACGAAGAAAGAGACTCCTAGACGACCTTCAAGGGCGTACGGGACTTAAGTCAGTCACAGAAATGTTTCTCGTTTTCCAATTTTTCTTCCGCTTTTAAAACTCTCCGGTACCTCATGGTCTTCCCCGCTTCATATTGGCCCTTCTCCATCTCCTATCAACTGAAAACGCCTTTATAAAAAAGATCAGTAGATAGAGATCTATTTGGGGAATCTTTCTCACCTTCCAAATCATTTTCGTATACACACATTCATCATAAGCACGCCGGAGTGATGAAGGATTCAACTTCAGACAACTCAAGAAATTTTGGGAAGCGAGTTTTTAGCGTTAATAAAAACTTTTGTTAGGATAGAAAATATAGAAAGAAAGCTATAAGATAGAAAACTATAGTTTATTATGTATTTTGTAACCGTGAATGTAATGATAACGAACGTAAATTGAAATCCAACATAAGGCCCGTTTACAGTAATTAAATAAAAAAAACAAGTTTTTTAACTGAAAGTAAGGAACGACGTTAAAACTTAAAAAGAACAGAAATTATTCCGTATATGAAAGGGGCTATGCCCTCCTCAACGCCTCGCTCTTTACGCTAAAGTTTTTTATTGTTTAAAAAAATAGAGTTGTGAGAAAGTCAAACTTTGGCGTAAAGAGCGAGGTGTTGAGGAGGGCACAGCCCCTTTCATATACGGAATAATTTATGTTCGTTTTAAGTTTTAACGTCGTTCCTTACTTTCAGTTAAAAAAACTTGTTTTTTTATTTAATTTTTGAACGTTTTTGAATTAATGCAGGTTTTGATTTTGGCTCACCGTACATGAACAATTAAAACAAAATTTGCATATTAATTTTACTTTATTTGGTTAAATGGCTTTCTCGAAACTTTTTAATTTTTTTTACGGACGTTTTTATTAGTAATAAATATATGTAACTTACGAATTAACTTACGTAACGAACTTCTATATTCATTGATTTTTAATGAATAACGTATATTAGGGGATTCGCCCCCTAGTTAATACCTTGCTCTTTAAGCGAAAGTTCGAATTTTTGTTCCAATTCTTTAAAAATGACCCCTTAATCACAAAGGCCGTTAATTAGAATAAATAGATCTTATGAAAGTACTAAAAAAATATTTGGCTTAAAGAGCGAGGTATTGACTAGGGGGTGAACCCAATCATATACGTAATTATTTTCTGTTCGTTTTAAGTTTTGATGTTGCTCCTTACTTTCAGTTGAAAAACTTATTTTTTTTATTTAATTTCTGATCTTTTTCTTTAATAATGCTGGGAAATCCGGCGGCCCCTTCATATCAATGTCCCTTCCCCCGTGAAAACTTCCTTCATGGAAAGATCCTCCCATATAACCCCCAACCCCCCCCCCTACCAGAAAAAATCCCACTGAAAACGTCTGTATACTTCCCAATAACCAATACTATATGTTAACATTGGGTAAAATTCATAACTTTCAGCCCTCCCCCCGGGGCTTCGGGAGATTACGTCATCCTGAAAGACATAGCTATCATGTTTTTGACCATGCTGAACAAAATGGCTATCTCAAAATTTTGATCGGGTGACTTTGGGGAAAAAATGAGCGTGGGAGGGGGGCCTAGTTGCCCTCCATTTTTAAGTCACTTAAAAAGGGCTCTAGAACTTTTAATTTCCGTTCCAATGAGCCCTCCCACGATATTCTAGGACCACTGATTCGATACGATCACCCCTGGTAAAAAAAAAGAAAAAAAAAAAAAAAAAAAAAAAAAAAAAAAAAAAAAAAAAAAAAAAAAAAAAAAAAAAAAAAAAAACCAACAAATAAACACGCATCCGTGATCTTTCTTCTGGCAAAAAATGCTAAGTTCCACATTTTTGTAGATAGGTGCTTGAAACCTCTACAGTAGGGTTCTCTGATACGCTGAATATGATGGTGTGATTTTCATTAAGGTTCTATAAGTTTTAGGGGGTCTTTACTTTTTTTCTAAAATCAGCCGAATTTTCTCAGGCGCGTAACTTTTGATGGGTAAGACTAAACTTGATGAAACTTATATATTTGAAATCAAAATTAAAATCTGATTCTTTTGATGTATCTATTGGTATTAAAAACCCGTTTTTTAGAGATTCGGTTACCATTGAGCCGGGTCGCTCCTTACTTACAGTTCGTTACCACGAACTGTTTGATATTTTGCTAATACCGAGAGAGCTAGTGCTGATTCAAATTCTAGAATTTTCTGATTGGTTGTGAATGAGTCTGTATTTGGTCATATGACTAAATTTGGTCGTTATGATTGGGGAGCGTTGTGAATCCTTATGAATCGTTCTGCAGTCTTTATGAGATACGTCACTAAGCGTTGTGTAGCTGTTATGATGAAACGTCTATATTACGTCTCATTTTTTAACCTCTAACTCATTCAAATTTTGGGTACAACAATTAAATGAAGAATACAATCAAAAAGACTCCAGAAACAGCGTGAACAGTATTTTTTAACGTCAATAAGAATTTGTGTTTTGAGAAGGAGTTATGGTCAATTAAACCACTTGCAACCGTGAATGTAGTAATAACGAATACAAATTAATTTCTTGTGATAGAAACAATCATAATCAGGGGGGAGCAGTAGAATTTGGCTTGGCTAAATCCCAAGCCTGACATGGTTGAACTCCACCCTACGTTTTAAGGCCATACGTTTTCAGTTACACAGCGAAGGGATCGGGGGTCCCTTCTTAGGGATGGACGGATCCTTCCCTGTGGCTGTGTTTACATATGTAGTCTAAGATGCTTAATTTCACCATTTATTTTATACTAAATATAATACAAGGAAAAACGAGCGGAAAAGAAAAAAAAAATGGGTCCCCAGAAGCAAGCTGGTGGATGGATCCATCAAATATTTGGAATGATCCATTGCTTTATTTTTTTTCCATAACTTTATTTTCTTTCGATAATTTCAACACTTACTTTGGATACACTAGAAGCTTGAGTTGGAAATCTTATTTTCGGCAGAAAAAGATGCTAGGATTGAAGACAAATAGTTGTTATTACTTATTAGTCATGATTCATTGCTCAACCGGTTAAGACCGTATTGCTTGCTGTCGCCTACTTTATAAATCACGCAATAAAATGAATGAAGATGGATTATTGCTGAATTATCTGTATGCTGTGATACAATGAAAACTTTATACAAGCTGATAAAAGACGATCTGAAAATACAAGCCTGTATTTCCTCAACAAAACTCAACAATGGAAATCATTAGCTATTATTCCTCCAAAGTGATTTAAAGCTGAAATTATTTGTGGTATGAGATTAAAGCAATAGTACAGTGGGAAAAAAGGACTGACAAAGGACTGGTGGTTTCTTTTCTTGCCAGTCAGTCAATTTTAGCTATTACTAAGTTAAGATGGACAAGAGAAAAAATAAAAGGAGTCGTCCAGATATTGATTCTAGCGAGGATATTGCTACAAGCACCCTAAATACGTCAAGAAATCCGGATATTCGGAAGCCAGTGACAACTCAGGTTTCGTTAATGACACTATCAGAGGACTTTGCGAAGATGATGGACATTATGCGTGAAACTCGTAGGTCAGTCCAATCAATTAAACAACAATTTATTGTAGTAGAAAAGAGAATAAAAGCAACTGAATCAAAGCAAATAGCCTTAAGGTCTGAATTCTCCGGGATAAAGTCTTGTACAAATGCTGTAGAAAATGACATTTCTTTGTTGAAAAATGATAATTTTAACCTGCTGTCAGTAGTTAAGTATTTTAAAGAAAAGAGTCTGTGTATGTGCGATAGGCTTATGGCTGCAGAATATCAGCCCTAACGAAAACAATGTGGTTGTATGGAATGCAGTCTCTGAGGATGAAGATCAAGCTAAACTTATGTTTACTGAGATATGTACGGATGGACTAAATTTACTAGTGATACCTCACTTTTCAGTTGTTACAATAAAAAAGGATATGGTAAGACATATTTTAAGGTTAATGTAAAAAACAGTAGAAACAAGATTGAAATACTTAAAAATGGGAAGAAGCTTAAAGGAAGAAAGATACCAAACCAGGGAAACATTTATGTGAGTGATGATGCCCCATTTTCTGTAAGAGAGGCAAGAAAAAAACTATATGAAAAAAAATTGTGTCTTATAGCGATGGGTATCATTTAATGGGTATCAAACACAGTTCCACCATATCTTCAGTTTGAACGACCGGGTGGTATGAACTTGAAGTTTACGTGTGACGAATGGATTGAGGAACTATCCATTATATAGATCCATTAAACAGATATATAGATCGATATCTGTTTTACCCATCATTTCCCGTGTTTTAGAGAATTGTTTTAGTATTAGAATGATGAGTTTTTTGGAGGAGTATAAGTTATTGGTAGAGACACAATTTGGGTTCCGTATAAAAGGGACAGCGGAACAGGCGATGATTTGTTTGACAACTATTATTAATGATGTTTTAGATAAGGGTTTTAAAGTAGGTGCTATATTTTTAGATCTGATCAAAGCTTTCGACACTGTGGATCATGAACTTCTACTTAAGAAGTGTGAGGTGTGTATGGTTTGAGGGGAAAATCATTACTTTTTTTAAGAAGTTTTTTAAGTAATCATTATCAGTATGTCCAACTAAATGATTCTTCTTCAAGAAAAAAGCGTATTGAAACAGGTGTTCCACAAGGAACAGTTCTTGGTCCTATATTATTCTTGATATTTATTAATGATCTACCAAATTGTCTAAATAATTTTTGCTATAGAATAAATGAACTAACGGTAAACCCGACTAATGAAACAGTTTCACTGTTTGCTGATGACACAACAGCCATTAGCACAGCTAAGACAGCGGAGCTGCTGCAGATTTCTATGAAGGAATCAGTTAATAGAATTACAGCATGGCTGAGGGTAAATAAATTAAGGATTAACATGACTAAGTCTAACTTTATTATTTTCTCGCGACCACCAAAATTTTACCCATGGATCAAGGAATTAGATATCTCCAATGGCGTTATAAAATGGACTGCGTCTTTTAAATACCTGGGGATTGTAATAGATGAAACTCTATCTTTTAAGCAACATGTCTAGGTATAATGAAGAAACTCCATCATTATTTTCCCAAATCTGTCCTTCGCCATCTTTTTTTTTTTTAATACACCCGTATATACTTTATTGTTCGAGTATTTGGCTCTCTACTTTTTCTTCTATCCTAAAACCAATAAGAGTTCTACAAAATCATGCAGTAAGAATTTTTGCCGGCATATCTCCACATAAGTCGGTTCGAGAAATTTACCCAACTTTAAAAATTTTGTCGGGTGCAGGCTTTCGTGAATTCTCCGTATTGTGGTTTATTTTTGGACTCCAGCAGGGTATTCAGCCTCGTTGTTTTGGTGATTTATTGCCCATTAGGTCTACTGTTGATTCTTACGATACAAGGGGTAGTGCGGACTTCTATGTACCTAGAGGTATTTCTTCCCGTTCATGTTTTTCTGTTTTTTATAGTGGTACGCGGAAATGGAATAGTTTAAATAGTGATATTAAGATTATTGGAGACCCCGACATATTTAGAAAAACCATTAAGGAACTGATTTTAGCTGAATGTGAGTTTTAACTGATTGATTGATTTGTTTTTTTGTGTGATTTTGTTGATATGATGTTCCCGGAGGAAGTATAATATATGATATTATTTTGTATTTATTTTTTAGTGTGGTGGTATTAGTGGTGTCGGTGGCCAAGTGTTCTTTTTGTTTTAAGGATTTCGTTTTCTCTACCTTCCCCACGGACAAGCTTTGCTTTTTAGGGGAAGTAGCAATAATTTTTTGTTGATGTGTTTTTTTTTCAATAAATCCTTCTCTCTCTCTCTCACACACTTATCTTTTTACTATTATTTTGTTTTCTTTCCGAATCCCTGTTTCGGAACTTTATTTTTTTACCGTCAAATTGTGTTATACTTTTTTCACCTCCTGTGACATTATTTATGAGAAACGTGTCTTGAAAAAAAAAAGGAAAAAATGGCACATCCTTTTATAAGATAATGTTGCATCCAATATTTTAACCAATGATAAACAGCTACTGAAATTTTACTCTCTTTTGTATGAAAATGCTGTCCTTACTACCAATCCCTCATAATCTTCTGTATTTTTTTCAACGATACTTGTTTTCCCAAAAAGACAATTCCCATAAGCTGAATTCTTAAACAAAATCATACAAAACTAATAATGAAGTTACATGGGGAGACAATAGTATATTTTAAAGCGAAATACTAGGCCGCTGTCTTTTTTTGCACCTAATAATATTATCTCGGTCAAAAAGCTAAAAAGTAGAAATATTCTTTTAAAAAAAGTGGAAAAATAATCAGAAATATTGTCGATTATTCAAATTTTAGTGTTTTAGCCGTTTTTCATTTTTCAGTAAAGAGATAGGTAGGTAGATAGTTTGTTTTAAAATATCCATTATTGTAATACTGGGGATCGGCCAGTACAGCTAAATATCTTTGTGAAGGTTTTTTTCTTGCAATTTTTTTTGTTTCTGTAATATAGAAAAAAGAACCGAAAATCTAGGAGATAACCTGAAAGTCAACTATTCAGTTTTTATATTGTAACAGCTCCTCCAATCGAGCGTTTTCGATGGGATGAATAAGTAATGAAAGGCTCCTTGCTCTTACTCACCCAGTGCCATTTTCGATTCAAATTGCCTTAGCGAACCCTCAGATTGTTTGGGTAACTCCTCCAGATGCCACACACACACATGTACACACACAAACAAAAAAAACTAAAGCCCATATAACTGGTTAAGATCATTCACGTGCTTGAGAGCCACAGGCCTGCTTTAACTATTCGAACATGATCGTTGCTTCGGGGGAGGAGGGTTTCTTATGCCTTGAGACCGTCCCTTGGATGAGTGTCTAGATACTGATCTTTAGTCTAAATCAGAGTTCATTCAAAATTAGAACAAAGCTGGTTAGGCAATAACCTTATTCGGGTAATCATAAGTTATAGATAACTGCTTGCAAATGTGGATGAATGTGGTGTAGAAAATCCCAGTTATCCATTTTAGTCCACTCCAATATTTGGCTTGGCAATATCTGCCAAATATTCTTCCAGTATTAAATTGGTAACCGAGGCGACGTGCTTCGTTTTTATCCTATGAACTAATTTCCGAGTCTTTCCTCATCTGCTACGTAACTATAAATTGAATTTAATCTCCTTTAGGTTTCCATAGTTAGTTTTCTTAGCTTTAATAAAGGCTTGTCTTCCTACATGCGGTAGTTCTTGGTTCCAATAAGCTCCTTTTATTAACCAAATTAGAGTTGCTGTCGTCATTCTATTGAAGAAGACGAATAACTTGAAACTTTACTAATAGTTTATTTCCATGCCTTTTCTAGTGAGAATGTGTCTGTGTTGTTCTAGGATTAACAGACAATATTGTATGGCTAATTAATTCTTTCTAAATAGTCCCGATTATAAATTGTACACTGGTTGCCGGTGCTTTTACATATTAAAAAAAACACGAGTTTTTTCAACTAAAAGTAAGGAACAGCATTGAAACTTCAAAATGATTGAAACTATTTCGTATATGGTGGGGAGGGGGCTGCCCCTTCCTCAACCGTTGCTCTTTACGATAAAGTCTTAACGCTCTTCAAAAATACTTCTCATCAAATACAATGGCGTTTCAGGTGTCGCTCTTAAATAATTTGGACTAAAATTCCAACTTGAGCGTAAAGACCGATGAATAAGGAACGGGCAACTCACTCGTATGCGGAATAGCATCTCTTCTTTTGAAGTTTCAATGTTTGTGCTTACTTTCAGATGAAAAAACTTCCCCCTTCTATCCCTAGAAGGGTATTGCAATACCACGTAGCCTATAAAAATTTACTAATTTACTCTGTTAGTAATTTTTTGTTTCATAGCAAGACTTATGGCGCTAAAAACTCCTTTGCTTGCTATATGGATTGTTCTCAGAATATCATTTTTCCCCCGTAAACTGATACTCCTATCGAATAGTCCTAGGAGAAGCATATTCACGCTGAAGATTTTTTCCCGTATTTTTGATAAAAACTAAACCAATGTCATTTTAACTTTCTGTTTCATTTTGAATTCAGCCCAATGAATAGCAATATCATTTTTTTTTTTTTTTTTTTTTTTTACTTAATTCCTTTTTCTTCAATGACGTTATTTACAAAAATGTATAACCTGTACCTGACCATATCATTGCGAGTCTTTATCTTTTACACTTCAAGCATGTTTATTATTAAAAATTATAAATGCTACCTCTTAGTTGGATAGTACCATAATGATGTTGATTTTTAAAAAATGATACATTTTAAACGTGGTTCTGTCTTCTTTAGCAACATCTTCATTAATTTGTATCGTTTTTGCTCATTAGAATGTGTAAAATAAATCATGCCTCTTGCATTTTCAAATGCTAGGTTAAGGAATTCCCTGGATGTAATTTCTCGTTGGAAATTGGTGCTTGTCTTAGATGTTCTCAGAAGAAAGTGTTTTGTGCTTTCTCACGGGAAAATACTGAAAATATTTTTCTAAATATTTTAACGTTATTTTTGTATGTATCAGGAAAGTTTTATTTTTCAAAAATATGGTATATCTCCTCAACTAATTCGCCAAAATGTTTGGAAAATTATGCTTTTGAAAAAAAACATGAAAGGTTCGTTGTAAAACCCTTTTTACATGAAAATCTGTATGTATGCTACTAATTTTGTAGTACAGGCCATTTTGCATTACAGGCCATCTTGTGTGTATTTATGAATCTTATGGCTTCTTCTTTTGCCTTAAAATAAATCGTCATTATTAGTATTATTGTATTTATAATAATTTCCAAAAAAGATTTAAATCTATTTTCATTTTTTCGGCTCTCCTGCAATAATTTATGCAGCATAGCCCAACGCCATTTGGATTATCGCGTCCAAAGTATGTCGGGAGACAAGAAAAATACGTATATTGATTTGGATAAAAGACCAGTAGGCTATGACTCTAAAATACGCAAAAAAAAACAAACAAAATATTTAATGATAAACGTAAAAACGAAAATCTTATATCAATCTACAAAAATTTGTTAATCCTATATCAATATAGAAGCAATTGTTAGTTAATCAAACCCCCTTGCCCTTCTTATTACTCGTCACTCAGTTCAAACGGTGTAATGGAGGACTTCTAAGACTTCAATGCATGGGTGAATTTTCTAAGAATTCCAAGCCTCTTGCCCATTAAACAGTATAAAATAAAATCGCATTTCTTTACATTTTTACGCAGAGACTGAGAAGAATTCCAAATTTCTATGCTAGTTCCAGAAATTCTCTTCAGCATGTCTTTTCCCTTTTCAAATTGAAACTTGTGTTAGATATTCTAGGGGAAAGCGTTTCGCCCTTAAGATTTTTTCCTTGGCTACCATCTTTTTCTTCTATAATATTTCTAAGGATATCCGGTCTTGTTTGCCTCGAAATACACTAATGGATAATATATATTTATCGGAACCAAAGAACAACGGACCATAACTATAAGAAATGCAAAAAAGTTGATTCATGTTACTTGGCCAACGAGAAGGGCTAGAACAACGTTATTGCCAACAAGTTTTGAAAGAGCAGGACTTTGATTGTAATTTTCCGCAATTGATTAAAAGCTGTAGTTGTCGCCCATTAACAATTTTATAATTGTATTTCCCAAGAAGATTTTTTATTCTCAAAAAAATATGCTGACACGATCCTTAAAAATGGTCTCGAAACGCGTCGTTTATTCTTAAAACCAACTTTTTTTTTCTTGACACCCAGCCGATGTCGTTGTTTCAAATTGCACTATGTTTACAAACTAGTGTTTTAATAGTCATTGTCTGAAAACATTAAACCAAAACAAGACATAAAATGTTGTTGTTTCTAAACTTGCAGCATGTTCAAGCCAAGGCTACGTTACTTTGTCTCAAAACGCAATACGTTTTATTTGTTTCTAATCTTCTTGCAGAGATGTGGGTATTGAAGGGATCGTTGCCACGTTTTGGTTCTCCAGTCACATGGTATGAAAATCCGTGTTCTTTCTGGTTCTAACAAGGTGCAATAATTTTACCATTCTGCTAAAAAAAGTTGGGAGGGGTGAGGGTGAAGATGGAGTGGCTAAGGGTCTATTTTGTGTCTAATTTAACACGCATTAAGACCATTGTGTGGTTCTAATTGAAAGAAGTCGTGGCGTGTTTACCTTCTTGCTAGAAAGCTGGCGGGAGGAGGGAGGATGAAGGCAGGAGGGACTGTGGGTCCATTTTATGCATCAAGTCTCAAGAATTGAAGGCCATTGCACATTTAAACAAGGTGCAACATACGTCTCTTTCAACTACAAAGTTGAAGGTAGGAGAGGCGGGGGAGGGGTGCTTGAGGGGTCTTACCTTGGTCCCCCAGTCATACAGATCATGAATCCTTGCTTAATTCGGGTTAAAAAAGGATGCACCATGCTTATCTTTGTTCAAAAATGGTGACGAAGCATTGGATGGATTTTTGCCCCACTTTTCGCCTCCTCTCATTTTGATTGAAAGTCTTTGCATGATTTTGGTACAAAGAAGGGACCATACGCCTACTTATTTGCTGAAAAGCTGGTGAAGAGATGGAGGGTCTATTTCTTGGCATGGTGTAACATGCCTATCTTTCTGCTGAGAAGTTGGCATGGGAGGAACGAGAGATATTGGAGGACCATAGGCGTGGTTCATGCCTCCAGTAACAAAGATAGAAAATCCTTGCTTATTTCCGCTTCAAAAGAGGTGAGGCCTGCCTGCCTTTCTTCATAATTAATTTAAAAAAACTTTTTCCACAAGACAAGTTTTTCAAAGAAAAGTAAAGACCTCCATTAAGCCAAGAATGAACAAAAATAAAGTCAAATAATCTTCCAAGCATAAAACTACCACAAATCAATATCAATAAATAAATGAAACTCAGAAATCGCAATAAATAACCGAGTCAAACTCAAAACGAACAAAAATTAACATAAGTAGGGATGATAACCCTTATGCTTTCTCAAGACCAGAACACAATTTGCGCTTTACTGAAAACAAAGTTCGTTTGGAATGTTTTTTACCTTTCTTACTTTCATAAATGAAAAATTATCAGAATTTTAACGAAGAAATGTCAGTATATTTCAATTCAACTGTCAATCCACAGTGATTTGTTTTTTCAGTAAAGCTCCAATTGTGTTCTGGTCTTGAGAAAGCATAAGGGTTACCAGCTCTACTCATCTTAGTTTTTGCTGGTTTTGAGTTTGATTCGGCTATTTATTGTGATTACTTTTCGTTTTGAGTTTCATTTATTGATATTGATTTGTGGTAGTTTTATGCTTGGAAGATTATTTGACTTTATTTTTGCTCATTCTTGGCTTAATGGAGCTCTTTACTTTTCATTGAAAAACTTGTCTTGTGGTAAAAGTTTTATAAATTGATTTCTGTTCGTTTTTGATTGACATAGTATTTTTCATGGGGAAAAAATATTGTATATCTTTTCAGTTTTCTTCTATATGAGTCCGTAGTATGAGCTGCTATTTGTATGTTGGAGAAACTTTTTCAACAATTTTGAATCCTGACTCAAGCAGTATTTTTTATTTAATATTGTTGCTTCTGAACATGACCTGAAAAATAAAGATTAATATCATTCCCAAAAAAATTCTGTCTATAATCTTTGACAACCTGGATACGCTTACGCTCATTTTATTTATTTAAATTGTAAGAGCAGAAGTAGTAATAGTAGTATCCCCAAAAGTTTCAACCTAATGCCCCCAGTCGTTCTCGATATATTGCTGAGGTGTCTTATTGGCAACCATTTAACACAATGCCTTTTGAATCATTTTGAAGCAAAATTTAGTATTAAAGCATAATGGGTCAGTTGCATAATTGTGGGGGGGGGGGGTACATGCCCAATATGCCTAAGGACGTAGTTACTGGACCGTTCTACTATGCTGAACAAAATGGCTGTCTCAAAATTTTGATTGGATGCGTTGGGAAAATGAATGGGCTTGCTTGGGTTATCCACCTCCGATCAATCTGAATCTTAAAAAGTGCCCTTTTTGAGATTCATCACCAATCCAATGAGTCCCCTCCGAATTTTACACGATCACCCTTTTTATATATACCTTATATGCCCCCAGGGCATAACTTATAACCCTTGCCCTGAGGGTTGTAGGGGGTTTGTCATCATTAAAGACATAATTTCCGGACCTTTCAATTACGTTGAACAAAATGGCTATCTCAAAATTTTGATTGGACGTGTATGGGGAAATGGTGGGCGTGGGAGGGGGGTTAGTTGCCCTCCAATCACTTTTGACCATCAAAAAGGGCATAAGCCCTTCCAATTTAAAATTAGTTTGGGTTTATGCTTGCGAATTCCGTTTTTTGCGTTTACTCTACTTGTATTTGAAAAACACATTTTTTCAGGAAGAAAGTTATTTCCATATAACTAGATTGAGACCCGCTACTGGATACGGTCATTTATCAATCAAAAGACATTAGAGAAAAAGTCTGGCTGCCTTTAATCCAGTTAAAGCTTGATTCCCGGAATTTCATTTATTATTTTGTACCGTGCTTTCTTTGCAGGAAAGAAAGTACATTTAGAGAGTCGCTACTTTAATAGGCTTCGAAGAAGTTTGTCCAAACCTATTGGAGTATTTAATCTTTTCTAGGGCCAATTTGTTTTCAAAGCTGGATTTTTTTTTTTTAATTTAACGCTTTTTGGAATATGAAAAAGTAATTCTCCCCAGATTTCTTTAGGTATCCATTTTGAGCTAGGTCGACTCTGGCTAAGCTTACAGAGTCACAGCCCTGACTCTCGTTCCAAACAAACTCGCACTAGCTACACCTAGATGGGATTAGGCTAAAGCTCTCACATAAAAAGATATCTTTAAAGATAAGTGACATCTTTTCGCTTCGAAATGCAATCAAACTGTTTATGGTAACGAGTGATCTAGTGAAGAACATCCCTACTTAATAGATACATCAATTATAAAAAAGTGATTCCAACAACAATATGCACACCAAATGAATCTAATTTGCATGTTTGATCCAAATTTGTAATATTCTTTAATCTTAAACTTTTTCATCAAAAGTTGTTAGCATAAGAAAATATGAAGAAGTTCATAAAAATGAGGAACCGCGTACAGAGGGAGTGTGATCTCGATGAATACTGCAACATCAAATTCAACATGTGTGCTAATTCTAGGGGGGAAGTCTGAAGCCCCTATCCACAAAAATATAAAATTTTGGATTTTTCCTGAAAATGTTGGTTACAGATGCGGGTTTATTTGTATGTTATTATTCCTCCCAGGGATGATTTTATCACACCAATCACAATAGAACATCAGCACAGGGCTCTTCCAAACTGAAATTTAAAGTTCTAGTGGCTTATAATCGAAAGAAGGGATCGTGCCTAAAAAATGATAATGCTCGCAATTTTGTGTCATAAAACAGTAATATTGACCAGGATGGACAAGGTTGCCACCAACTTTAAAATAAAATTACTATTACATTGTAAAAACATCACTAAATAAGCCAAAAAATCATTAAACTCACGATTTGCCTGCTCTCTCATTGGAAGGGGTAGAAAGGGTGTAGTTTCTTATTATACAGGCTTTTATAACAGGCCTAAAGTTTTTTGTCAAGGAAATAGGGGGTATTTACAATATCGTAAATGATGGTGGTGCCCTTTTGCATGAATATCATTGCCATCTCGCTGGTGGGCAAACAATAGTACGGATCTCATCAACGGCAGTTGGCTCTATAGCGGTGACGGGCTAGCTCTATGGTCCAGATCGAGATTGCTTAGATACGATAGATCAAGTGAACGCCTGTCAATGGAAATTGGATAATGTCGTGGTACCATATCTTGTACATGGCGCCATATCTCATCTCTTTTCATCTGGCTGAATAATAAAGTCTCGAAAATCAACTAAAAGAATCAAGGTGCAATTAAAGAGTTACAGGAACTTACAAGAGAGGAAACTTACGCTAATATTGGATAATACAATATCATACACTTATTACTGTGCTATTTTCGCCAATTACGCGAATTATGCTGATTTTGCCTTATTATTACCCTGAAAAAATATACCAAAAAAGGCCATGGTGGTGATTTTTTTGTCGACACTAGCGCTAATTTCCACTCTTGTAAGTCACCCGTACTCTTTGCGTGCAAAAGTAAGAAAGTTCACGCGAGGGGTTTTTTGATGACTGGGGCTTTGCATTCAGGCTGTCTACTCAAGTGTGGAACACCTGGACAAACTTGATTATGAATCCAGCGCTTTTGTGCTTTAAACGTTTGAATTTGCGGGATATTTGCGATTCTATAAAAAAAATCCCTAACAAAAGCGAAGGTCACCGAATTTGTTTGAAAAATAAAAAAATCACTGGAAAAAACAGTTTGGCAAATAAGGAGGAAAAAGCCAAACAAAATAATGATTTATCACTAGGGGGTGGCAGCCCTGCTATTAGGGCGAAAATGCTTTTGAACGGAAATTATAGTATTAGAACTATCAAAACTCGGCTTAAAACCACTGAAAAGCAGTTGACCAAACCATTTAGCCGGTCATAATGCCTTGCAGTGGCCGGTTGTTCCCTAAATATGTCAGCTATTAAGGGGAGATTAGTTGATCTTTCTAAGTAGGGGGGGGGGATAAAGCCTCAAAGAGCAAATTTATTTTTACTAATATTTCATGTCAGTGTGGAAGGGGGGTAATTACCCCTACGTTCCCATAATTTAGTGGAAGGCAATAGAGGTTCTGAGGGGGTAGACACTCCCTTGATAAGGCCAAAGTATCCTCTAAGAACGAGATTTGTTCAAAGAATCCCTTCTTCAGCATTTGCCAAACTTAATGTGGAAATTAATATTTGCCCCTCCCCGCAAGAAATCTTTTTGAATATTTTTTATATTCAATAAATTGTCATGGTATGTTTTGATTCTAAGAGACTTCATGCTTCTTGAGACGAATCTCTAATTTTCTTTAGAAACACTGTTTTTTAGACACGGTCTTTATTTTTTTCATCGTTTTCATCGTTGACGTGTAAGGGTCTACCAGTAACTTTACAGCTTCATTTGTAAAGAATGGTTTTGCTAAATTATGAAATTTCTTTGGCAAGTCTCTCACGTCATGCGAGGGTTGACGTTCCGAGTACCCTACGTTCCGACGTTCCGAGTACCCTACAATGGGCAGAGGAGGGTGGCGACAAAATGCGAGTGAAGCGAGTTTTTTTCTGGCCTTGTTTCTTGCTTCTAATCTTTTACTGTTCATTTATTTCTACTAGTTTGAAAAGAAAACTCTGGGTGGAAAGATTTATTTTGTGGTATACATTTATATTGACGTAAGCAATTTGATACGATTATTTTCTTACCAAAAAAATAAAAGAACAAAGAAGTAGATAAAGTATAAATGAATTTTGCCTTTGATCAAGAACAAGCTGCAACAAAGGAAAACAAGCAATTAATCCTAGAAGTTGATTCTTCTATTTGTGCCACGCTTCTTTTCTTACACAAGGAAGCATAATTGAACAATCGTTGTTCCCAATAGATCTTGAGGGCAGTTGTTGCAACCAAGGGAACGTTTTTGAAGTTTTTGTTAATTCGCTATTTAATAGAAAAGAGGGACTAGTAGTATAAAACTTGTGATTTTCGCCATACTTTTCTGAACGTTTGAAATTAAGTTTCAAAAACGCAAAAATAGGCAAATTGTAATTAAATATATAAGAAATTTTAGTTAAGTTGTAAAAATTGTCTTTTTTGTGTGAATGAGAACGGGCGAAGTAGTTGCCTACTGCTGGCTTTGGTACGTTTGATGGATATGATTAGGTGACTTAATAAAATGGTTACTTCCTATGGTCGCACACAGGAATAATATCTCGCGAGTGGGGAAAATAATAAAAGAAAACATTTTATTTTGTAATTTGAATATGAAGTGCAAAGAAATTTGGGAAATTTGTAATTATTTTGGGTGAGGGAAGGCATACCCCCCCCCCCCTCTCTCTCTCTTTGTAAGTGCATGGCTCTAATTTTAATCATGATGTAATGTTATTTTTGTGCAGGTCGTTTTTTTATGTCTACTATGTTTACAATCAAGGACCGCTATTAGCCTTTTTACCATTCTTAAACAATTTACCCTTTGCGTGCAAATGAAGTTGAGTCAAGTAGTTGTCCACTGATGGCTCCTGGTCTACATAACTTAGTGCTTTCAACTTGTCCTTGTGGACCCCCAAGTTTCAAATTGCAAATAATAAGTGATATGGTAGAAGCTGGATGAACAATACAGAAATTCCTAAATGAGGGATTTCAATTTTATGTCAATCAAAATTATTCTGTAATTTTGTCATGCAGTGGGCATGCAACGTGGCATTTGCACATAAACTGACTGTCGGGCCTGATATCCTGAAGGGAGAGCAAGCCCAAAAAATCAACAAAAACAGGAGAATTGTATGAATTAAAAGCACCTTTGGCGAAGATAATAAAGCTATTGCTATGTCTCGGGTTGTAAGAGCCAAAGACCCCTCCCCCTGCAGGCATGTCTGCATACAGACCGCGGAAAAAAAAGAGCCACAATCCTGTCCCTTAGTTGAATTTTCTGTTAAACTCATAGATATATCTAATTTATACAGATGGCCGGTGCTCGCTTTTTAGGGACTCAATTTCGTCTGTTTTTTAAAGCGAAAGACTTCCAGTGATTAATATTTTATATTGATATTTTTTTTTTATTAAATAAATCTTATTTCCCAATTTGATTGACTAATTCCTTATTCCTTTTATTCCTTATAACTAATTCCTTTTGATTATCGGAGTCCATAGCCGTCAGACTACAACAAAGTCGAGTTTCTAAAATCTTCAATTATTTGGCTTATTTTGTAATATGCCCACAGAGTATATCCAATCTGTATCTCATCTGTTAATTTCGCAAAAAAAAAAAAAAAAAAAAAAAAAAAAAAAAAAAAAAAAAAAAAGAAAAAAAAAAAAAAAGATTAAGCAGCTATCAGCTTCGGTTGAAGCAGTAGATCAGTCACCATTGTTTTTATTAACTGCTAAATCAATTTGAAGGAAAGAGCGACGTAGGGAAAGTTAATTTTGAATAATTTTGTTTAATTTTCAAAATTTTTCAAGGGGGTGATCTCTTCATAATTTTTCAACAAGGTTTTCTCTAAGGACATTATATCGTAACTCAGCGGTTGATTTACCTACCTAGTACCTATGAGGTAGTGCAGTGCCGAATCCAGGGGAGGGGTGAGAGGGGACCCCAGCCCCCTAACGTAGTCTAAAGTAGGGTAATTTACTTAATTAACACAAGTTTGCGTTAAATAAACTGGATCCGCCCTGAGGTAGTGGGTTCATACCTTATTAGCCGTATAATTCTTATATCAAGTTTCTAACTCTAATTTTCTATACTTTACTTTAGCTAATTTCTTTTTTCAGATTCGAACAAAGGATATTGGAGGACAGAACCTCACCACTCAATTTACAACAGCCGTTATTCAAAATCTTAAACATTAATGAAATTTCCTATATTTTTGTCAGAGTTTTCATTCATAACTCAATAAACAAGAAATGCCGAATCCTATTTTTTACTTTATAGGAACATAGACAAGATATAGCTTTACTGACTAGTATTACGCTCAAATTCAAGACAAAAATATCTTGTTTTTCACTAAGCCAAGAAGATTGATATATTTCATTGTTTATGAAAGGGTTTATGTTCTTTGTGGAAACGATTTATTTTTTCTTTTATGTTTTATTTTTTTCTCGACCACCTCCTATACTAGGGGTGATGGTAAGTGTTTGGGGTGGAGCTCAATCCCTCAAAAAGCTATATTTCCGGATTATCCCATAATATCTAAAAAAAATTCACCTGTTTTTTATGCTTTGGTAAATTGACCTATATTGATGTTAAGGTTTCCGCTCAAATCTCAATAAACAAGGAATATCGACCATGTTCTTGCTTTATGGAACTTTGGGAAGCATATAGCTTGCTAGTAAGATAAAGCTTGGATTAAAGATAAAAATATCTTGTTTTTCATGAAGCTAGACAGATTTATATATTTCTTCGTAAAGAAAGGATTTATCTTACTCATGGAAACGAATCTGGCTGACGTCCTTTGGATATATTGACAGCCGGCAAATTAATGAGAGAAAAACATATAGAAAGGTAAAAATATGGTACATGTCTTCTGAAAGTAACATAGGCGAAATAAATGTGTTGTTGAAATAGTAATACATTTAGATGGGGAAACTATTAATCAGCCTGTCATAAAAAGGCGTGACAGGCCCGCATCCACTTAATCTGTCATAAAAAAAAAGCCACAGTAGGCTGAATTTGGGAGGTCTTAGACTCGTGCCCCTGTCATTGATCCCCAATTTCAGTTATGTAAATATGTTGGAACTCGTTTGACTCATGATCGTTCACATACAATTGAGAAAATGGGCCTAAGCAAATAAGGATTAAATAATTAAGATCCTAGCGTGACTTGACTTACTTGACTTAAGGCTCCTGCCGAGGGTTCGGCGTAGAGAACGATGAGACTAGGCGCCTCCAGGTTGACCTATCGCTTGCCAGGATCGCAGCTTCTTCCACCGGGATGTGGGCTTGGGTGAGGAATGCCCAAGTCAAAATACGCTAATCATATATTTCATAATTGATGTTTGATTTACACCAAAAATTGGTACTTAAGGTATCTGAACTTGTTGATTTCAAATCTTTGGCTGATATTGCACGCAGCGTTCAAGACCCCTAAATCAAGACCCACTGACTATATAATTTCACAGACAGTGTTTGGTTTCTACCAAAGCTGGGATTTAAGGCTCTATGACCTCGTTGATTACAAATCTGAGACTAATATTGCAACATAAAAATATGCAATCCTTTGGCGGCTACTCATATCGCTACCACTACCACGTTCCTGCTATTAATTAAAAAAGACTGCTAATATTTGGCCTGTATTTCTACTATTAATTTAAATATGTACAGCATCTGTCTCAATTAGGAAATCAATAGACATAAATTTAAAAAAATTGCTCCATAAAGAGTAAAGAGGGAACTTGAAACTTCAAATGAGCAGAATTGAGCTTATATAAGATGTCAAACTTAAAACGAGCAGGAAGTATCATAAATAACGGATTGAAAAATAAAATGAACATAAATTAACACACATATTGGGGTTGATGGCACTGAAAAAGACTAGAGTGCCATTTGTGCTTTACTGGGAACAAAAAATATTTTTAAAGCCAAACGGTACCTTAGAGAATTACCTTGTCTTTCGTTATATATTTTTTTTTTTTTCTGTAGCCAAAACATTTAGAACTGATTAATCGGTCTTGTCATAGCTTGAAGAGGTTGGATAAGAGATCCCAATAAACGACAGAAAACTAAAAGCCGACATTTATTTTCCGGAAGTTACCGGATTATTTGTTAGTGGTAATTTATTTTTGTTCAAGCTTGACTTTATTGTAAGTCAAATATGTGTCCAGGATTTCAGTTATTGATTTATTTTCTTTTTGAGTAATTTCTTTTCATTTTAAGTCTGATTTAATACATCTCTATTTGTGTTCGTATCCTGTTTTGATATCGCTCTTTACTTTTCTTAAAATCTTTGTCAAAATTCTTTCATTTATTCAGAGGAAGTCGTGACAATCCAGTTCTTTTTAAAGTAAAAAGCGACAATTTCAATACCGCTAAATATGTTTTTTCTGATGGTCCGTTCACACATATGGGAAAACCGATGAGAAAAACTGATGGGCATTTAGTCAAATTTCACAGTCAAACCACAAATCTCAACAGCTTTTGATGATAGCTAATCCTCTTGGAGAATTCGCTAATGGACCTTTGTCTTTGAGACGGTCAGTCAATCAGCTTAATTTTATTAGTCTAATATATAATAAATTTTTCAGCAATGGATGTTTCCTTTTAAATCAATCTCTTTCAAATATACAGAAAACAAATTGGCCAAGTACCACTTTCAATTTAAGCTATTTATAGAGTTCTTAGTAAAGAGCAAATGACACACTGGCATTTCGGTTTTCACAATTCATTTGGTTTCACTGCTATTTTTGTCACCGTTTCTTTTCTTTTTTTGTCTAAAGTGTAAACTCAATCAGTCTATCCGTTTTTAACAAAGAGCAAATCACATCCATACATCTTCTTTTTTTTTGGGGGGGGGGGCTTGAAGGGTGGTAATATCACCCTTAGCCTTAGCTATGTTGATTTTTGCTGTTTTTAGGTTCAACATATTATATATACTAACTTCAGCCCTTTTTAACTTTTAAGTTCGCTCCTTACTTTGCATGGGAAATTTATTTTGATATGATCAAATTTATTTGCTAATTTATATTTATTTTTATTAATGTCACGAAATCTTGCTTCTTCCATCATTAAACGCTGGAAACAGTGAGGGGGGACGTTGAGACTTAACAGACACATAATGAAAGAGGTGCTCAATTGATTTTGTTTTGGCACAGCTAGTTGTATCAATTTGCTATAAAAAAAGCGTGAAAAATATGTAAAAAATTCGTACTTTCACCCCATACTTGTAACATGTTTGAAGATAAAAGGGTGGGGGATGGGGTAGTACCATGTCGTTTCCTAGTACTGGTTCTCAAAATTGAATGTTAACTTATAACCCGTTCGGACGCATGGGGAATCGATCAGTACAATGGGAAGGTTTCTTTAATAGTATAGATCGGTTTTGGTACTAGGATTTTATTCTAGTTTCCGAATGGTACCTATCGGTTTTTCGTGTGCCATCCAGCAAAAATAAGCAATCATTTTTGAAAGTAGAAAGCATGCCAACTGTCAAGCACGTGATAATTCGAGATTGGGTAGTTTTTATCAAAACCATCAGTTTTTATCTAACACAAGTATTGCTTTGTATAAAACTAACACGAACGAGGAAGATACCTGGCAAGAAATACACGTGACTTAGAGACTTGGCGCGTACAAATGCATCTTACTTGTGAGTTCTAGGAAAAGTGTTGCACCTATCGTTTGAATACTTTTCCCCTCGTTTTCCCCGCAGCTTTGATTTTGGCTCACCGTACATGAATAATTAAAACGAATTTTGCATATTAATTTTCCTTTTTTTGGCTAATTGGCTTTCTCGAAATTTTGTTCTGACGTAACTTACGAATTAACTTACGTAACGAATTTCTACATTCGTATGTTTTTATTACGTATATTAGGGAGTTCGCTCCCTAGTCAATACCTTGCTCTTTACGCTAAAGTTTGAATATTGTTTGAATCACAAACCCCTGAATCACCAACAGAGGCGCCATTTCAGCCAAACCTTAGGGTGGGCAAGCAATCGACATGGGCCCCGAAGCAGGCTTGTATAAAAAAAAATTGCCTCTAGCTTTATCCGAAAAAAAAAACTACCTTCCGTGGGAGTTACCGTAAAAATTAAGGAAATTGTCTCAATTGCTTTGCCTTTCCTTCTTTCGCTCTTATGCCATAGGTTCGGAAAAGGCCAGATATATGAAGAAAGCGGAAACGGTATGTGCGATGTTAAAAAAACAGCCGTTTGGGAATCTTCCACTTTTCCGAACCTATAACTTGACGAAAGCCGAACCTCTGTAGAAACTCACGCTTTGACTAAAGTATATTCTGTAGCCGAATTCTTCAGCTCGCTGCTTACAGTAAATACTTTAGTCCAAGTCGGAGTCACGCTCCGGCTATGACGATGCAAAACTTTGCTCGATCAAGTATATTTACAAAATCAAAAAATTCAACAAAATTTTGAAACAGATCAGTGAACACTCAAGACAACAAGGGGAACCGTCGTGGTTTCATCTTCGCAAAGTCGTCAACAAGCTGGTCAAAATCCAAGTTGTTAACTAAATCCTTCTCTGCAAAGATCAAAAGCAGGTGACTAAGATGATCGTCTCCTGTGGTCGAGCGCAGATAGTTCTTCACTATTTCCAGCCCAGAAAACAAGCGTTCATTGCTGGGTGTCGTGACAGGAAGTGTGGCAGCAATATGAAGAACTTCGATAATTTCTGAATATGCCACTGGAAGTGTCTCGATATTATCGATGACGTCCATGAAGTTCTTCGGCTTTGCCTCCTCCTCGAGCAAAAACCGCTTGGCAATACCAGCTTGGGCCTCAAGAAGAATCTGGTCAATTTCCATTTCAGAATAAAGTTCAGAGAATTGCTTGAGGAGCCCTGCATCCATGAACTTGGTAGAGCTGGGGTCCAGAGCTTCGAGTTTACTGAGCACTGGAAGGCTATCTGTAAACTGTCTGTCGAATTCCGCAATCAGACGATCTACAGTCTCCAGGTATTCTCTTTTCAGTTCTTTCGCTAGAGTTGGAGCTCTATTGTCGGATTCAACAAAGTTTTTTCCTAACGTCGAAGTGGTCATGCATTCTTTCAGGTGTTTGATAATTTTTTGGGTTCTTCTAGGTCGTCCCTTCTGACCTGCAGAGGAGGATCCGGTCGCGGGTCCATTCAAGTCAGGTACTTCAATTTCAAGACCTTCAGCAAACTCTTTTGCCTTCTCCAAAAGCGATGCAAATGAAGTATGAGAGCGCAGTTCAGCTATTTCCTTCCTTGTTGCTTGAATCAAGGTACGGGACCTAGATATTACCAGATCAACTGCCTGAAGCTGCTCAGAAAGGGAGTTTGTCTTCCTCAGAATTGCTTCCATATAGAGCAACTGGAATATGACTGTGAAAGATTCCATTTTTCTCTGGAGCCCAGCTGCTTCTGCTCGAGCTTCACTATCAGCTCCCTCGCTGACTGCAGACAGTACAGCCAGAACACATTCATATCGGAGTCTTATCTTCGATATTGATCGATACCAGTATGACCATCTTGTCGCAGCACTCCTTTCTAATTCCAGGACTGGCAGTCGGGTAGCCTTTTGGGACTCGACAAAAAGCTGATGTCTGGTGTTGCTGTTGGAAATGAACGTGCACAGATTTTGGACTAACGAAAAAAATGAGCCAACAGTCCCAACACCTTCAACGCAGTTTGCAATGACCAAATTTAGTCTATGCGCATGTCAATGAATGTATATTGCTTGTGGCGCTTTCGCTCTCAGTCGCGCTTGAACACCAGAGAATGGCCCGCTCATCACGCTTGCTCCGTCGTAGCACTGAGCAACACAATAGTTCCACTTGAGACCAAGTTTCGCCACTGTGTCGTGAATGAAGCTGGCTAAACTCTCAGCATCCAGGCTTTTCATATGGTAGCATCCTATTGGTCTTTCTCGTACTTTTTCCTCGTCGAA